>JARHVA010010313.1:165000-188137 GCA_037957365.1 Torreya grandis | reverse complement strand
TGGAGTTTTTAGGTTCAATCATAATAAACTCAATTTTCCTAAAGAAGAGAAAGAAAATGACACATGTATGGCTCTTTGGGAAGTGTGCTACATGTGACGAAGCCATGGAACATCTCTCCATATTCCTAAAGATCATTTTTAAATTTTGGTTAACATGGAAATGGAAATTTGAAGTCAAAACCACTCATCTCTTTCTTTCTTCCTTTTTGGCATAATGAAGGCACTTTCAGGTTTTTACTTAATACAGCTAACATAGAGGGTTTCAGGTAAAATGTTCTTGGGGGCATATTCTACACTCTAAGAATTTGAAATCCATATAATAATTTAAATAATTGGTCAAGTGTGATTCATGAAACATCCCTTAAAATTTTATTGTGCACAATTTCCTATCAATCTGTGCACCCTCCAAGTTTTCCTTCATTCTGAGCAAATCCATACAAATTGCTCAAATAGACACCTACAATAGGCAAGCACAGATAGTGAACTTCTTGAGGTTTTTATGATATTTTAGGATAATTAAAGGAATAATTTAATTATAAAATACATTTTTTCATTGAATTAATTCAAGGTAATCTAAAAATAATATAATTAACCCATTTGAAGCCAATGAAACCTACAAATAGGTTAGAAGTCTTGGTTATCTCAATTAGCTAGGTGTTGGTAAGACAGTGAGTAGATTAGGGTTCAAGGTGATAGATAGAAACATAGTAAAGTGAAATGTGGGATTTAATAAATCATAAATTTTTTTAATATTATTGGAGGGAGGTTGAGAAAAAATTCATCCTAAGCTAGATCATACAAAATACACCTACAGGTTTAGTCCAATTAGTCAATGAATAGTAGGTGGTACTCTCAATGATGATAGGTTATAAAAGGTGAATAAGTAAATTAAAATCCCTATGAAATAGTGATATAGGTTGAAATAAATTTCTCAAACATATTTTTCCAATCCCAAATGAGTTCATACATACTTTCAAGGGGTCAGTCTAGACAAGGTTTCTACATAGGTTAGTGAACTAAATAAAAAAGTCCTTGATAATTGAAATTCTTCATGACATGAAGAGTATGGTCCTTAATCAAGCATAGGATACTATATCATGATCATGACAATGAAAATAGGCCTCATTATGATTTTAAAAAATGCATAAAATTAACCTTTTCAAAGGCTAAACATAGTCCATCATATTGAAACCTTGCCCATAGTCTTGCCTAGCAGGTATGTATTGGTGTTTAGTGGTATTGAAGGATATAATAATTGAATTAGAGGCTAATGTTTTGTTTAGATAGTCCTTGTTAATTTTAAAAATACCTCCAATACTCATATTTTTCAAAAAAATAGGATAGATACCCCCTATTTTGTCTTAGAATAGGGGTACTTTATTTAAATAAAACACATGTAATTTTGTGAGAAAGATATGATTGGGTGAGTAGGGGATTTTATGGATCTTAGAGGAACATTTGATACGTTTTATGAAACCTATTAAAAACATTATAACACCACACATGGGGATTTATCCAATTAAAATGGTCTAGGGAGCTAGGTTAGAAGGTAGACCCTACAAAGGCAAGCTTAGGCCAAGTAACCAAGTATGAGGCCACCTTGACTTTTAGACCTAAATGTGATTCCAGACTAGTGGTAATATGTTTTTAGTGTCATATAAAATTTATTAAAGATATTAAATTTAAATTAAATCAAGAAAGAGGGTCTCACTCACTAAAGTTGCAAATAAGCCCACGAGGCATGGCTAAGCTTAGAAGCCAAATGTAGTGTCATTTTAAAATATAACATGAGGTGAACACTCTAATGCATTTTAACATGTTTTTAGGTAACTATCATAGGTTTTTAATATTTTTTAGGTTTAAAAACCATCAAAAAGGGTCATTTTTAGCTCAAAAATCAACTCAGACTTGTAAAATGAGGGAAAAAAGCATGATAGGCCATTTTCCAATGCTAACATATTTCATGAGGCTATGCATGGGAACCATATAAGTCTAGGGAAGATGAAAGGGGTATTCAAAAAAAAAAATTTGGAATTTTTTTGGGACTCCAATGTTAGGTTTTTATGAAACAAGCTTCAGGGTTAAAATAAACCTAAAACCCTTGCTAAACCCTAATTATGACCAGTTCATGAAAATTGAGTTTTAATGATAATAAAAAGGAATATTTTGATCAAGAAACATTTTTTTACCTTTTATATGACTCATTTAAGCTACTCTAAACTATTATTATTTATACTAACTCATACAGATGAAGGTGAAAACAAGTTTTTTATCACTATTTTTATGTGTTGTGCAGGCTATAGGATTAATTAGGAGATGAAAAAAAGTTTGGGTGGAATATTTAAAACTTAATATAAATCCCAATATTCATTTTATTTCATGAATAAAACTTAGCCTAAGTCAGAGCTGGCATTAGGGGCATGAAATAAAGGTTTAAAAAGTTATAAAATGAAAACATAGAGACATAGGCCATTTCTTCAGTGCCTTATGCCAACATAACATTTTTGAAGCATAATTATTGAATAAAACTCTAAGTTCTTAAAATAGGTCCTTAATTTTAGCGATCCAAAATTGGCCTAATGCACAACCTAGAGAGAAAGGAGAAAATCTTCAAGTAACGTGATTTTAAGGTTCACTTGATGCTTCCAAGGCCATGGAGGGTCTTTAAAAGTGTCATAAACATCCTATCATGGATTATCATGGAAAAAATATGATAATTTTATGTCCAAGTGTGTAGATCACATGGATGGGAAATTTTTAGGATAATAGATGATGATGGCTCTCTACCAGATGATTCTAGAAGACCAAGCATGAAACCAACACATGTAGATGAATTTATGAGAGCCTCCCCTTCCATTAAAATAATTTTACTTGCCATAAATCATTTAAAAGTTACACAAAAATCTCCAATCATAAATGTAATTTTCTATGGAAAAAGAGGAGATTTGTGCCATTTTGCCTAGCTTTAATGACGTGGATTGATACTTGTTACTATTAAAGTTTCATGTTTCAACCCATATAATCTTCCCATGCATAAATTAATTATTGACTTTACAAGTTTATTGTGACCATTAGACCTCTCTCTCTCTCTCTCTCTCTCTCTCTCTCTCCTCTCTCCCTCTCCTCTCTCTCTCCTCTCTCTCTCTCTCTCTCTCTCTCTCTCTCTCTCTCTCTCTCTCTCTCTCTCTCTCTCTCTCTCTCTCTCTCTCTCTCTCTCTCTCTCAAACTATATAAGAATTGGCCATTTTTCCATCGTATTCTATACTCCCCCTAAGTATGGAAAAGCCCTAAAAATTTGTATACATTGCGTTCAATAAAATGAATACGTTTTTACCTCTATCATGATTTTTCATAGTGTGCTATACTTTAATGCTGAATTTACTTAGTGAAGAATATAGATTCCTTAGCATTATACTTCATTATTTCACCTATTTATAGCCTCTACTTGTAGGGCTTGTGAAGTATTCTAGGATAGGTCCATGGTTTATGTGAGTAGCCTTTTAATTAGTTTAATTAAAGACCTTTTTTATAGTCATCCTAGCCTTTCATATCATATATGATACCACAATGTGATATTGATGTAAGAAGACATATATTTCGGAAAGTGTATGTTTTGGGTTTGTTTCTTGGTCTCAACTATAAAATGCAATTGGCTGGAAGTCATAAAACTAATTTGGTGTGTCAAATCCATATTTTAGCTTTACTTTCATTTATTTTTCTCCCTTCTCACCCCCAAATTTAGTAGTAGTAGTAGTAGTAGTAGTAGTAGTAGTAGTAGTAGTAGTAGTAGTAGTAGTAGTAGTAGTAGTAGTAGTGGTAGTAGTAGTAGTGGTAGTAGTAGTAGTGGTAGTAGAAGTAGTGGTGGTGGTAGTAGTAGTAGTAGTAGTAGTAGTAGTAGTAGTAGAAGTAGTAGTAGTAGTAGTAGTAGTAGTAGTAGTAGTAGTAGTAGTCAAGTGGTAAATTAAGGGAGATAGCCCTATTTAAAGACTCACTACATTCCTTAGGATACCAATAAGCCTAGAAGGGATTACATTGTGCCACTTGGATGAGGAGAGCCTTGGAATCTCCTCAAAGTGTGAAAATCCAAGTGACAATAGGTCCCGCAACCTCTAAAATTCATAGAGTCATCTACCACTATGATATTTAGTCCAAAGATAACCAGATTGGAAAGGGTAATTATAAAGAAAGCCATGGTGGGAACTGAGGAGTTCACTTTCTATAATGTTTAACCCTTTAGAGGCTTAACCCTAGTTGGAGGGAAACAAATTTGTGAAGTTCCTATCAATGATGAAGATATTTAGAGCCTATAAAAGCCTCACTCAGCCTAAGTCATAGTTGGCATTAGGGGCATGAAATAAATTTTTAAAAAGTTATAAAAGGAAAACATAGAGACATAGGCCATTTCATCAGTGCCTTATGCCATAATAAACATGTTTGAAGCATAATTATTGGATATGTTTGATTTTATAAAAACAATAAATTTGAGGCAAGATACATTAAGCCAATAAGGTGAGGTGGCTAAGGGATTAATAAAAGAGTGGTAGGAGGTAGAGACCAAGATAGGGGATCTCATTAGCATTTTTATCAATGATAGAATCCCTAAATTCAAAACCATTAGCATGACCCACTTGAATGCTATATTTGGGATAATGGTAGATAAGATCTAGAGGCTAAGTTTATGGACAAAGAGTTTGGATACACTCCTCGATGATGATAAGTAATTGAACAAATCCTTGGCGCCATGTTGGAAAATCCTACGAATATTACATTCCCAAGTATTATTTATGATGTAGAGAATAATCATAAATTTACCTTGCTAATGCAAGAGATGAAGGGAAAGAGTCAGGGAAAATCAAGCAGTGAAAAATGGTAAGAGGTTTGGCATGATCTTCATACCTGAAGAAAAGATTGTAGAAGCTAAGAGCATGAAAAAAGATATGGCTAGAAATGATAAGACTTGGATGACTTAGATGATCAAGAAGAGGTCGTCCCCCTGAAGTTAGGTATGGATCTAGAGTTCATGAAAGACAAACATTAGAGGGGCATGGAGCTCATACAAGATCAAAAATAAGACCCTTTGGTAATCTTCCCACCAGCTAATTAATATTCCTTTTTATAAAGGAATTTTAATATTTGAAATAAGGAATATTCTTTTGTAAGGAATATGCTAGTATATTAGCATATTGCCTCTAGGTCAATCTAGTATAGAAGAGAAAATGTATTCTAGAATTTTCTAAAGAAGGATAGTTATCCTTTTCTTTTTTACACTTTGTATATTGTAAATGACTGGTATACAACCTTACCTTTATATAAAAGGTAGTATTACCATCTTCTATGGGATATATTTCTTAGAAAAAAATTTATACTTCAAGAAATTAATATAATAAAGCAATTATATAAATATTGCCCAAATTTCATGGGTAAATTGTTAACATAGCTTTCTCTCAATTGTTAGTTCCAAATCTTAAATTTGAATAGTTTCTTAGAATTCTAGATTTGCATTTGTGATATAGGGTTTCTAATTTATGCTTATGCTAAATTGGTTGAAGGGTCTTGAATTTGTTTTGTTTCATTTGTTTTGCATTTATATGTGTTTATGCTAACTGATTTTATTAACAATTATTTAAAGAAAAATCTAGTTCTTGCATGTATAATTCCATATTATCCTTAGAAATTTTCCTAGTGTGCGGTGAGATTTGATTTTTTTCTATTTACATCATATATTGGTAAATGCAAGTTCAGTTATAATTGAAACTTTGTCATGATATTTTAGTCAAGGATTAGCAATCACTTGTTTTCTTTCTACCTTGCCCTTCCCTTTTACTTCTTTTAACCAGATCACTGTAGCTTAAATTTGATTATAAGTATCCATTTAGATTACTCTGTAGCTTAAGTTTTGATCATAATTCACTAAGTATTAGCATAAGATACCCAAAATTTATAAAGAATTGGACCATGATGGCTCCCAAACATCAATTAATATAAATTTGTGGGTATAGTTAAACATTTCTTTGCCTCTATTTCACCATATGTAACACTAAGTATCCATAACCTACTACTTATGCTCTAGATTCCTAGAATTCTAAAATGAGAAGTGTTCTTGAACATTAAGGACATATGTGGTATACATAGATGAATCAAGAGGATGGTGTCATGATTAATCTAGAGAGAGTGGAAGTCATTGACAAAGTACCTATTTGACAGTCGAAGAAGGTAATTATGTCCTTCAAACAAATCAACTTTGTAATAAGGTTTGTGTCTAATTTGGTAGAGATTATTCAACATATTAATTATATGTTAAATAGAAAATAAACCATCAAGTGGGAAGAGAAGGCCATACAATATTTAAATTACATCAAAGTAGCCTTAAAGTTTGACCCTATCTTGGGTAGTCCTGATTACATGAGGGAGTTTCTAATATTATATTTCACATTCCATAGTACGGTAGTTGTTATTATACTACAAAATAATGATGATGGTCATGAGCAGACCCTATATTTCTTTAGTAAACTTAAGAGAGGATTGGACCTTAATTATATTATCATGTAAAAGTAGGATTTCACTCTGTTGAGATATATTAATACATCTTAACCATAAATTATAAGTTCAAAAATTGTTTCATACATCATGCATAAAATGGTTAAGGACATATTAACTCATATTTAAGTATCAATTAAATGGTGTTAGTGGGTCAACAACTTGTAAGAGTATGACATTAATATCTAAACCACCAAGTTGGTGAGAAGGATGGGCTTAGCCAAGCTCATAGGTGAGTATAATTTGTAAGTTGTAAAGGTATATAATGCTGTTTTCAATATTGATGATTCATTGAGTCAAATTAGCTTATCTCTATGGTAAAATGACATTGCTTACTACTTTCAAAGTCTAAATTATCCCCTAACTTAGATAATAATCAAAGGAGAAATCTGAAACTTGTATCTCAAAATTATCTCCCAAATTAAATTGGACTAGCATGGAAGAGTCCAAATGGGGTTCTCCTAAGATGCTTGGTGAAGCAAGAAACTCTTGATTTGATTGAAGACTTCCATATTAGAATATATGGTGGTCACTTTGCACCTAATGTCACAACTCATAAGATTATGAGAGTTGGTTATTAGTAGAAATCACTATTCAATGATGTTTTATATAAAATAAGAAAATGTGAAAAATGTCAGTGATTTTATGGAAGGTTGAATCATATAGTTCTCTTACCTTGTAACCTATAATGATTGAAGGCCTATTTAGACAATGGGGAATGAATTTTGCTTGGGAGATCACTGATTCACCAAGTGCTAGACATAGTTAGGATTCGCTTCAACTAAATACTTCACAAAATGGGTTGAAGTTATCCCTACAAATAAGGCCACACACCAGTCAATTATGGATTTTCTCTTGAATCACATTATTTGTAGATTTGGTGTGCCCATCAAAGTAATTGTTGATAATGTTATGAGTTTCAGATCTAGACCTTTGGTGTCATTATGAAAATAATATGGGGTCACATTAATTTTGGATTTAATTATTGGAGAGTTGTCATGATGATATCATGGTGGTGTCATGGAGATGTTATGGTGAATAGATTGCATACATTGATAGCCTAAGTGACAATGAAAAACTATGCAAGGTAAATATTCTTTATGCTTGAAGGTGGTTTGGTTGATCTTCATTATTGACTTGTCTATGAGTTTAGGGATGAGTATGGAGGATTTATCATGTACAAGGGGGTCATATAAAATGTGATACACTATTTTTTACCTTCTATGTATAAGTGAAATTCTTCTAGTGGTCCATAGTTCTCATCTAAACACTTTGGGATGAGTGGTAGAAAATATGAGTAGGCAGTTTGATGACATCACCATTGCCAAATGGGAATGAGTAAAGGGGATCTTATCATATGGTTGTGATAACATTAGTCCCTATTTTTTATGTGCCATATATAAATTCATGCATTGAATCATGGTTAAATATATAAGAGTGCAAAGTTGGCTTCTTAGTCAGAATTCACTATTTTTCCATTGTTAAAATTTGCAATGAGGTAGAAAGCACTAAATGAGCATTTTTATGGTGTTATATCTTGTAAATTTGAAAGTGTTAAGAGAAAATTATCATAAGTATTTGTTATATTTTGATCATATATGATTTGTGCTAAATTTGAGATCATTCTCTTAAGCATGGTAAAAGTTATGGATACTCAAAGTTGGCCTCTCAAGTAGGTTTTGACATTGTTGGCTCTATGATAAATGTTTTTTAGAAGTAAATTTAATGGTGTTATATCTCACATGTATGAGGGTTATAGGAGTCATTTTTTACATGGTTGGATTATCCTATGTAAGAATATCATCTAGTTTAAATTTGAGATCTTACTTTGAAGCATCGAAGAATTTATTGAGGTGCATAGATGGCTACTCAAGCATATTGAAAGGGTCCCCATATTTAGTCATTTTTTTAAGTGTTAAATCTCAAGCAAGATGGATGGTGCACATTAATATAATAATTAAGGAAATATTGAGATGAGGATAGGTGCATGGTGTTTAGTGATTGAGCAAAGGTATAAGATAATGATCCAATGATGAGTGAGCATTTATACAAATTGATCAAACAGTGAGCATTAATCATTAAAGACCTTATTGATCCATACATATCGATGGAGAACATTGAGTTAAAGTTCCCAAATTACATGAGATGAGGTCAACTATAATATTTTTCAAATTTACCTTTGGAATTAGATGCATTAAAGGTCAAGCATGATCGATGGTGCATATTCGATTTGAGCAAAAAGTTCACAAGATTAGAGCATTATTTTCAAAGGTTAACTATGACCATTTGTATTTGAATATTTAAATTTGTAAATGAAAAATTAGTGTCTAATTTTTAGACCATATCTTTAAATAAAAGATGAATTTGCAATTCTAGTAAAAATTAAAGTGGTATAGGATGATAAGGAACATTTTTAAATATGGATTTTAAGATTTGGAAGTGAGTACAGTCATAGATATTGAGCCTAAAATTTAATTGTGTGTTTATGCTTATTCTTCAAGTGACCCTAGAAGGATATACAAGCTTGTATTGATGTTATTTCGATGTCTCTTGATAAATTAGCTATTAGGGAGTATTATAGACTCTATGAGAATGCTTTATGTTGATTTTGGAGGTTTGTTCAATATATCTTGAGTATGAACAATGCTTAATAAGTTACTTGTGTGTTCATTCATGGTGATTGTGTACACCAAGTTAGTGTTTGATTTGTTTAGTCATAAGTAGATGTGAGATAAGCTGATTGAGATCATTTTAGGATGTCAATGGGATATAAGGAGTGGACCCTTTTATTTGAAAGTGGTCATATGTTCTTTTTTTGATTGAGGGAGTGATAAAGCAGTGAATGGGTTCACATGAGACCTATAAAGGCTATAAGGGAATTATTAAAAGGTGTAGCTCATTAAGGGTTACCCATATATGCCATGGTTGACCTATGAAGGTTTTATGGAGCCATTTCTTCATATGAGAGACGCCTTAAGAGTTAAGGCATGCCTAATGGCTGACTAATGTAGTGATTATCAAGATTGCTCTATAAATAGTGGAACCAAAGATGATGGGTTCTAGACCTTGTAAGAGAGAATAAGGAGAGATTAAATATAGGATTGTGTATGTGTTTTGTGGATCAAAGGATGGCTATAATTACATGAAGATGTCTTGAAGATTAAAATAGATTGAGGATTATTTATATGACCTATTGGTCATAATTATTTTGGCAGAATAGTGCTCTTATAGATTGAGTGTGAGTGAAGGAGAAGTGTGATAAGCAAAGGTCCATCATCATGTGTTATTGACATCAATTTAGAGATGGATGTGTTCATAGTTTTTCTAATTCTAGTTCAACATCTAAGTTGTTTTAACCTCCTTGCAAGGTCAAACTTGCTAAAAGGTTTGGTTGTTGTTGCAACCCAGCTAGATGGGTGTGGTCATACCTTGTGGAATTCAAGTCTCACTAAATAAGGATTTTAGTTCCATGATCATTATTAGATGGTCTAAATTGGATATTAGTTTTATAGGATAGTAGTCTAATTTTAGGTTCCAATGGGTTTTCTCCCCCAAGATGGTTCCCCACATATGTCATGTGTTATGTCATTGATGTTGCATTGTCTCTCTTGCTCATTGATGTGAATGTTGAGTATGCTTCATGAATGATTATGGTAACTGATGAAGTGTTTGTAAAGATCAAATTTTAAAATCAGATTACTTTGGATCATTGATTCACCTCCCTCTTAGTGATTGTACCTATAAAAATTGGTATGAAATCTAAGGTTCTTTGGTAAAATCTTGATAGCCTAAAGGTGATCTAAGGTACAATGGATATTTAGAATCTGTAAGGTGGTTTCTCTAAGAATTAAAAACCAATGTTCAATGGATCCAATTATGCTTTTTGGAGTGCCAAGATGAGGACATACATTATGTCCCTAGGGTTTGATGTATGGAAATCTATTTTAGATGGTTATGCTACTTTTATTACTCCTCTATCTAGTGTTTTAGGAAAGAAGATGTTTGAGAACAACTCTAAGGTAATGAATTCCATCAGTTGTGGTCTTATAGTAACTGAGTTCACCAAAGTAATTCATTACATAATTGTAAAGGAAATATGGGATAAAGATGATGACATTTTGACATAATTCATTACATAATGACATTTTTCTTGGAAGTGCCCTCATAAGCATGAGAATAAAGATGATGAAGATCATGGTAAAGGTCAATATTATTACAATAAGACATACAAAAAGAAAGGTTTAAAAAATTATAACAACAATAAAATGTCCTTCAAGAACAAAAGGAGTCTTCACACCAAAGAAGAGTGTAGCTTATTAGATGAGAGTAAAGACAATGACTCAAGGTGTGAGAATATAATGGTCTTACTAAATATGAAGCCGTGTTCATGGCTATGGAAGGAAGTTACTCACATCAAGAGTATACTTGGAGTGATTTAGATGATTGTGAAGATGAGGTGGACTATGAGACTATTTTGATGAATGCTCTTGAAGAACTAAAGATTGAGAAGAAGATCAATAAGAAGATGAAATCTAAGATTAAGGACTGTGAGGAGAAATTTAGTGTGTATGAGGATATATTGAAAGAAGACACCAAAGAGCATGAAAATATGATCAAGTATTTTAGTTCTTAGTTAGAAATTATGTCTACAAGCCTAAAATATAAAGAGGATTAATGTTTATGGTATGCTTCTAAAAATAAATCTTTTGAATATGATAGAGAAAATATAGCTAGTAATGTGAAGACATTTGTGATATTTAAAAAGAACTCATGTGATCTAGACAATATTCTGATCGTTCAAAAGCATGTTATTAATAGAGATACTATTAGGTATGAAGAATAAAAAAATACCATAACTCAAGATAAGATGAAGACTAATGTGAACAAGGAAAATCATACTTTGAAGACAAATCATTAGACAAGGAATGAAGGTGCTAGCAAAGTAAAGACAAATCAGATTGGATATCTAAATGCCATGAGGTACGCAAGATTTAATGGTTAATATTATACATGTAATCAATTTGGTCATAGGGATAGAGAGTGAAAAATACCTATTATAAATGAATTTCCATGGGACTACTATGGGGGTCATTAATCAAAAGGTGTGAATAGGATCAAATTCATTAATTGTTTTGATGTGGGGAACATTTCAAATCATTATCCATATAAGATTAGACAAGGTGAATCCTCTTAAAAAAGGGGATGCTATTTTTTTTGTCATGACATTAGACACATTGTAGATTTATATAAAAATAAGGTAAGGTAAGATACATTTTTTTCAAAAGGTATGGTGTGCTATGTTTGTTAACATAGAGGTCACATTGTCAGGTTCTATAAGTTAAGGCCTATAAGAAAGAATAGATTAAATCATGATCCTAGAGTTCAAGGATTAAGGCAAGATAATACATCAAAGACAAAATGTTACACGTGTGATTTATGATAACACTACAAGTCCAAGTAATCTATTTACTATGGTGGAGAATGCTTTAGAAGTTAAACAGTTCCTAGAGGTCTCATTGTCTTCTCATCTTGAGAATGAATAAATAAAGCCCATTGATAAGACCAAGGTGATTTTTTAGGCCAATATTGAGGTATGTATGGATCCAAGTGAACATCCTACCATTTTTGAGCATGTGTCATGTAAATAAAACCAATTTTTTGTGCTTAATGATGAGGTTCCAAGATATATGGAAGATTATTCAAACGAAAAGGTATGTAATGAATTTGTGTTGTCTCTATGTATAATAAATTAAATCATAGAAAAAAAGGAGAATGTTTTAGTGGATGAGGAAGTCATTTTTCCTAATCCAAAGAATAATAATAAGAACTAAAAATATCATATAATCAAGGATGAGATGGAATATAAGGAGTTATTTTTGTTCTAAATCACTGAGGTATTAAAGGGTGTCTTTATCTATGATTCTTAAGTGACTACATTTAGTGGAGAATCATGTTTGTATCCCTAAGGTGATAATTCCAATTAGAAAAGGTCTTTGGTTAAGGGAGAGCAATAAGTTTATGAGTTTGATTTAGAGGTTTGTAAAGGAGTTATAGTACAGGATCGGAATGGATGGTTCCAGGTGGCTTAATGAAATTGATAAATTATCAAGAAGTGGTTGGTGTTTATAAATGTTTTTCAAATTTATTTGTGATGTGATCTAGGTGTTTTTGAGTTTTGAATGTATGCATGTTTAAATTGAATATTTTTGAGTCCTCTCATTTTTCTCAAATTTTGGCTTAAGGGCAAGCATGCCTAAAATGGGTTATAGGATGTATGGGTTCCCAAAGGTATGGAGGATAACTTTTTGGTCCATAAGTGTGTAATAGGTGTGATCCAAAAATCAGAATTTCTAGTTGATAAATATTTCAAGAACATAGAAATAACATAGTAACAATGAATTCTCTCACAAGAGATGTATTATTACTCAAGATCGCAATACAACTATATGCTTATCTCTGGGAAGAGATGTCTAATTTTCCATTTTGGGTTAGATATTCATTTATACCAATTTTTGAAGTAGGGGGAGGATGTGTAAGGTCATCAATATGAAGGGAGATTAAGTGGTTTGACTTTCACACTTTAAAACAATACAAAATTCAAGGAATTACTATTTTTAGAGACTTACTATTTTTAAACTACACTACTAAAATTGAAATTTGGGGAACTTCCTTTGGGTTTTAGGAGTTAAAAATTCATTGAAAATATCTCTATGAAATATCATCATATTCTCCTCATTCTTATATTTCCAACGGTTCAAATGGTGAGTCAATTAGAGCTACGGTGTAAAAGTTATGATTCCCAGAAGTTTCATCATCAATTGGGGTGGAACTATCACCTAAATTATCACCTGAATTGTTGCCCAGATCAAGGTTTATATAATTTTGCATGTAGTTTCATAAGTATTCATTGACTATAAGGATGTTTGTTGACCCTACTTGTTTTGAGATTCTAGGGTTTTGTGTTTTTCTAGAAAAGTGGTCTGCCTTATGATTTGAGGTCTGAGGATTCTTAATTTATTGAATGATCCAAATGGGTAGTTAAATAAATCTTCATATATAATTTAAGGTTTGTGGTTGTTAAATTATTCAAGTTTTTGTTTATATGGAGGGCTAATTGACTAGTAGGTTTGTGAAGGAGGTATGTTTCAGATGACGGGGTTGGTAATGAAAATTGGTGTGCTAGAGGAGGTATATGAGAGTGTTATAGATATGAATTTGTAGGTCTTGAATATTTTTATATTGAAAATTATTGGCTTTGAAAGTTTCATGTAGGGCTAAACAGAGGCTAGATAGGCCCAGTTTGAAAAAGACTACCTTTTTTCTCATTTTATAAAAAAGAGCAAGGTATGTATGTTTTAAGGTGATTTCTCAAGTTATTTTTGTGCATTTTTCCTATTTTATATAGTTCATATGCATATTTTGTGGTCATGAAAGTGTCTTGAGAAAGAAGGCTGGTAAGCTTGCAGGGTGGGTCATCATGGTGTGTGGAGATGTGAATATGCTCATAAGGTGAAATTGCTTAGATTTATTAGGGGGAGTCCCTCTTAGATTATTCTTTTTTTGTTTCATTAGATTTATATCTTTTTTTATGTTCTTTCTTTCTTGGTTGTTTTGCTTGATTGAAGAAAAGTATTGGCATGGAGTAAAAAGATGTTGTCAAGTCAAGCTCAAGTAGGCTCAAGGCAAGGGGGAGTTTGTATCATATTTTAAAGATGGACCTTTCCTATTTGATAATAGTTTTAGTTCCTTAGGATTAGTGCATGTCCACTTTGTCATTACGTCAAAGGGGGAGAAAGTTCCCATTGGGGAGAAATTTCTTGTTGTGGGAGTGCTTGAAGAGTGAAAAAGTGAGCTATATATTTATATATTGATGGGTGTTGAAATCAATGAAAAATGAGGAGATTGTTGGATAATTATCATGATGACGATGATCATGGTGGTCTCATGGAGATGCTCTAGTGAGTAGATGAATTTCTTTGATAGCCTAAGTGAGAATGAAAAAGTGTGCAAGGTACTTGTTCTTATATGCTTAAAGGTGGCTTGGTTAATCTTCAATGTTGAATTGGCTAGAAGTTCAGGGATGAGTATGGAGGATTGATCATGTGAAAGGGGTCCTATAATAAATGATCCATAATTTTATATATCATGTGCTTAAGTGCAATTTATATCATATTATATAGTTCTCATCTACACACTTTGGGTCCAAAGGCAAAAAATTTTAGTAGGTAGTTTGACGAGATCACCATTACCAGGTGGGAATGAGTCAAGGAGAGATGGTCATATGGTCATTATCACACTAGTCCCTAATTATTAGTTTTAAAATATAAAGTCATACATTAAATCAAATTTAAGGATATTAGGGTGCAAATATGGATTCCCAGTCACAATTCACTATTTTTCCATAACCAAATTTGTAATGAGGCAAAAAGAGCAAAGTGAGCATTTTGATGGTGTTATTTCTTGAACATGTGAAGGTGTTAGGATAAATTGATCATATGGGTTTATTTATTTCTGAGAATACATAATTTATACTAAATTATAGATCTATAATAATATAAAATGTGAAATTGGATGACTTAGGCATTGCTAATAGCACCCAACCTATAGATCCTCTTTCTTGCTCACTCAACCTTTTTCAGCTAGACTTTCACTAATTCCTAGTCACATGTAGCTTCCTAAACATAGCTCTTTGAGACCTAGGTATCCCTCTTAGTCCCAAATCCATCCCCATAGGGCTCATCCTCTTAGGACAATAGATAACAATCTGGATAGGAGCACAAGAATTCAGGGGTGTCTTATTTTTGATGTTATTATCCAAGTTCATTTTTACCTCTAACAGTTAGATTTTATTGAATTCTTATCTTTTTCTCTATAAACCTAATGCAAGTTTATTTAACCCATAATAATTAATTTCTATACAAAAGGCCATTAAAAATATATTTATAAGTGTTGGCACTCATTCACAAGAAAGAAGCAAGAATACAAGCAAGTACAGGCAAGCACTCTTCCCTATTCTCTACATACAACCTTCCAAAACCAATTGAAGCCTTTTAAAGCACTCATACAAGTCCCTAGTCATACAAAGTACATTAAAATTTCACATTATACTTTCAAACATCACACAATTTCACTAAGCACTTCAAATGGGAGAACTACATTAGCTTGATCCCTCTTTAGAGTATTGTTATGTAGACAACGTGCCCACACGTAGAGTGTGAAGTGAGTCCAACATATCCTTTACACACTAACGCCTTCTCTCTTTTCAAATTTTTCTACTCATGTTTAAATACCAAGAGTTAATAAGGGGTTTTAAGATTAAATCAAACACATAGTTAGCTTTACACAAAATCAAGATTTGATATTTCACTACTAGGGCGTCATAGTCCTGACAAATAGAATCCAAAAAAACCAAACCACTAGGATAACAACATCAGAAGTGGATAACCATTCTAGAAAGTGGACTCTAGAACCAAGTAATAGGGTGTCCTAAGTTTGGAACTCTTTTCTAGTATAGAAATAGAGTTTTGTGTCCTATTTATGACAATTTTCCATCCCTGCATAGCAATTTCTAAATTTTGCCTCATATGTTTAAGCCTAGAATAAGCTAAGTTTGATTTTTTTAAACTTCTTACTATTTTTGAAAAAGTTAAAATACATATCTATTTACACAAATTAGTAGGATAATTAAGACACATTAATTACTAATTTACATTTACTCAGATCTTTATTTTCTTAGGAATTAAACACCTAATTCACAAAAAGCATAAAACATTTGATGAACCGAACTTACTTCAAATTTTTGCATGAAAACCCTAAAAACCCTAGGTGTAATTATTTTTTATTTTTTCATAATTTTTTCCTCGATTTAAAAATTATACAACTAAAAATTAATTAAAATATTTTCAAAAAATTCACCCAAACCCTAGGTCCTATTTACATACAAACACTTTCAAACTACTACGAAAATTATACTACTAATTTTAGCAATATTTTTAGATTTTTTCTCAATTTTTCAAAATTACAACTATAAATTTTTCATAAATTTTTCAAATTGATACATGAATTCTGGAAAAACTAATTCAAAACCCTAGTTGCATCAAATACATTCTTAGTTATTCTTCAGTACTTTTTGCATGATTTATTAAAAATTTAGCTACATATCTAATGCAAAAAAATAAATTTCAAATTTAGAAGTTCAATAGTATTTTGTAAATAATATTTTTGAAATATTCCTAGTTGTATATACTAGCTTCTTCTTTCTTGTTGAGGTATCACCGTACATGTTTTGGAGTCTTGTATCCTTTTCATGCATATTTCTGTTCCTTGTTTAGATTATATTAGGTTAATCTTTTTTACTATTATCCATGTTTTTTTCCCTTATGCCACCTAAATTCCATATATATTTTCCCTCACAATGAAGTGCAATACTTAGTGGCAATCCTCTTGAGTTCACCTAGATTCTTGAAAATTGATCATATACCATGGATAAACAACCAATTGAAGTTATAGTCATAGATTCTACACATCTAAATTACACCAGTTTTAGTGAGGATAATATTTTTTAAAGAGAAGTATGAAAATAACAAAGATGATGTACACATTGATGCTCATGCTCTACCACATTGGACTACAGATCCACTTCAACCTAGTGTCGATAATGAAGTCATACTCAATAGAGATTTGGTTTTACAAAATTTTAGAGAAAGACTTACGGAATAGCGTAAAGATCATACATTAATTTTACAATCTATCATGGAAATAAAAAATGATAAGCAAGTTGAGTCTGCCAATCATTCAGAGTAGCTAGTTGCAAATGACACTATAGGGGTAATTATGTCTCAACCATCCCCTATAGTAGCCCAACCTTGAAATATCCCGTCAAAGAGAAGCTAATAAATTGCTGAAACTGAACATTACTTAAGTCTGATTTTTATGAATACATTGCTTAGAAATGAAGATCAGGTTTACACATGTTCAGAAATAATACATTTTCGAAGTATAACAGCCCTTGAGAATATAAGATGACTGATTTATGCAAAGAGTACTATCAAAAATACCACTTAACCAGTCTATAGTACCTTAGATAATAACTTAGTGATTACAACAAGAGTGAAATAGCAGATATATCAGTAGATCTGACCTTTAATATGGCTGCAATAGATCTATAGATTCTCCTCAATATATTTTACATAAATAGCAAGTCCAGATTTTACTCTTTCAAGCAATGTCCTAACAATTAACATGCTTTAACAATTTTGGATAATCTAAAATTGAACTTTAAAGAAGAAGAATTTACCAGATACAAAGACCAGCACTAGCGTGTAATCTAAATAATTTGAAAACTATTTGATTCAGCACCAGCGTGTAATCTCAGCACTTCTGCTTGGCAACCAGCATGTAAACTAACACCAAATGCATCTTACATAACCACACAAACCCAGACTAAAGCAATGACAAAGGATGATGCTCCATGTCCATCGTAGAAGCCAATAGCTATTGTCAAAGTAGATACGGTTGTAGAATGAGAAGAGGGTGTTCCACCAGATCCAAGAAGTTGTTTAGCATCCCAATGCTTTCTTTATACTTGCATATCTTGAAGCATGTGCCGGTCTATCCCATGCTTCTACCTTGAACCCAATCAACACAATTAAATTACGTTGTTGTTCCTTTTAAGTCCATGCCCACACTTATTTACAAGATATCGACCTCTATTTTGTCCCTTCCAATGCTATCTTAATTGCAAGATCTCTTCTGAATTGCCTAGAGAGCAGCTCCAAAGAAATGAGTCACTCTTAAGGAAGCCGTGTATGAGAAAAGTTGGACCTCGAACTGTATTTTGTCCTTTATAGTTCTTGTCGTAGAAGCTTTGATAAGCCTGAAAATAAAATATTAAAACAAGCATCTTATCATTCTCAATTTATCAAATAGTAGCTCTCCACCTATAGGCCGAGCTAGCCCTTTTTGCATAGACTACACCTTCCTTATAATATGCTATGGACTATTATTGCTGCTATGATTTCCCTTTTTTGCTGCAGCTGGGTGATATTATTACTATGGCCTCCCTTAAATTTTTTGTCTTTTTGCTAAGTCCAGATGCTTGTCTCTAAACCCTGTGTAGCTTTTACTATCCAAATATATATTTCTAAATATGTCCCTGCCCCTATATTTTGTACTTTCCTAGCCACGCCTTATTTTAAAGATCCCTACCAACAACCTCCTCAATGACGCCTCCAAGTCATATGATGCAATGATAATCTATAATAAAAATCTAACCCCTGATGATAGAATAGAAATCTAAACACTCTCTTGATAGATTGTCCAACTGTAAACCCTTGATTTATCGAAGTGAATGACCGTTGAAACTCCATATTTGATCAATAAGCTTGATGTGAATTCTGTCACGAATCCACTCCTGAAAAGAGCTAGGTTTTCATCCAACTCTTCTCCAATCTGCTAAAGGTCTTCGTCCTCAGAGATTTAGCTGAACCCAAGTTCAAGCGTTACAATAATGCATCAAAAATTTTAAGCAACAAAAGATGAAAAATGCTTTGCCCTCAACTTCTTTTAAAGGCTCCCAAGAATCTTCTAGAAGAAGCCAACTTATTCAATATTTTATTTTTTCCCATATTAATTAAAATTAATTAATTAAAGTCATCCTATTTAAGAAATATTAATTTTTGGAAAACTTAAAT
Source organism: Torreya grandis (assembly GCA_037957365.1). Lineage (NCBI taxonomy): Eukaryota > Viridiplantae > Streptophyta > Pinopsida > Cupressales > Taxaceae > Torreya > Torreya grandis. The sequence goes on along the minus strand of JARHVA010010313.1, from coordinate 168,908 downwards.
TAATTAAATTAATTAAATCACTTTATCATAATTTTGGGGACATTACAAACCTTATTCTATACCACTAGTTGTAGCTAGTACATCCCTATCTCTTGATGTGCTAGCCCTTTTGTAAGAGATAAGATCCTTCAATCAAAGGTGCAACATCTTGAGCAAGGTACCACTAGACCTACATAGGCATTAGATTCTTTTACACTTCTGCATATACCATTAGCATGTCACATTGATTCTACACTCTTACCACAAGGATTTTTTCAAAATAAGCTTACTCTTTATGATGGAAAGGGTGATCTAGAGATACATTTAAGAGCCTTCCACATAGCATGTTTGGATTATGTATCGAATGACTGGCTACTTACCAAATTCTTTCCATGAATCCTAAAAGATTATTCTCTACAATGGTTTTATAGTCTAACAAATTAGTTAGTCATAGCATTCAATTCTTTAGTAGACATGTTCCTAGCACATTTCAGTATCAACATTGGTGATCTCATATGCATAGACTTCACAATAGAAATAAAGGTCAAATGAGCCTCTCATGGATTATGTTCTTAGATACAATATTGTTCTAGCTAAGTTAACTAACCCCATGGTTGATCAAGAGCTACAAGACATCTTAAAATAGAGCCTTCTACCAACACTACATGAATTCATTATGTTTATAAAACTCTCTTCTTTGATATAATTGTGCAATACACTTAAGCAAAGAGAAGTCAAGTTAATCTTAATGGGCAAACTCAAGTATTCAAGCAATCTAGACACAAGAAACAAGAAAAATAGAAAATTCTTGTATAAGGTCAAAATTAGTGACAACAAGAATAAGAATCAACCAAAAGTCAATATGGCTTCAGATCCCCCTTAGTGTGTAGTTTTATTAGCACCTTCTCGATGTGCATTTACCAATTTACCAATTTCTCGAACCTGAGTTATATAATAATTATTGGAATGCAACATCATAACTTTCCCACCTATTTGAGAAGTAGATCCAGAAAATCCTCTTCCATAGGGATATGATCGGCATGCATTTTACAATTCTCATAAGGTACTAGGGCACACAACAAATAGATGCATCAGTTTGTGACATAAGATACAAGATTTGATAGATGATAATCTACTTGATCTAGGCACTTTAATTGAGCCTTCAAAGACAAAGCCAACATAAGATAAGGATTTTAAAATAGTTTTAGATCCATGTCTATATCATTAAAAATAAGAGAAGGAGGACACATCAGGTGTTCATCATACATACATACACATCCTCCACCAATTACATACCAGGAACCTTCAGTTGAGGCACATTCATTGATAGGTATGATAGGTTCGTATGAGTCTAGAGATTTAGCCAAGCATTTAATATACTTTTTAGATCAAGAGAGTATAGAGGATGATATAAGTTATAATGTATTTTTTTATTAAAGCACATATCCATAATCAATGTATCCATAGTGTACTCATTGATAATGGTTTCAATATTAATATGTGTACCTTCATAATACTATAGCATTTAGGTTATTCAGATCAGGATTTCACTCCAACTAATATAGTTAATAGTGGTTTTATTTGTCATATTTATAGTTAATTGAGCGAGATAGTACTTCCACTATAGGTTGGTCCTACACATGTGGCTACACTATTCACTATAGTTCCCAGTGCATGAGTTTTTTACATACTAATCGGTCAACCATGGATTGAAAAAATCAAGGTAGTACCTTCTATAGTTCATAGATGCATTAAGTTCATTCACAATAGTTAGTTTATTATAGTTAGTATAGTTTCTTATGAGTCACCACTCCCCATTTTATAGCCATCTACTAGCTTCTAGTCATCAGATTTAGTTCTTCCACTAGTTTTAGTTTCTCCTATAACTTCTATTCTATTTCCACTTTAGGTTCAACCATAGTTACAACATATATCACTAGTAAAATGGGTTCATACACCCCTATAGCCTTAGGATTATAGATGACTTCCAATGACACTGTTCACACCTAGAGCAGTTACATTACAGTCTTATATAGTTATATAGAGAGCACTTGTTCATAGAAATTCTTCTCCTACTTTTAGATGGGTCCTTAAGAGTCCTACAATTTCATCTAATTCTTAGAGTTATAGGTGGAACACACATTAAAATTTCACTTAGATATTTTAGAGTAGTTACAATGTACACAAATTTCAGCTTTACAATCTTAGTCATACACTCGCGCCTCATGATCACACATGATTCAGTTGTTTGACATAAGACACGAGGATAGGAAGTCTAACCCAACCCTCATAAGTTAGTATCATTTAATTTTATCATTTATTATACATAAACTCTTCTACTTTATTGTAAACACTTCAAATATTTTTAAAAATACAAAAGCATTCAAAAAATTACAAAAATAATGAAAACATTTTTTATTGTATGCATCATCCATGTTCACATTTATAATATAGTTTTGTGACCTATATTTGATATTTCATGCTATTTTATATCAATTTTATACATTACCATATTTCACTTGATCCTATTTGAGTGTGTGTGGTGACATCTAGCTACTTGATTGCTTCATTCTACCCATAGAGGGGACATTCTTACTTCTACATTTGAGACATACATTGTTATACATACCCACTAGGGGAATCTTCTACATGAATACACCATCTAGGTTATGTCATTCTTACACTACACACTATTATTTATCATACTAATGTACATTACTTTATATCTTACACAAAATACTATACTGATATCTCACTAGTATCTAGTACTTGTGTATTTCCTATCATTTACCTAGTCTTGTAATACACATGTTTTGCATACTTTCACATTTGTTTTTATTATGTATATGTGGTCATATCCTCTAGTTCTTACTTCTTATTTTAGTCCTTTTTAGCATAGTTTATGTGATTGCACTTTCCAGTTCTTGTTCATCTTCATGTGTGTGCCTTAGGACATTTACCAATGTCCTTTGTTTGTATTCTTTCATGTGTTTGTGGCCCTTATGCCAACATTGCTTCTTTCACTTGTATGTTTATGTGGCACTTGAACATGTATTTCATGCTTGTTTCCAATTTGAGTAATATGTGCCCATGTCCCTTATTTTCATGGCCCCTTGGCCCATCTAGTATGCTTCTTTATTCTTACTTCTTGCTTGTTTGCTTTTTGTTTGTCAAATATGTGCAATGTCATGATCTATATCATGAATTTTATTTGTTTTCTTATATTCCATGATGGACATCATGTTCCATCCTTCTAAATAATAATTAAAAACTAACAACTAAAAACTAACAGCTAACAATTAACATTTCTAGTTCTAGTTCAGTATGTTACACATGATTTCACATTGTTATATCTATCTAAGCATAACCCTATTGATCTAACAATCTTTTAGTATAAACATTGTTATATCTTGCAACATATTTTCAAACATCAAATTCTATATCATGTATCTTTTCAAAATTAACACACTTACAAGACTCTTTTCTTCTAAGGGTAGTCATTGCAAGTTCATCATTCCTACCCTTAGAGGAGGAGGCATCACACATGATCTTTTTCATAGAGATAAAACCTCCTATAAATAGAAATAATAACATTGATAATAGTTAGCACAATTTTCTCAGATATAAGGGGTTATCATGCATGGCATGATGGTTCTCACTTTTAGTTTGGATTGGGTAGTTGACATAACTTTTATATTAAAATCCATGTTACAAAAGTAAATTATTAGGGAAAATGTGTGTAGCAAATTTATCTTCTTTTGTTTCTATATTTACTTTATTCTAGGCATTCTCATTAGTTGCGTGCCTTACTCCATCTATAGGTGGTTGTCATCACATTCAAGTTAAACTTTCATATAAGTTTAGCTTTTTGAGTATTCGAGTTCCTGATTTGGCTTTCCTATAAGCCTAATATATTATTTTTGTAGTGG
>JARHVA010010313.1:137500-160000 GCA_037957365.1 Torreya grandis | reverse complement strand
TTACTTCCACATGATGCTAGTGTCCTAGTTTTGGCCCTATTGTCTTTTCCTTCCTTTTTCCACTAATCAATATATTTCTAATTTTAATACCACTTAGGGTCATAAAAGACCTCTTTTATCACTTGCATAATAAATAGAATAGTATATATACATGAATTTTATCACTCTAACCACTAGATCATAATAACATGCAAATTATGCATAAAATCTCATAACAAGTTGTGCACAATCAAGGTTATCAATACCTATTCTACCCTAAGTTTTTGTACAACCACTTAAACCATTGTTAATCTTAGGGTAATTATATTTTTATACTAAAAAATAATCAAATAACTCATTTAAAAAATCATATTAGTCTCAGTTACACTTGCACTAACACTTAAGTGTGGAAAACTACATAGGGCTTGATCCCTATTTGGAGTATTGGTATGTAGGCAATTCTCATCATAATGAGGTGTTGATGATGTCCAACCTACCATACTAAAAATGTCATTTATTTTTTGTATCAATTATGTGACCTACAAATGTGAAGGATTAAGGTTTGCTCATAAAATTGGTCAAAAGAAGTCATATACAATGATCTAGAACTCATGCCCATAGGAATAGTCTTGACAGACCTAGACATATGTACACCTAGAAGCTCATATTATTTGTACATATAGGACACTACCAAAAAAATATGGACACTAGAACCACATGGTTCTTATATAAAATTAGGGAACTATTATCTATAAGGGGTTTGCTACCTAGATCTAGTTTGTGACACTCATACAAACCACTGTGTTAGTATTCATCCCCTAAGTTATCATTTACATTATTTATATCTATTTTTCCATAGGTAAAATTATTTAAATTATGTTATAGATCAATGGATATATTTATTGTATATTTCTACCTTGATAAACTACACTCAGACCCCTTAACAACATAGGATTTACATTCAACTATGCATTAAAAGCTTAATTTTTTTGAAAAACTTGACTTCAAATATTATACAAACCCTAACACTAGATAACCCTAGTGGTTATGTTTCCAATGTTATAATACCCACACTTATATTTTATATCCATATATCTTTTGACTTTTATTTGGTGCAATCATGATAATAATGACAAAACAAGTTTATCATTTTTTGATGCAAATTATAATACTTTCAGTTGCATGTTTATTTCCTTTAATTAATAATGAACTCAAAAAAGACATAAGCACATGTATGTATGATATTTTATATAAATTGAAACAAATGTCATATTTCATTCTATCTATGGCATGTTATTGTTCTCTTATATGAAATTCATTTAAGAAACAAATAATTACATACATAGAGGATCTATTACATAAAAGAATTTCATATATTGAAAACCAAGTTTTATGTTTCAATGTAATATATTATGCACATAAAATAATTTTATTTTCCTCCTCATTTCCATTAGTGTGATAACTACTTTCCCTCTAACTAGGTACATGTTATCACTCCTCCCTAAGATGGGGCAACTTTTCATTTTGTTACTAGTTCATAAAGTCAGCCTCTCCACACATATCCCCTTTAAGGTATGTGCCTATATGTTCAATTAAAAACAACTAGGTTTTACACTTGTGAGACTCTAAGTGATATAAAGGAGTGAATGCTTTTTATTATTTCATTAATGAGTAGAAGGGTGAATTTATATAGTATAAAAATTGGTTATCTCAAATTGTAAACCTGTAACTGTCCAATTGTTAACCATGTAATTGTCTATCTAACTATTAATTTTGTTAAAAAATGTAATATAAAATAGCTAGGCTAACATTAACCCCTTTATTACATTTTTTATAAATGTACCCCTAAAATAGATCAAATTTCAGCTTTTCAAGTGACTTGGTGAGTATATATTCTATCTATAAGTCTATTGGGTAGTACTAGAGCTAAATATGGTGGTTCAAGTATTATTCTTGAATATAGTGGAACTATAATTCAATGTATTTGGTCCTCTCATGAAATAATGCATTCTTGACAAGATTTAACACACCCTAATTTTCAAAGAAAAGGATTGATGGTTGATCTTAAAGAATGCCTATGTTAGATAGAATATGATGTAACCAAATTACTTCACACATAATTCCTAGTAAAACATGATATTGTGTTTTATGTATGAGAGAGAATTCTACATATTAATTATTACTGATCCATGAAATTGGTCCATATCTGAGATGAAAAATATACCATGAGGTTGATTACTTATCATCAATAGATCCAAAATACTCTGAGTATGTGTAAAACTAAAATAATTTTTTTTTGTTCTTCTTGTATTATAGACCATAATCAACTATACATTAGACATATCTTAAAACATGCTTCACTGCAACCCAATGACATTTCTTTAGATCTTCTATGAATATCAAAATATACCTAACAACAAAGCATATGTCTAGTTTAGTATAAGTGAAGTAAATGAAACTCATAATAAGTTGTCTATAGTGATTTTCATCTACTTGAGGTGACTCCTAAAACTGAGATGGATTTAAACCTTTATCCATTAGAGTTGACATTGGTTTAAAATCTTTTATCCTATATTTATCAAGGAACGTCTTGGCATATTTCATCTGTGAGACAAAAATATGATTCTTATTTTTCCATATCTCTAAGCCAAGAAAATAATGAATTAGCCCACAATTTTTCACGGGTAAGGATTTATTCACGTCATTATTTAATTCTTCAACAAGTTCATATGAGCTTCCTATGATCATGAGATCATCTACATATAAAATAATAATGACAATCTCTGTGCCTACCTTCTTGATATATAAATTTGTATCTAAAGGTCTACAAATGAATCTATTATATATAGATGATCATGAATATCAAAGTACCATTACTTTTGTGATTTATTAAGTCAATAAAGTGACTTAATTAGATGAAATGCCTTATTTGGATGTTGTTTATCAGTGAAGCCTTCTAACAGGGTTAGGTACACTTCTTCTTTGAGATCACCATTCAAGAATGCACTTTTCACATCTATCTACTAAAGATTTCATAGCTTATGTTACGAGTGATAAAAAAATATGATGGTATTGATATTATCAGTGGGTAGAAAGGTCTCTTCATAGTTTATTCCTTCTTGTTAAGCAAATCCCTTTGCAAGAAGTAATGCTTTGTATTTTGTCTTAAAAATCCACTTTAACCTTATGGATTTCTTTGTTATACATAGATAGACAAGTTCTCACATCCCATTTTTTATGAGGGAACTATATTCAACATACATAGCCTTCCTCTAGTGGCGTTGACATCAAGCCTCTCAAAATATCTCTAGTTTGGTGTTGTCAACTACTGATCTCATCAATGTGAGATTAAATTCTTGAAAAGCCTATCTTATTGTCTAAACTCTTGATGAAGTATCTAGATTAGAGTTTAGGTGTGTGTCTATGATGGTTCTTTCTAACCATTTTATATGTTGATGGTATTGCTTATTTGATGAAGAATTGTCTTCCATATTTCTAATATCAATGATCAATTCTCCATGTAGATCACCTTCTTTGTGAGAAGATTCTTCATTCTCATCATTTAACCTTGGGAATAGTATATTAGAGGTGTTATGTTTTGACTCCTTATTTGATAATGATTTGAATTATGACTCATCATAAACCACATTTGAAATTTCATATATCTTCTTTGTCTAAAGATCCATGAGATAATATGCTTTTGAGGTAATACTATACCCAAATATAAGACAATGGAGTGTCTTTGATTTGATCTTATTCCTATTTTTATAAAATAAATTCATATAATATGTACAACCAAATACTTTAATATGAGAGATCAAAGGTTTATAACAACTCCATACTTCTTTAAATGTCTTATCATACAATATCTTTGTAGGTGCCCTATTGAGAAGATATACAACTATCTAAATTGGTTATACCCAAAATGTCACATCCAAATTTATTATGGAATGCATGAAATGAGACCTATCCATTATTGAATGATTTTATCACTATACTATTCCATTATGTTGGGGTGTATAGGGAGTAGTTAAGTACTGTTTGATGTCGTGTTGCTTATAGAATGCCAAGAATTTACTACAAGTAGATTTAGATTGTAGTAGACTTTAAAAACCTCCTCTGGTTTTAGTCTAAGCTAAACCATAAATTTGTTTCCTTAAAATCTCATGGATGTTGTAGACTTCCATGTCTTTCTTATACATCAACTACACCATCTAAAGAGCATTGATTCTTCCATGTTTTATTTTTATTTACCATGATTTTATAGTATGCTCAACCTTCCCATTGCATCCTTCTCCCATGAAGGATTCAATCAAAGAATTAAAATATAAAATGATATTCATTAACAACTTATGTTGTTTATTGATATCATCTAAAGGTCACACTTCTATCTTATTGTCATTGCTTTCTTATCGTATCATTTCAAGATTGTTGGTCATATTGGGCTCATGGTAGTTTTTCCCCTTCCCTTCATCACTCAGCTTCCAAGATCAAGAAAATCAAATGTTGATTATTATATGCATCATTTTACTACTCTCATTGATTGCATTCTTCTATAGTTTGTCACTTCCTTACTCATTTTCCACGTCATCTACTTTTTCCACACTTCAAGATCCTTCACATCTCTCAACACTTATACTTTATAGTGATCAAGATATTAGTATTGGAATTGATACTTGATGAAGGAGGGAATGCATTTGATTATTTCATTTATGATTATAAGGGTGAATTTATACAGTATAAAAATAAATTATCTAAAACTATAAACCTGTAACTATCCAATAGTTAACTACATAATTGTCTATTTATCTAATGATTATGCTACCCAATGTAATATAACATAGCTACACTAATAGGATAAAATTATCTATATGAACAATTTAATATTATATTTACAGACTCAAAATCAATTGAGGGAATAGGTTAGATTATTGGTAAATCAAATAACATGTAAAAAGTATTCAAAATATTTTACTGTTCATTATGTATCTACATCTACCCCTAAAAATGTTGTGCCCAACACTTTTATATATCCAAATCATAAAGTAAAACACAATGTATATATTATAAGTGAGTTAAACACCTTACAAAGGTCCAATAAGGGCCCAAGTGAGATAGTAAAGGAAATGATTAAAGCTAAGATGATTAGCCTACCTCCTCTCCACCTAAAGAGAAGATCTAGATATTATTATGCATATCATAGAATTTAGGGGAACCACACAAATTCATGTGTAACATTAAAAAATAGAAAAAATAATGGATACATATTATGATGAAAAATACTTCTATTCATACTAAAACACTATTAAATTACAACATATAAATTAGATTGCATGAGACATTATCATTCCTATTTTTGACATAGGTCACAATGATAGTGAGTCTCCCATAAGACTCATCAATTAGTATTGTTCTTTTCTTATTGTACACACTTTCCTTATCTCTTACACTTGTATATAGTTTAATTTTGATGTTACTTATACATATCTTATATCTAAAAACTAAGTTAAAAAATATAATATATCAAAACACAAAATCATTTAAATATTGATTTAAAAAATACAAATTATAGATTGTATGTACATTTTCATGTTTACACTTATTATATTTGTTAGACACTACATATTCCTAATATCTTAGTATAGTCAAGTTTTATCATATATACATGCTTCACATGTCTCTGTCGAGTGCTTAAAGATTGCTTACAAGACTTAGGTCCAATAAAGTAATTTTAATTTGTTATTATCTACTAATTGGTGGCATATAAAAACATACAAAATTTTTCGTTTGACAAATTCACCCATTTTGGGGCACTCTATACACATTTTAGATTACCAAGTTACATCTTTATAAATTCGACATCATAGATTTAACATTGTTATACCTTTATATTGTTCATACTACACCTAATAAGATTTTTTTTTGACTACTACTCCTACAAACTCATACTTTATATATATATATATATATACCACATGTTAATCCATATTTTTATTTATAGATTTGAAGGTTTAGATTTGATTGTCTCTCTATGGTTTTACATCTATTTGAGGGCATTTGAATATGTCATTGCTTTATGTCTCTACAACACTTCTTTTCATTATATGTATGATTTAGACATGTGAGCATGTCATTATGTGTATCTTCCCAAATGTATATGTGGACATTTAAACATGTCCTCCCATGTGGATCTAAGAGAACTTGTTTTTTTTTGTGTATGTCAAAATTTGAATATGTACTTATATGTCATAATTTTCATATTTAGTGATATGGCCCATGTCCCTTATACTATGGCCCCTTCTCCTACTTTGTGTGTCTCATGTGTGCTATATGTATGCTTTCTTGTATGCATCATGGCCATGACACTTTCCACTTACTTATTAAAAACTCTAGTTTTAGATGCCATGAGGGATGCCATGTATCTCCCCTTTCCACTTGGGTAACATGATGGATATCATGCCCCATCCCCCCAGGTATCTAATCATTTATTACTCATATTTGATGTTCACAACATTATTATATTTATCTTGACAACCTTATGAATACTAGACAAAATATATCACAAAATACAAACTTATGCTTAGATCATATTACATTTCTATGTTATGTTTGCATATTTTATTGGTTTATTATGAAGATATCATATATGCTCTAGCTAACAAAAAATTTGAAAATTTTTTTTCTTGTAAGGATAGTTATTGCATAGGTATAAAAAATCCCATGAACATAAGGGGAATTTATAGGGATTTGTCATAAATATTAGGCAATTCAAATGCACTCACATTACATTTTTTAGTGAATATGCTCAAATTATAGAAATTAGACTCAAGAAAACATAATAAGAAATAGTGACACATATATCAGTTATAGTTAAAAAAAGAGAAAAAAAGTTATATATTAGTTCCCGAATTAGGAAACTAGTACCACATGGTGATATTGTCCAAGATATGGTGCTACTATCTAGTAGCCTCAATTTCATAAAATTCTAAATTGAATAGAAAAGTAAAGTAGGTATAGTCTAGGTTTGCATAGGTTTAGTTAGAGATTTAATATTTTTAGCTCAATTTATCCCATATTCATACCAGTTTGATTATATTATGGTCATCATGTGAACCATGACCATTCTAATTCTTAGTTTACATAATCAAATATAAATTATTACAGTTCAGTCTGGATTCCATATGTTTAGATATTAGATGTGGAGGCATGTGCATGACACATTGTTTCCATATACTCACTTCCACACTGGTTGATATAATGGAATGAAAATTTTCATATGATTATCTAAAATATATGCATCATACACCATGTTCTAGGTTACACACTAGATTCATGCTTTCCTCCATCTAAAATGGTTGTCATTCTTAAGTGGTCATAGAGTTGACATATCCAGTTAGACATTTTTAGTTACATTGTGAAGTTTTAGTTTTAGATGAATCTACTACACATGGTTAGGAAACAATTGATTCATAGTCTACATGAGTTCTTGAGCCACATAAAATATATGGTTAGACACACCATCAGTCTAATCCAATCTATTCATAGGTGACAATCCACCAAGCATTGGTAGACAATGATGAAGTCAAAATTGGATTAAGATATTGAGTGTCCCACATATGGGGATTTAAAAAAATAATATTAGTCCAATATATTCACCAATTGAGAATTATTTACACACACAAACATATGTTGTAACCATATTTATGCATTGGTTTATGTATCTACTAAGGTGTATTCATTCCTTTCCTCCCTCTTATCTCTTTACTCAATTTTGATTCTTTACTTAGTTTTTTCTTTAATTTTAATATCTATTGAGTAATGAATAATCTATACACATTTAATTTATAAGACACATAATAGATCAAGATTCACATACTCATATCCAAATTCATGTTCTTTACCTCTTAGGTAAGTCTAGCTATACCTATTTTTCCTTTATCATTGTCATTTAAATTTTTGATATTTATAGAATAAATGGGGGGAATGTAATCACCTAAAATAGACAATTGAGTTTTAAGAGTGATGATTGAGACCACCTATCCTTAGCTTAGCCCTATACCTATTTTAGGGACTATTTTCACACTTATTCACCATTCAAGTAGGTTATAATCATACCTAAACATCCCTAGATCAATCTAAAAACCTCATCTTGACATCATGGCCTTTGTTCCTTAGGTTTTACTATGTAGACAATAGATCCATTATAGGGATAGTAGTGTCACACGGCACTAGTTTCTCAATATTGGTATTATTGTCTTTTCCATCTTATTTCAACCAATAGATATGTTTTAAAATTGAAAAAAACCTAGGATCAACCTAGACATATTTTAAAACCTACAAAAGCACCATAATAGTATATATACTTGAATTTTAGCCCTCTAATTTCTAGATGAAAATTGGATGAAAATTACACATACAAACTCAGAACAAATTGTGCATAATCAAGGTTATCAATATCTATTCTACCCTACTAATACATAACACCATATACAACATTTCTAATCTTATATTACTTAGATTTCCAATCTAAAACACATTCAAATCACTCATGTCAACAATCATAATAGATTAACTTGCATTTACCCCAGGACATAGGAGGGGATAATTACATCAATACTGATCCCTATTCAAAGTATTGACATATAAGTAAGTCTCATCATAGTAGGGTATTGAGGATGTCTATCCTACCCCACTAAAAATTACATTTTGATACTTGTATCAATTGGATGTCCTAACAATATGGAACATTAGGTTTTGACCATAAAATTACTCAAAACATGTCATATACAAATATCGATAGCTTGTGCATGTAGGAACAGGTTTGAAAGTCCTAGATATAGGTGCACTCATAAGTTATGAATAGTTCTTCATAGAGGACATTAACACCCCATGGAAATACTATCCAAATAGGTTTCTATTGTTCAGGAGGAGTTTTGATTGTTGGATCTTTTTTGTAACATTCAAATCATCCCTTGTCTAATATTTCATCTTATAGATCATTCATCTTAGTTATTTTATAGTTAATTTATCATTTACATTAATTAATACTATTTTTAGAAATGTCAAATTTAGTTAATTTTATTACAGATTAGTGTTTATATTTATTATACATTTATACACTAGTTTACTACAGTGACACCCTTTAAAAACATAAGATTCACATTCAACTAAGTCCTAAGAGGTTAAAAACAATATTATTAAAAATATAAAATACAGTAATTTATTCTTTTTCCATTAGATAAATTTAATTGATGTGACTAATTACCTAGGAAACTTTATAATTTATTGGGATGAAAAATAATAATTTTTGTTCAATATCAAAATAGAATATATGAACATTAGAAAATAATTTTTTTTGGATAAATGCATCACTTAGTCCAAACAAAACAACACTAACCACAAAAAATGGTTGACAATGCACCATGTGTATTAACTCAAGTGAAAAAATATCATATCTTTGGTTCAAAAATAACATTTGTACCTAGAATATATACAATTGTTAATATATATGAGGGTTGCATGGTTGGAAATTATTGGCTCAAGAAATATAATATTTCTCATAATTCTTTGTTATGAAAATAGATTGATGAAATGCTTAATGCTATCTATATTATATTAAATGATGTCATTAGTGGCAAGATGAATCCACCATCATATCCAACATGATACTCTACTCAAGTGATATCTATAGAAATTGGAAGTTGTGTTGTGGGTCATTACTTTTTTTAAAGTCATTAGCTCTAGACAATTCTCTTAAGATAAGATTTATTGATACATAGACCCTATAGGCATTGATCACCAAATTTTATATCTTGGATAAAAGATTACTTCTACTTGTGTAATTGTTATCTCTAAGAGTGGGGCTACTCCAAAAACTATAAATTGATTATTGGAAGTTTAGAAAGCTTTTCATAAAATGGGCCTCAATTTCTCCAAGTAAGGTGTTTACATCACTTAGGAAAATTCATTTATAGATAACATTATTAGAATCTAAGGATGGGTGGTAAGATTTCCAAAGTTTGATAAGTTTAGAGGCCAAACATTTGAGATGTGAGCTATTGGTCTAATTTAATCTATTATTCAAGTAATTAGGAATAGGGAAATGATTCTTGGTTCATTTTTAGTAGATTAAGTTAAAAGGGTTACTGATATTAAGGAAAACCCTACAACCTTGTTAGCATTATGCTAATATTGAGATTGTGATGGTGTAGGTTTTGAATATATGGCTGTCCATCCTTATACATATAGGATATTTTTTTTACTCACTATGTGTTTTATCTATTCATGGAATATCTTGGGAAAGAGTTTTATTTAGATGGAAAACATGTAAACCAAGGCTTAACTATTTACATAAATAAAGGAAACACAAATCAACATGCTTACATTCAACAATTAAGAGCTATAGTCCACAACTCATTTACCACTTTTATTGAGGTGCTTCATGACATGACACCAAGCCATTATTTGAAACATGAACAAAGTGTTACTTTTGGATACTATGTATTTGGTATGATATAGGGTATAATATATGCCACTTATACAAACAAACATAAGTATCTAATTATGATGACGCATGCATTAAAACCTCGATCAATTCAAGCCATGATGGATCTTTATGAACATGTAATGGGGATTTATGCCAACATCATCAATATTAATTCTTATCATCATCATGATGTGAAATAAGTAAATAAAGTAGATGGAGAGGTATTGTATATTTAGAAGAGGGTCATTTTTTTATCTTACACAAAAATATAAAATCAAGAGAAGCATGAGTGGGAAATGTAGCTGGCCTCTATTCTAGGTATCTCTTACTAATAAAATGGAATAAATACACATTATTCTCCTCATTGATCTCTAGGTTTGGGTTTTCATATATTTTGTTGAGAATCATCATATTTAATTTATGTATATATTTAAATTTAAATTTTATTTTCATTCAATGTTGTGTTGTAAGTGGAAGAAGCCAAGTATGTTTTCAATGTAGGAACAATCTACAGAATGGAGTTTAATCTGTTAGGTCCTCTATAATTATTCATCAATTTGGTACTAAATGTGGATCTAATGCATAATAAAACTAATATGGTTTATATAAAACTTATTGGTATACAAAATAATGTTTTTGGATATAGATAAAATTTTATAATCATAAATGCCTTATTTCTATTTTGGTGTCTACAATTATTATTGCCTCAATTGATTGTGAGTGTAATACAATCAAGTATGGTAAATCTTAGGTTTCTAGAGTTTTAAAAAACATTTTTTGTAAAAACTATTCACTCTAAAAAGGTTAGTTAGAATTTTTCAATATAGATGTTAGAATTAGATAATAACAATGGACCTTTATGTTGATTGTGGAGCCCTTTGGGTCTATCACATGACCTTAGGAGTGTCTTTTGGGGGCCTTGAGAGATCCAAAAATATAGAGAGCATATTTTTCCCTACTATACCTTTTGTGGAACC
The DNA here is from genome assembly GCA_037957365.1 of Torreya grandis. Lineage (NCBI taxonomy): Eukaryota > Viridiplantae > Streptophyta > Pinopsida > Cupressales > Taxaceae > Torreya > Torreya grandis. Next base: position 148,558 of record JARHVA010010313.1, on the reverse strand, counting down.
TTTCTCCACATGTGAGTGGAATATTATTTATTTTATCAAATTTATATGTTTCCATGCTTTATCAAGTTGGTGGTTAGATGCCTATTTTCCATGTTGACTTATTTAATCTAAGGGAGTTGGTTGTTCATTGAAAAATGTATCACCTTCCTTGTTTTAAGGATTTGGTAGTGATCACATGTTGTTGAAAGTGTGCCTTAAAAAATGGAGACTCTATCTTGGCATGTTCCTTCTTGGATGGCATTTTGGATAAGCTTGATGAGGTGGAACTGAGTTGTCCTCAGTGGATGATGCTTATATTAGATAAGCACGGTGAAATTTATAATACCTTTGTGGATTTTCCTTTATTTTCTATATATATATATATAGGTATGGTGTGGCCTTTAAAGGTTGATGGTTTATTTGCAGTGTGTAGCTTTAAAGATCAGAGTCAAAGTGTAGATGTTTTTTTGCAAAGTCTAGGTCTTTATTACAATGTGTAGTATAGTAGCTTGTGAGATATAATAAAGTGTAGGTGCAAGAGAAAGTGCAGCATTGATTTTATGCTGAATTTTCTATAGGAGATATTCTATATCTATGAGATCTTATTTTAATCTTGTTTTTAGATTAAAATTTTATTTTAGGACTTTATTGGTGGATTTAGCCTGCATTGGTGAACCATGACATATATATGTTATGTGTGATTGTTATCTTGTTCTCTCCATTTATGTTTTCATAATAACTATGATTTGAAGAAGGTTTTCATGATGCATGCTATTGCATAATTTAGATCCAATTTATGGTCATATTAAAACTAGTTTAAAGTTTTCTAATTCCTAACAACTGATATTAGAGCCATTGGTTGTGTATTTTACTAATGTGGTAAATCATAGGAAGGCTATTAGCTTGAGTGTGAGATATGGGAGAAGAGATCATACTCAAGGTTGAGAAGTTTTATGATAAGTATTTTGGTTTGTGAAAAATGTAGATGAAAGATTACCTATATCAAAAGGAGCTACATCTCCCCTTAGAGGGGAAAGTAGAATAACCTAGAAGTATGAGTGATGAAAATTAGTCATTACTTGATAGGAAGGCATTGGGTACCATTAAATTATGCCTTACATCTTATGTTGCATTATATATTTTTGATGAGAAAACAACAAAATATATCATGGATAAACTTGGAAAGTTATATGAGAAACCCTCTACTTCCAATAAAAAAATTCTTATGAAAAGATTATTTAACATGAAAATGTCTTAGAATGGTTCAATTGCTAATCATATTAGTGATATTAATATGGTTGTAACTATGGTCACTTCTATTATAATAAAGTTGGGATAGTTTGGTCATCACTTTGAGTAATGTAGTCCCTTCCAAGGGAAGCTTAAATTTTGAGGATGTTGTAGGTGTGATCTTTAGTGAGGAAATGTGAAGTAAAAACACTTGTGAATCATCTTTAGGTAATGATTTTTTTATTGATACCAGAGGGAGGAAAAAGGACAAGAGAAAAGGAAACCATGTAATGTCAAAGGGTAGATATAAGTCTAGATCTAGATCTAAGATGATATGTTGGCATTGTAGGAAGAGTGAACACTCAAAGAATAAGTATTGGTCACTTTGGGATAAGAATACCAATAAGAAATAAATGAATGAGGTAAATGTGACATCAAGTAAATCATGATAGGATGCCTTAATTATTTCTATGGATAGTTTTTTTGAGTCTTGGGTACTAGATTTAGGGGATTTTTTTCATGCAACCCCACATAGGCATTATTTAACTTATTATGTTCAATAGAATATAAGACATGTTTAGCTTGGTAATGATGAACCATGTGAGATAGAAGGAAAAGGTTGTGTTCAGGTTACGATGAAAAATGAGAAAACATGCCTACTTAAGGATGTTAGACAAGTGCCTATGTTTAAATAAAATCTAATTTTAGTGGGGCAAATGGGTAGTGAGGGATGTTCAGTATTGTTTATTGTAGATTGTTGGAAAGTTACCAAATGTGACCTTGTGATTTTAAGAGGTAATAAAGTTGCTACTTTATATATTACTAGTAGCATTGAATCTTTTGATTTAGTTTTTGCAGATGGAGATGTAACTATGTGGTACTATAGACTTGGTCATATGAGACTTAAGGGCATGGAGATCTTAAAAGATAAGTTGCCTAGATTAGAAGACATAGATCTAGACATCAATGAGAATTGTGTGTATACAAAACAAAAATGTGTTAAATTTTTTAAGGTTGGACCCACAAAGAGAGAGCATAGGTTAGAATTGGTACATTCATATGTATAGGGACCAACTTAGGTATCTTCTATTGTTGGATACAATTATTATGTCACTTTTATTGATGATGCAACTAGGAAAGTTTGTGTTTATTGTATTAAAAATAAATCTGATATATTTAACACTTTTAAAAAGTGGAAAGCCTTGGTTGAGAATGAAATAGGTCTCAAATTAAAATGTCTCAGATTAGATAATGGAGGTGAGTATTATAGTAATGTTTTATTTGATTATTGTTCTAAAAATAGAATCCATAGGTAAGGGATGTTTCTAAGAACTCCACTATAGAATGGTGTATCTAAAAGGATGAATGAAATAATAATGGAATGTGATAGGAGCATGAGTTTACATTTAGGGTTTCCTTTATATTTTTGGGTAGAATTAGTTAGCACAATAGTATATCTGATTAATAGAGGACTTTTTATGCCTTTGTATGGAGGCATTCCTAAACATGCTTGGTCTAGTAAGAATGTTGATTATTCTTTTCTTAGAGTCTTTGGATGTGACATTTTTCTCTCATTAAGAAAGAGTATAGGACCAAGTTAGAGGTTAAATAAAAGAAACACACATTTATTGGTTATGGTAAGGATGACTTTGGTTTCCATTTATCAAGCATTAAAGATAAGACAATATTTCAATCTAGAGTTGTAGTTTTTAATGAAAAAGTCATGTATAAGGATCAATTTCAAGTATAGGAATAGGAAAAAAAAAAAGAGTACATAGTATTGGATGACATTGTGGATGGAAAAGTATGTAATGATTTAGTTCAGGAAACCCCAAACTGCTAAGGTAAGAAGGTCTTTTAGGGTAAGAAGAGCTCTTGAACATTTTTCTCCTTTTAATTATTTATTACTCATTGACAATGAATAACCAGAGTGTTATGAGGAGGTAATGTAAGTAGATGAAAAGATGAAATGGTAAAAAGCCATGGATGAGCAACATAGATCTCTCATGGATAACCAAACATGGGATTTGGTAAGGCTACCTAAGGGAAAGAGTGGATTTCCAAACAAGTGGATATTTAGAATAAAAGAAGAGGATGAAGGGAGAAAAATGTATAAGGCCAAGATGTTGGTCAATGAGTTTGCACAAAAATTAGGTATTGATTTTGATGAGATTTTCTCTCCTATTATAAAAATGACTTATATTAGGACTATTCTTAGTTTAGCTATAGTTGAGGGTTTGCACATAGAATAGTTATATGTGAAAACTAATTTCTTCATGGTTATTTGGATGAAGAGTTGTATATGAAGAAACGATAGGGATATGAGGTCAAAGGGAAGGAGAACCATGTGTATTGGCTAAACAAGAGCTTGTATGGCTTGAAACAAGCTCTATGAAAATGGTATAAGAAATTTGATTGTTTTATATTTGAATAAGGATATCAATTGTGTAATTTTGACCATTGCATATACTTCAAACATTTTTATGATGGTTCCTTTATTATATTATGTTTGTATGTTGATGACATGTTATTTTTAGGAAAGAACATACAACACATTCATATGTTCAATAAATAGCTTAGTGACTCATTTTCTATGAAGGATTTGGGTAATGAGAAGAAAATAGTTGGTATGAGGATTTTTTGTGATAGGAAGGAAAGGAAGTTTATCTTATCCCAATCAGAGTATATGATGAAAGTATTGGAAAGGTTTAGCATGTTGGATGCTAAATCTGTTGGTACTCCTTTGGTAGGAAACTTTAGATTATCAATGGAGTAGTGTTCAAAGACAAAAGCTTAAAAGCTTTAGATGTCCAAAGTACCTTACTCATCAACAATTGGAAACTTGATGTATGCCATGGTTTGTAGTAGGATGGATATTGCACAAGTAGTGGGAGTTGTGAGCAAGTATATGAGTGATCCTAGTTATGAGCATTACCAATCAGTGAAATGAATTCTTTTGTATTTTAGAGGAATCATGGATTATGCATTATGTTATGGTGCATAAGATACCAATTTGCATGGTTATGTGGACTTGGATATGGTAGGGGATATTGATAATAAGAGAAGTATGATAGGTTATATATTTACTATTAGAGATATAATGGTTAGTTGGATTTCCAGGATACAAAAGGTTGTGGCTTTATCAACCATAGAGGCAAAGTATGTTGCTGCCACAAAGGCTAGCAAAGAGATGATTTGGTTACAAGATTTTTTTTTAGATTTACAGCATGAGTAGGAAGTTGGGAGACTACACAATGATAGTTAGAGTATTCATTTGGAAAGTAAATTTGCTTTACACTCAAGGACAAAAGACATTTAGTTACATTATCACTTCATTAGGATAGCTTTGGAGGAGAACTTGGTGAAGATGGATAAGATTCATACTAGCAATAATCTTGTGGATATGATGGCAAGGGTGGTCACATTGGACAAATTGAGACTATGTTTATATTTAGTTGGCCTTAGTGTTCACAGACTAGTGATAGATTCTATTCAGGAGAAATGGTCTCCAAGTGGGAGATTGTTGAGTGTAACGACTTTTCGGGATATCACATGAATTTAGGAGTGTGTTTTTGAGGCCTAAAGAGCTCAAAAAATGTGGGGAGAGAAGTTTTCCCTACTCTACATTTTGTGGAAACTTGCTCCACATGTGAGTGGAATATTCTTTATTTTATGTAATTTTTATGTTTCCATGTTTTATTGAGTTGGTTGTTAGATGTCTATTTTCCATGTTGACTTCCTTGATTTGAGTGATTTGGTTGTTCATTGGAAAATGTATATCCTTCCTTGTTTCAAAGAGTTTTTTGTGACCATATGTTATTAGAAAATGTGCCTTAAAAGGTGGAGACTCTATCTTGGCATGTTCATTATTGGATGGGATTTTTGATGATCTTGATGAGGTGAAATTGATGTGTACTTAATAGATAATGCTTATCTTGGATAAGCATGGAAAAATTTCTCCTCTTTTGTATATTTTGCATCATTTGCTATATATATAGGTGTGGTGTGGCCTTTAGAGGTTGATGGTTTATTTTTAGGGTGTGGCTTTGAGGATCAGTGTTAAAATGTAGATTTTTTTGCAAAGTGCATATGTTTATTAGAGTGTATGGTATAACATCTTTCGATATGTAGTAAAGTGTAGGTGTAGGTGAAAGTACAACATTGCTTTTATGTAGCATTTTCTACAAGAGATATTCTATCTTTGTGAGAGTTCATTGTAATCTTGCTTTTATATTATAGTTTTAGTTGATAAATTTATTAGTGGATGTAGCCCATATTGGGTGAACCAACGTAGATCTATGTTATGTGTGATTTTTATCTTATTCTCTCCTTTTATGCTTTCATAATAACTATGATTTGAGTAATGTTTCTATGATGCATGTTATTGCATAATTTATATCTAATTTATGGTCATATTAAATCTGTTTTAAAGTTTTATAATTCCTAACACTTTAACTATGTCTTGAATGTTTCATTATGAAAATAATGAATAATTTTCTAGTTAAAGAAGAGATAGTTGATGTACACATTTTAATGCATCAATTTATCCCTACCTTGGTTCAACTATTAGTGTAGTAGTGTTTTTTTTTTTTTTTATAATAATTTTAAATTTTAGTGTTACCTACATGGTTGTTTATTATCTTGATTATGATTGTTAAGGTCATTAGGTGAAATAGAATTTATGTGTTATTTCATTATTATTTGAATTTTTACCTTTATGGTAAACTAATATCTCAATATATAATGGACCTCCTTTATACTTTTTGGCTAATCAACTAATGAATAATTATGAAGCCAATTTTTGCTTTGCATCTTTTACTCATCTAATCCTAGGGTTTTATGTAATATTTGACATTAATAAATCTTAGAGTCATTTGAAATGGAATTAAAGCTCTGATTTGATGAATGGTTTTCTATTTTTGATATATTTGGTTATATATTTTCATGCATGCATTCCTAGTAGCTTTCTTGATTTTTGGTTTTCATAGGTTTTTTTTGATTTCATGACAATGCATGAAAACCATATAGACATAATCTATTATCATAAACAATATCACACCATCAGATTCAAAAGGTGCTAAAAACCAAAGAATTAATTTTAAACATGACCTAGATTTATGACATCCTTTTTGACCATTTTTAGTGTTCTAAAGCTTTTTCAATAGTTTCACATATTTTTATATAATGGGATTCTCAAATCAGTAAAAAATATATGGGTTTTTATAGTTATTTTAAATTCTCAAATGGGTATTTGCTAGTTTTCAAGGAGCCATATGAAATCTATAGATTTTTATTTTTGTAGATTTGATAGAGTTTCTAACCTTTGTAGAAAATTTTGGCAATTTATATATTTGTCAAAATTTTGGCATTAGGTTTATAATCCTAGATAGAAGTTGACCTTTTGATGAAAATTTCATGTGTAGTTGAATTTTGACTATGCATAAACATATGTCAAAATCTGACACCTTATCGATCAACCATAAAAACCTAATCCCTATTGAAGTATGTATCAAACCTTGACACCTACCTAAGTAGCCATGAGAACCCAACACCTACCTGAGTAGCCATTAGAACTTGATTTTTATATGAGTATACATTAGAACATAAAACCTACCTAAATATACATAGAAACATGACACCTACTATAGGATCTATCAAAACCTAACAACATTCCTGACACACCATTGGAGCTTGACAATCTAATTGACACACCATAAAATTATGACAAGTGCAGAAACATAACGAGATCCTGACCGACCTACAAGAATGAACCATGAATTCTAACTTCTTAGAAAATGCCTTAAAAACTCTAACCCCTTTTCTAGCATAATCCTTTTTTTGCCACCATATTTACAACCTATGGTAGCCATAAAGTCATCAAATTCAATCCCATATTGCTTGATGTGTAAAAGACCATCAAATTTAGGGTAGTGGAAAGTAACACAATTTATTTTTTAAAAGGAGGCATTTTTAAGATGATGTCACTTTTTCATCAATCAAAAAGGAAAGGGGAAGCATGAAAAATAGGAATTAGCCCCTAGTCATATATAAAATAATCCCCTAGTCACTTCTAACCTAAAAGTTCTTAACTTTTGCTCTATGGAGGTAAAAGTTGTTTTTGAGAAAATTAATTTGTAACTTTATTCCTTCAAATGGCCTCAAATTGTTTGGGGGAATTTATTTCAAAAATTTCAACCACTATTTGTTACCAAAAGTTTCATGTGATAAGAGTTTCAAACATGCATAACTTTTGATTTGTAGCTCAAATTTTAGTGTTGTCTTATTCAAAACCATTTTTTTCATGCTCTATGCATTGGTGGTAATATTTGGATAACTACATCTCTATTAAAACCAACTATTTTAACTCCCAGATACATTCTCATTAGGTCCCAACATCTCTATAATTATTTTAAACTTATGCACATATTATTCAAGACTCATTCTTGGTTATGCTCAATGTCTATATGAGTATGTTGGTAATTAAAACCTTACTGGGATAACTTTGATTATTATAACAAGGAACTATGTGGTACTTTGAATTTATTTCTCTACATTTATTATTTAGTTCCTTCAGTAAATTTTCCTTCTAAACTATGTGTTCAAGTCTAATAAGTCTTCTCACACCTTTTAGTTATCATGAATGGAAATCCATAATAGAAATCAATGTACAATTTAAAGGTTACCTTAAAATTATAATGGTCATTGAGACTGAACCTATAGTAGTATAAGTGAAAATCTAATGGTTTAATAATTAAGATAAATTATTTAGAGTACTATGTCATTCCATTTCTCCTAATATAGTCTTTCACATTTAATTTGCCAAAAAACCTAATCAAGTGTAGATTAGTCTAGGAGCACTCTTTAAGAAGTAGGATGTGATGAGAGGACATGATATGGATAATGAGATCATTATTTTTATCCAATATGACAATGACAACCTATGAGACTTCTTTACAGAGTTTAGTCTTCTAGGGTTTCAATTCAAAGAATGTGGAATTGATAAAAAAGATCAAAAAATTATTTTGTCGATACTCTTCGAACTGGGTCCAATGTATTCTATATTTGTGTGCACTCTCCATGCCACAAAAAGTTCTCTAGGGGATTCATCGAAGATGCATTATTTATATAAATTTGTTGCTTAATTGATTTAGGTGTTAGATAAGTTCATATAGATGGGCATGGTGATGTTCTCATGCAGTTTTTGATAAGAAAGAGAAGGTTTCTAATAAAATAGAGAAAAAACTAAATAAAAAGGATCAAGAGAAGGATGAAAATCCTCCCACATACAAAATAAACCATGAGACCTCTAATTCTAGTGTTAATCCTAAGAAAGATAGGATAAAATGTGGGATTTATTAGGAAATCATGATGAATAAATTTGTTAAAAGAAACATATTGACAACTAACTAAGATTATCAAGAAGCACATAATGAATATCCTTAATTCTACTAATTAGATTTCATCAACCCATGTATCCTCTAATATGACCATGGTTAAGAAAACTCAAATGTAAATAGTAAGAGTAAATCAAAGGGCAAGGTCATATTTAAGGTTTTACTTCCAAAACCTACATGGGTCATTAACAATGGTTATTCACATCACATGCCCTATTCTTAGATAGAGTTTAGTTCCTTAAAACCATGTGACATGTGCTCTATACAAATTTGTGATGACACATATAAAATAAATCTTAGGAGAAGGTATGCTAAAGTGAGTGGTGGAACATTCAATCATTTTTAAAATGTTAATTCACATTTAACTAATATCATATTAGTTTAATAGATCACTCCCCTTAGTCTAGTTATGTGTGTTGAGTTCACTCAAGATTCAGTGTATGTTCTATATATGGATGGTGACACTATATTGATAGTGGGAATGGTTTATCATAAGATTCTATAATGTAAATTCTCACACTTTCCTCTATACTCTCCTTTAAATTTTTCTTGTTATTCAGACTCACTTGAACTTGATGAAATTTCTAAGCTTGAGCACTCATCTGATATTGATGACTCTTCTTTCAACATAGATGACTATGGTAGTGATGGGGATGCACCTCCACCATCTCCTTGTCACCTTATAAATATTATGGATTTATTTCCTGATCAACTTGCTATTGGTTTAATTCTATGATTATAAAGAATATGTATAATAATCTAGGACACATTAGATATGAATTATTCTATTCCATATTTATAGGGCATTCAATAGTCCTTCCTAACCTCTCATCCTATTACAAATTATTTTCCTAGATTAGCTATCCATCCTACCTTGCATGAGGAGAATGGTTACATGCATAGGAATAACACCTTGGTTGAAGATCCATGAGGCAATTGACAAAAACATTCAATATTCTAGGGTGATTTACTCATCACTACATCTACTTATAATCTATAGTCATTTATTTGAACTCTATTGTAGGATACATGATGGAAACAGGGAATTATAAACTCTAGTGGGTAATTTTAGCCATTTCTTATTCTTTTTTTTTTTTTGGATAGGTGTTTATTCCTATTGGTTTACTGCTTTTCTCTACTTTATGAGAGTTGCATTATATTTGGGTACCTCATCAAGCCTAGTTTTTGGGACCAAAGCTAGTCTTTAGGGGGTGTTAGTATAGTATTTTTCCATATTTTTGCTTTATCTACATAGTTTTTAGTCAAATTTCCTAGGATTTTTAAAGTCATTAGGGGAAATATAGTTAATATGCTTTTGAATTGTGAGTTTAGTTGTTACCTTTATGGCAACCTAATATCTAATTATATAATGTACCTCTATACATTTTGGCTAATGAACTAATAAACATTTATTCAACAAATTTTTGCTTTACATCTTGATCTCACCTAATTCTAGGATTTTTGAGAAATATGTGACATTCAAATATCTTGGAGTCATATAACACCAAAAAACTATATGTGCAACTACATTTATGACAAACCTACATAAATCACTACCTTACACATTATCCATGGATACAAACATATTTCCTTTATAGAATTAAATATATATATTTTTTATTGTTACGATATTCTAATATATGATGAAAATAAATGATTTTACTTATAATTCTGCATGATAGTAGGATTGAAATAAAATGGGAATACCTTCACTATTTAATAGGACATGTCCAACTACATCACTGCATTTATTGAATGAAAACTTGTAAAGCATGATGTTTACATCCATGGATTGAATGGGTTATTCTTTATACTAAGATTGAGTTTTACACACAACTTGTTTCATTTGTATTTTACAAGGACCGATGAGTATAGTATCCTACATAATAATGGATGGGTTTATTACACATATCTCTTGATGCCATCATGTATCTCAACATTTCTCATGCCATTTTCATGAGGTAACCTTTTTATATTTCCCTTGCATGATCAAGGGTCAACCATAGATCCTATATTCTTGATCTACTACCCTTGGGAACCAAGTTTAATTCATCTACCTCCTCATTTGGAATTCATCTTAATCATCTCCATATAAGAAATCATTCCCTTCAATCTTTGTCCCTCAGAATATTCTTATTACTCCTTCACTTATATTAGTTCTTTAGGTGGCATACCCTTCCACAATACTCTATTATTTTTTTATTTTATGTCTTTTTCCTTATTACTCAACCCAAGTACTCATGGTTACTTAATTAGGTGAATAGTTTCCAATAAATGCAATTGGTAAGTGTAAGGTTTTGGTAGTATATAGAAAGCACACAAACATTTTTTAAAGTGGTTTTAATGATTCTAAGTGCATTGGTAAATCATATAAATATAAAAAAGTTTGGAACACAATCATTTAATATTTCATGACGTTTATAAAAGACTCATTATGTTTGAGACTATATTTGAT
>JARHVA010010313.1:120000-132500 GCA_037957365.1 Torreya grandis | reverse complement strand
CCCTTCTTACTTTCAACTTTCTTGTCTACTTTCACTCGTGTCTATTTCTTATCATCTCTCTCACTCGACTTGTTTCCATATGCCTATTCTATGACAATAACACATTGACAACTTGATCGATACACCATATTAAGTTTCTTGGTACATTTAGAGTTTCTTTGTCCAACTACTTGTATGTTCAAACCCTCTTGTACTATCTATCCAAACCACACCAATTGATAAGTACAACTCTTAACTCTAATATTATTTCGTTCTTTGTGATAGGCTTCATAGTAACCTTTTATAGGAAATTTTAAATTATACGATCAAGTACAAATGGGTATTTAAAACCATACTCTTTTATAGATACATTATATCATATTCGTCATCACCATGACATTTCATGACCTATCTCTAGTATCAAAGTACTTTTCTAACCAATTTTTAGGCTCTGTTTAGGCCTATTAGGTCTCATTTGCCCTTGTTACACATAGTTGGGTATATTCATAAGTTGTCTACCATATAAAACAAAAATCCTCAAAATATATTATGAAACCTTATTTCACATCAAATCACAAAGTATTATGATTTTTCACCTATTAGAACTCTTTTAATATCAATTTTTGTCTTGAAACCATAGTACATGGTTAGGAATGTCTGAGTGAGCCCGAGATGGCTAAAATTTAAATATCAAGCTTATTAATTAGTTTCAAGTGAATGTCATCATTTATTAGGGTATATGATAATGTCATATAAATCTTATAAATATTAATTTTATTATTTATATCCTCTTTTTACCTGATTTATCCATACTCTGTCTTTGACTATGTGTGCACATTCTTAATCAATCTACATCTTAGTATTATTTATTCACCAAAGACTTTAAAATTAACTGATAAAATTAATAAGTAAACCTTCCATATAAATTTTAAAACCCTTCCTAAAATTTAATGAGAATTAGATTTGGACTCTTTATACATTCTTGTTTCTATATTCAACTAGCATAATCATCTTGACTGTTTAAAGTATGTATACCTTCTTGACTATTGGTTAAAGTTATTATGGCTCCTCCTTTTATGTTCTGTCTCTTATTACTGATCTCCAAACTGATCATGGGCATCTATTGATTGTTATATTTCCTCCAAATACATACACATGAAGTAAAGAATTGAAAAAAAAAATCCTTGAATATCCTCTTAAAGTTCACATTGTTTATATTAAAATTTTGACTTCTTCTTGACTGCTAGCTCTTCTTCATCTTGGCTTAAGATCATCATTAATGCACACTCAACTTATATGATGGAATTAGTATCTCATATTAGACTCAAATATCTTGATTCTTGAATTATTTGATGCCATAACTACTTCTACTCTATAGTATATTTACCCATTTTTATTTGGACTTGAATTGATGTGAAGTAAGAGATCTCTACCTCCTAAAATTTAGAATTTACAAGCACTTAAATATGTGTTTTTTCTTCATATTCTCCTAATACCATTTCAAAGGTTTATTATTACATGTCAAACACTTCATTGGGTGATTTTGTTTCTTCTTGTCCATTCATTAGCCTATTCAATAACTTCAATATATCCTCATACAAGTCATTTTAATTGACTATCATATCAACATACTCATCAAAAACAACATTGAAACTATTTCTTTGCGATTATTTGCTCTCATCATGTCTTTCTTGAATTAGACATTCTTATTTCATGCTTACCGTCAGGTATTATAATATTGCATACTCACTCTCTCCTTCTTATTCATCAAGTTGTTCACCTTCTCTAGGATATTATAGCACTGTAGCATGAAATACAGTTATCTAATCAGCTAGGGTGAATTTTATTGGTGATTATCCATTAATTTATTAATATTTAAATTTTTAGATTTAGGTTTTGATTAATTTTTATGGTTCTTACATGGGACTAAATCACTAAAATTTTAAAGATATAAACTATTTTGGGAGTCAACTCGTTAACCCTTTACAACATTATCATTAAAAGTAGTTTAATTCACCAGATACATATAAAATACCCCTTGATCTCAATATCAAATAAGAAAATACCTATAAATATCAACATATCTTAATGGAAGCACTAAATGATAGTGCTAAGCGATAGTGTCGAATGGTAGTACCAAATGATAGTGTTGAATGACCCTATCAAATGGTAGTGTTGAATGATAGTGCACAATATAAATACAAAAACCTTTACCAAGGTTAAAGTTTAAGGGCATGGGAAGAAGAAAGGAAAATAAATAATATAGGAATTTATTTGCAAATCCCAATAGGACTAGGTGGAAAAGAATAAGGAAACAAAAAACAAATGTACCTCACCTATTGAAGAATATTGAAGTGACTTTGAATGGAATATATAAGAAAAACATGCATGTGTACCTTTCCATAAAAATAAGAAGTTCACATTTTTTTAAAGTGGAACATTCTGAATATGAATAAAAATCATATTTACAAGGGGTTTATAAGGGTAATTCAGATTCCATGTATCAATTGTAAATAAAAAATGATGGTGCATCTTCTACAAGTATTACCTTATATTTTAAAACTATCTGATATGAAATGGATTTAAATTAATAATTGGTGAATCTTCTACTAATAACCTTATCATGGATCCATTAGATAAATTTATAATTCATCCAAAATCATTTGAACTAGCTAAAAAAATGGTCGCTAATGTCTATTGTGAAGATGCAAGACATGATTTAGATGATAGGGATAATGAACAAGAAGATATGGTAGTTGAATAATGATCAGACAATAAAAAATATGAAACCCTTAGTGACATAAAGATTTAAATATTGGAAATAATTTAGGATTAGATACCACCATATATAATGATCATTAATCTTAAATTTTATGCAATAGTTTAATCTTTATGTCACCAAGGTTTCATCTTTGATATTGATTGATCATTGTTCAACTATCATCTCTTATTGTTCATCATCCCTATCATCTAAATCACACCCCACAACTTCATAATAGACATTATAAACAATTTTTTAGCTATCCCATATGATTCCATAGGGATTCTATAGGTACATAAGGGATTCATGACATTGGTTACTATAGGTAGCTTAACCAGTTCTTAATTCAATTTCCTTTTTATTAACTAGTCTAAAATAATGGAAATAATTATAGAGTTCCACCATCATTTTTTATTAACTCTTGACACATGGAATCTAAATTCCACTTATGAACCCTTTTAAAATTTCATTTCTCTTCATATTTAAAAAGCTCTCCTTGAATAATATGATTTTTTATTTCTACAAGATATAGCTAGGTAAATCTTTAGGGTATTCATCAAATTACCATAGGTGGGGCAAAAAGGGGATGTGGAAGTGGAATAAAATGAACCAAATGAGTGTTAAGGGAATAATTTATGGGACACCTTAGAAACCCTTCAGTTTGGTCCAATCATTCAACTTGGGTGTCCAAAAGAGCCATTCAGTCTGACTGGACCAAATAATAAAGCCATTCAGCTTAGTTACTCACTCATCTTCAGTTCCCTTCTAAATTTCACCCTTCTTATTTACCTTCAATATTTTCCATATTTTATCATCTCTCTCACTTGAATCAATTCCATATGCTTATTATATGACAAAAAAACATTGATAATTTGATTAATACATGATATTAAGTTTCTAGATACCTCTTAGGTTCTTATGTCCAATTTATAACATTTTCAAACCATATTGTACCTTGTATACAAACCATACCATTTTTCAAGTATACTTGTTATCTCATAGATTGTTTCATTCTTTCTGACAGGGTTCATAGTAGCTCTTCTTTAGGTAATTTTTAATTATATGGTCAAGTACAAATGGGTATTAAGAAACCAAACTATTTTATAGACACCCTATATCATATTATTACACTCCATGAAATTTCATGACCTATATATACTCTCAAATTACTTTTATAACAAGTTTTTAGGCTCTGTTTAGGCCTATTAGGTCTTCTTTACCCTGTGTTACACACATTCAAGTATATTCATACTCCACCATACAATATAAAACCAAAATCCTTAAAATGTATTTAAAACCTTATTTTACATCAAAGTAATATTTTTTGTGATTTTCCACTAGTTATAAACCATATAAGATCATTTTTTGTCTTGAAACCCTAGCACAGGGTTAGAACTATCTGAGTGAGCTTGAGAAGGGTAAATTTAAAATAGTAGGGTTCTTAATAAATTGAAAGAGACTATAATAAATGATTAGAGTCTTTTATAATTTCATATACCTATTCTAACTATTAGTTTCCTTCTTGATAGCTCTTTTTATTTACCCATTTTTTCTATAGTCTATCTTTGACTGTGTGTGCACATTCTCAATCAATCTACAACTTAGTATTATTTCTTCACCAAAGAATCTAAAGGAAACTAAGCAAATGCATTAAGAACCCTTTCATATAACTTGGAAAAAAAATTCCCAAAATTGAATGATCATCATAAATAGGCTATTTATACATTCTTGTTTCCATATTCAAAGAACATAGTCATCCTTATGGCTATCACATAGGGGTCAAGGTCTGCAACTTTCCCTTTAAAATATTATAAATTTTTCATATTTAATTCTTGGAGATTTTTACTATACATTTATTTTTTATATATTTAAAGAAGAATTTAGTAGAGTTTTACTTAAACTAAATTTCACTGTCAAATGTTTTGAACACAGTATACATAACTTGGGAAAAATAGGGTCTGTAAGTAAAACACTAGGCCTACAAGAGAACACTCATGAGAGAATTTGTAGACAATAAAGTAAATTATTTTTCAAATTTTAAAAAAAATGTATCAAACATATTAACGTGACAATAAGATTCAAAGTCATTTCATTATTTTACCATTCTCCATTACTTTGTTTACACAGTCATTTTCATTTCATGTGCACAGGAAATGGGGACTGCAACATTATTTTTTAATAGAAAAAAAACTTTTATTCATTTCCTTGGGGTTCATATCTATTTAAATTATAATCCAAACCCATAATTTAATCCAAAAAAATTCATTTATAACTTATTTATATCCTATAAATATTATAACTATTTGTGAACTCTCTCTAATAGTCATTAGAGTCTAGTTAAGCCATCTAAACATACATCAAAGTTTATTTTTTTAGCACTAATGAATTAATACCCATGGTCTAAGAACATGGTTTCTTATATAAGTCATAATAAAAAATTTAAACCTTGATATTTTATTCACTTACTCCTAAAAATCCTAAATTGACCTTTCAAATTCAAAACTTCAAATCATTTTAATTGGCTAAAAAATGCCAATTTGAAATTTAGCTGACATAATCACACCTCAAAACTTGGATAAGATTATAAAGTGTGTAATAAGAAATCTAACACCCTTAAAAACATTAAACATGCTATGTAGACTATAATATAGTTGATCACTAAAAAATTGAATAAACAAACATGACACTTCATCTTTAGAAGGATGGTCCGCATCAGTCTATTAAAGATTAAGAATTAAAAATCACCCACTTGTAGGAAGATGTTAAAAAAATAAATGACTATACCTATTCACTCTTTTACTAAATATTATTAACCTTATTCAACTTGTTGATCTTTATTCCAAATGGAAACTACATTATGACATTACATACATACCTTACAAGTTAATAATGCTTTGATAACTTCAAAATTTAGTTACCTTATATGTGGTAGAAGAATATGAATGAAGTAATTATAGATAGGTAATAATTTTATGATTATTACCTATCCACCATTTCCATTGTATTCTAATTTTATATCATAATAAAATAAGCAAACATAAAACATAATATAAATATTTTTTGTATTCGTTCTTAGTTTTCTTATTATATTCCAAAAAAATAGAGGTGTAAAAAAAATCATATGATTCTTGCACCATATAGGCATAGCTTTAGAGTATGTAAACAAGTAAATTAAATAAGTTTAAACATCAATTATTTCATTTTTCAAAGCCAGAATAAATGAAGAGTCAATTCAATGTGCATATCCACTTACTATGAATATTTAATTTCAGAATGACCAGTATTATTTTCAAATCTTAAATTATTTACAGGTGTAAAATCGTAACAAATTCTTCCAACATGGAAGGATAATGGGAATGAGGGACTACTATCATTATGTTTATTTCAAGTTATGATAGTGTTGTTTATATTTTTGTATTTTTTTTCTGTTTTTTGCTTATGTTTCTAAACATAATAAAACATATGGTAAAAATATGGCAAATTGTTTAAATATTTTTTGCTTTATTATTCAAAATTTTTAATTATTATTTAATACATAGTGTTTTTCCTTTTATTACTAAACTAAAAAATAATATAATGCATTTGAAACCTTTCACAAGAAATAATTAAGGATAAATTAAAAAATTATAAAGGTTAACAAATACCTTCAATTAAAATTGTTTGACACAAAACACAATATCCTCTCAAGGCATGACTTCTTCATTTCAAGGAAAAAACAAGGCTATAAATTAATATATAGAAACACAAGTGAAAATTTTTGCACATCTTAATCTTTCATTATAGTTACAATGAGTTTATAACTTTGGGATTCAAGACTGAGTTGAGTGAAATGTCTCATATATTTTCAATAGGTCAAATATGGAGAGAGTTATCTATTTTCAAATTACCCTCCAAGATATACACGTAGTAATGCAAGTATTTAATGGAACCAAATTACTCCTATTGTGTCAACATATTCCTTTCCCCTTGGCCAACTGATGCCTATTTTATAAACTTTTTTTTTCAATCGTTAAACTTCTACAAAACATATTGGGTAATGTTTTAATTAATATTAAAGGTATTCCATAGAATATTACATGACATGGATTATTTAGGTATTTTTTTGCATACTATATGACATGGTTTATTTTCAATAATTTTTTATTAGATTAATTATATTTTGATATAAACTGAGTCAAAAAATACAATCTCAAGAAAGAGACAAAGGAATATTTGATGAAATATAATGGAAACAACCATACTATTTGAACAATAGTAGATTTATTTAAATATTTCAGATCCATTTGATGTATGGGAGTGTGATACCAATCCATTTAATTTTGTAAGAATAGGAATGTATAATATGTATTAATAATAGAAACTCACTTTTTAAATAAAAACTTATCTTTTAATAATTTGTATGATTTTAAACATTTGTAGAATATGTGGTTGCCTATTTAATAGTTTATATAAACTATTATTATAATTTCAACCTTATTTTTTGATTTTCTGACTTACCAAGTTACCCATACACTCAAACCTGATGAACTTTAAATATTGTTCCTAACAACATGTAATAAAGCCACCTCATGACAATTGTTTAGATAAGATAAAAAATTATGATATTTTGAACATATAGTCGAGTTTGGAACCCAGTTTATTTTCTCTAGAAATATTTTTCCAATATTTACATAGTAATAATGAAATTTATATAAAATCATAAAATCATTAATCAATTTAATATATAATAAATCCATAGTATGCCCCTAAAAATTTATATCTATAATAATTTTCAAATATATACATTTAAGATAACTATACTAATATTTTAATACAAAATACCATAATTAATATATTTCCTTAATGCTAATATTCTTTTTCCCTACCTTGGCATGGACTAATAGGAATCGCTTAGCAATTGCCTCCTTTCTTTTAAGCCAAATAAATAATTAGAAATAAAATTATGTTAACAATTATAAAGATTTTATTAAAGTTTAGTATATTACTATTAGAGTATTTTGGGGTTTATTATTTTTAAATATTCCTCTAAATTTAATGTATCTGTGAGGTGGAAAATAAATGTAATGTAATAAAAAATCAATATATTTATTAGAAAGTACTCCTAAAATAATTTTGTAATAACATACTCTTGAGGTGGTATTAAAACATATTGTATTATATTTATTGCAAATTAAAATGTAGTTAATTTTAAAAATATAAAAATAAATCTAAAATTGACTAGTCCCCTACAAAGTACCAAATATAACAGTTGACAATCATAGCTTTTGTGTAATCTATACCAAATAAATTTTTCCGCTAAATTTATTTTCCCATAAATAATGACATTTTATTATTTTTCCTATGTTTTAATATGTTATATGGTATTTTTATATGTTCATTTTCATATTTTTCACTTGTTTATTTGACTAATGTGTTGAGACTCTTCAAATTCCTTGACATTGTGACTAATAAAATCAAATACTATTAAGGCCAAAATATCCAATTGGCTCAAAATTTTTGAAATAATACTCTGTATTGACTACACCAAATAATGGGAATAATTAAATACCTTGTATAAATAATACACAATAAAGTTTTGGATTTGACATGCAAAATTTGAAACTTTAAAAAAAATAAATTGACATACTATTTTTAATACTTATTATTTTTAGTAAGTTTGTCACAAAAGTGTGTGTAGATATAAAAATATCCAAAAATACTATAAACATTAATATTAACATACCATGTAATTTATAAATAATGTTCATGCTTGATTAATAAAATATAAAATAATTTTGAAATATGAAAATATCAACAAAAATGTAAAATGCATTTTTGGATACCCAGATGGTCATCTATGACCTCTAAAAAATATAAAAAAAACATACCTAACAAAATAGTGTGGGTTAATGAAACATAAAAAAATTTAATATGTTTTTTTTTGGAATGGAGGAGAGCTCAAATGGAGATATGGATCAAATGTTATGGCCTGACTAAGTTTGGACTCATTTTCAACATCATTTTCCTCTAGTTGAAAATAACTCAACTCCTGTGAGTTGTTCTAATTATAATGATACCATATATTCTTTTCAATATTATTCATCCCTCAGTACAAAATCCAAATGTTTTATTCAGAATGTAATCCTTTCCACTATACCAAATACCTATCATAACTTCTTTGCCTTGCATTTATTATCTTCTTATCCATAACCTACACTGTCTTTTATTTTTTCTTCTTGGGTAGTTGTTGCTACCAATCTACTTATTCATGTTTTTCACCTTAACCACCTTTTCCATTGAAATCATATAAATTTAAACATTAAATAATATAGAGATATAAAAATTCTATCATAAACTAACCTCAGAAGCATTGTCATTTATTTCCTTTATAATTTTTCATGGTCTAATTTTCTTTTACTTCAACTTGTTGTGTGCACCTTTTTGAAATATTTCCATATTAAAATAAACCATCACAAAATATATTTATTACAATACCTTTGACCCTATTCTAACATATGTTATTGTTTTGTATTTTTTATTACGTTCCTACAAATTTATTCTTACTTCTTACAACTATTGTATTCGATATACAAACTCTTCAACATCATCACTACCTCATTATAAAATTGGTAATTATACCAAATCTAAAACACTAATATGATTTCTCCCATAAAAAAATTAAATTCTAATTTTCCGGTTGATCTATTAACTAAACTTCTATATAGAAACTCAACTTTTGGTAAAGCCAAATCCTAAGATCATGTTTACAACTTTTGTATGTCCATTTATTTGTGTGTGGTATGCACTAATGACTTGTAGTTTCGTTCCCATATTCTTACATATAGTTTTAAAAAAAATCTTATCAATTTGGTGTCCCTATATGATGTAATAGTTTTCGGAACACCATGGAATCTCATAATATGCCAAAAAACTAGTTCTTCAACTCTAGTGGCATCATTGGTTTTCTTACATGGAATAAAATGAACCATCTTAAAAACCCTATCTAAAAAAACATAAAATAAGTCAATATATCTCTATGTTTGGTGGTCCTAACACAAAATCCATGCTTAAATTTTTGAATGGTCCTTTTGAAATTGCTAATGGCATGTATAGCCTTGTATCTTTTGCATGATATTTAGCCACCTTACATATCCTACACCTTGAAACATATATTGTCACATGTCTCTTTATATTTGGCCAAAAATCTATCCCCTCTAGTAGAGCTTATCTTTTTCTTACCAAAATGTCTAGCCAAACCACCATTCTGTAGCACTCTTATAATTTTGTATCTCAGAGACCCAAATGGAATACTTAATTATTTCCCTTTGAAGAGATAACTATATTGTATAAGATACACAACATACACATTACTTGCCTCACATGTTAATGGATTCCTTCATTGTTTAACCATCTTGAAACAATAAGGATCTATATTATATAATTGTTTAATAACTTCAATATCAACTACTTCACTCACCATAGTGGTTAACAACCCCATTCGCCTGCTCAAATTACCAATTACCTAAATCTATTTTCCTAATTTATGCTTGAAAACAAAAGTATATCCTTGTAATAAAGACACCCACTTTTCATGCCTACTATTTAACATCTTTTGATTGTTTACATATTCCAAGATCTCATGATCAGTAAATATGATAAACTCCTTAGGCACCAACAAATGTCTCAAATGTCCTAATGCTTGTACAATGAAATAAAATTCAACATAATATGTATACTACTTTGTTCTTACCTTTTTTAATTTCTCAATGAAATATGCTATTGGCTTTCCTTCTTGACTCAATAGAACATCAATTACGACAAATGAATCATAAAAATCAACGTCAAACAATTTTTTAGAATATGGTAATCATAAAATATGCTTTTTTATAACCTTCTTCTTCAAAAACTCAGAGCTTTATGTTTATTCTCTTGTCCATACAAATTATTTTCCTCTTAGACAATTTTTTATTGGTTCAACAAGACTACTAAAAGTCTTAATGCACATTTTACAAAAGGTTACTAAACCATGTAAACTTATTACTTTTTTGATGATATTTGGAATAAGCCACTTACCAATTGCATTTAATTTTTATTACTCCATTCCTAGAGCATATTGTATCAAAATGTCATAGCCATCCAATTAACACATGCCATGCATCCATTGGTATAATATCACACCATATTTCGTCCATATAATGTTTTCCTATATAATACATGATTAAGTACTTTTATCTACTGTAACTTCATTCCATTTTTTAAACCATGAAATTTAGTAGGGATTAAGATGCTTTTCACACTATAAACATAGTTTTAATATCATTTCCTCATAAAACATATTTTCACAACTAATACCATCCATAATTACTTTTCATATCTTACCTACTTAAGTAAACCTTGTTCAAAAATTATTTTTTCACATCCATACATCATGACCATATTTATTATAAACATTTTGTATCCTTGGAGAAATCATTGTTTTTCTCATCATGATATTTTATCCAATATGTATTTCTTTTACTTCTATATTTTGATCTTCTATCTCAACGTCCATTAAAATTTCTTTGGTGATATTCTTGCATCCTATCTTGATCTTGGTAGTGCTGACACTCAAATGGTCTATGTCCTTCTTCTCCACATTTGTAACAAACATAAAATATATGTTTCTTACCACCATAGACTCATCCTCTTCAAAATCCTATTCTTTTTTTTTAGTATTACAATCCTTATCTATTATCTTCTTATTGTTCTTCACCTCATCATTATTCTCCTCTAGTGGTAATAAACCCACCTATACTTTTATTGAATACACCTTGTTCCCTTATTGGAGGGAATCATCCTCTTCTTGCCCGGTGATATTCTTGCCTCCTAACTTGATCTTGGTAGTGTTGACACACAAATGGTCTATGTCCTTCTTCTCTACATTTGTAACAAACATAAAATATATGTTTCTTACCACCATAGCCTCATCCTCTTCGAAATCTTACTCTTCTTTTTTAGTATTATAATCCTTATCTATTATCTTTTTATTGTTCTTCACCTCATCATTATTCTCCTCTAGTGGTAATAAACCCACCTATACTTTAATTGAATACACCTTGTTCCCTTATTGGAGGGAATCATCCTCTGCTTGCCCAATATATGTTCTATTGAAATCTTATCTATTTTATTTTTTTACTTTAAAATCTAATTAATAAGCCTCCTCCATGAAATGTATTATTTTCATGCTTTATTTATATTTAATATAAAACCTCAAACCATTTACACACCCTTTAGTCATTTATTTTTTATTTCACCCTACTTCACTCATATGGAAAGCTTGTAAAATTCATCTATATACTATTGTTTATTGTGGTCGTTTAGCTTTAAATTATGGAATATTATATATAGGTTTTTTACATAATTCATATGAAGAAAATTTTCCCCCATCTTCTTCTCCATATTTTATATGAGTTGATTTCCTCTTTACCTTTTCTCTATCTTTCTTTCTATATGTTATCATACTAAATCATTACATGACTCGTCAATTTCATGAACTCAATATTCACCTTATTGTATTCTCTCATAGTTATCCATTTGAAAAACTTCTAAATGTTGTCCATCAAATCTATCAAATGCTACATGTTTAAACTTCATCAATAATCTAGAATGTCAACCTTGATTTCCTCATTCCTTACATTTAACTTGCAATCATCCTACCTTTGATTGATGGTGATTGTTCATTTTCTCCTCTTGAAAATTTTCTTCTATATGATATGTGTCATCTTCTAATTTATCTTTTGCT
>JARHVA010010313.1:65000-112500 GCA_037957365.1 Torreya grandis | reverse complement strand
TTAGATTCTTGAGGACCCAATATGCTACCATGAAGTAGTGTTTTAAGACCTAGGGATATCACATTTTATAAAAATATTTGGACATGATGAGCTATACAAATAACACCAAGTCTCTAGTATGTTACTATATGGCATCATATCAGGACCTTGGGCTTTCAAAAGACTTTTGGGATATGTTTATTCCCTTGGAGTCTCAAGTTTTAGATATTATGCCAAGTGCCATGATCCTAAGGGCCAAAGATCATTATACTTTAGTTTTTGCATCATAAATAATTAAAATACAACAAAATCAAGACATGTAACAATATCATTAAAGGTAGGTTTTGAAATTCTTACACACTTTTTAGTCGAATACAAAAAGACTTGGAGAGTTAGATCCTACCAAGTGTCACATAATATTATTTTGACAATTTTATACATATGAAAAAAATGGTCTCTAAGTAGGGATAACCATATTATGGCATGATCTAATCCACTTTGGCCTTGGGAAAAATCATAATGCTAGACCACCCCTAACTTATACAACTCTATGATGACACCATGTGTCATCATTATAGGCCTCTAGGACTTTGGCATTATCCTTATTATTCTAGCATCTTTCTAATTATTAAATCTAATTTTGAAATGAGGCGGCATCATCATGGGTATCTATGAAATTCTAGAATAAAAACTAAATAATACATCATATAGATCCCCACGTCCCCATAATAATTCTATGTGGCACCATCATATGGGTATGAAGCCCAATACTTTACCAATTATGTAGATATCCTATAGGTCATGTGTGTAGTGATAATTACATGTATCATTATCACAAGGATATTGACCTCCCAACTGTTGGATTCCTAGGCCTATTCCACATGGCGTCATCATGGGGTTGTGAGAAACTAGGGTATTCCTAGATGATTAAAACATCACCTAGAGTGTCAAGTCCCCATGATGATTCCATGTGAAATAATCTTAGGGATTTAAATCCTAAGTGTTTCCTAATTATGTGTATATCCTTTGGGGCATGTGTCTTCTAAATCTTTCCACATGGCATCATCATGAGGATTTTATGCTTCAAAAGTTTTCAATGTGATCACCACGTTGAAGGATACTATGAAATGGGTCCCTGTGATGATGCCAAAAGGAATAGTCATATATTTATATCCCTTGAGGCCTTCTATATTATTTCAAATCCTTCGACGTCATTGATCCCAAAGATGATTTAATAAGGCATCATCAGAGGGATTTATCCATTGGGGCCTTCTAGAGTATGTTGAAGCCTCTTGAGTCTGAGATCCTTAGGATGATGCCATATGCAATAATCAAAGGGATTATATAATGATGTCATATAGCATCGTAATAGGTCTTCATCCCTTGGGGCTTATTATAATATTTTTAATCCTTTCAATTCTTTAATCCTTAGGATGATGCCAAAAGGCATTATCGAAGGGATCCGATCAATAGGGATATACCCATTATTTTGAAGCATCCTAAGACCTAAGTATAGACAATAATATAATTATGACTCATAATATAACTTTTACATTCCTCACCTTCCTAACTATGTCCTCTCATAGCAAACATAAAAACCCTACAATCAGACAATTGTTCTAAATAACACGATGGCATTCAATCATGAGAGAACCAAAGAGTTAGATGATATTGCATAACATGATCCATTAAATATTAGATCAATAGGATATCATGTGGTAAATGGATAAATATATTCATATTCTAAGAGTTATACTCCTCTACAACAAAATAAATATGCATAATCTAGATTATAGTATCAAAGCAAAAGTTGGAGAGAAACCTATAAATTATAAAACCTCTTACATTTTCATCTTTGTTATAAGTGTGTAATCCTAGCTGCATAAAAACTCATAAATCCTATTTTGAGCATCAATTTATTAATAATAGTCCCTATATTTAATTTATTATTAAGGAAAATTTACATTTTAGTACATTTTAAAAATAATCAATAGGTATAATCTGGACATATATAGAAAGAATAGTTGTAGAAAAGATCTATAGGTAAAAATTAGTATCAAATAAACATATCTTAAATGGTATAGAACTTGACATATATATAATCACATGAAATTTATTCGAATATATTTCCTATGATAAAAATTAGATGCATCTATAGGAGCTAATATCTGGGTAAGCAACATGAGATCCATTATCGTAAACCATCCATACAAAATATTAAACTCAATTACAATTAAGACAAACCAATGTCAATATTATATTATTATTTATTATATTATTATATTATATCATCCTTTAATTTTATTAGTTATTCTGTTAATATTATATTTTCTTATATAAAACCAATGTCATTCACTTTTATTAGTTTTTTAGTTAATCTTATATTTTCCTGTATATAAGACTTTGCAATAGTAAATTGTACTAAAAATATATTCGCTATATCAAGATATTAAAAGTATTTGGATTACTATATATGTATATTTATTTTTTTTCATAGAATTAATAGACTTAACCTTAAAAATTTGAAAATACAAAATGACCAAATAGTGAGAAAACAAATAATTCTATAAGATTACAAATAAAAAATAACAACACAATACAATAAAATTGATGATGCTTGAGCTAAAAATCATATTTTTATGTAAATAATTTATGTACAACATTTGTGATTATGTATTTAACACATTTCATGTTCAATTACATTTTTAATATATGCCTTTAGAACTAATAAATGGCATCATTGACGATTTCCTGATGTATTTACATTTTACCAATTCAATTCCAATTAAATCATATGTACTAAAATCAAAACCACACAAACTATTCATATTACATGGAATACATCATAGGGAAACATATTTTCATAGAATGTGATTATCTGCATTTTGTATATCTCTTGAAAACTAAACTAGTTTATGGGGAAACAACTTCTTTGTACATTGGCTAATGAAATGACTAAGCATAGAAATATGTATTCAGTCCTTAACAAGAAAAAACAACTACCTTTGATTTGACGAAGAGTCTCAAATACTTCCACATTCAATCATGTTTTATGACATAAATCCTATTTGTGGTCATTATGGACAACTACATTTCAAAAACAATATTCAATACACAATGCCATCTATACATTTTCAATTGTCTAATATATGCATAGACCATCAATCATATTTGACAACCATTTCATAAAAAAATAAGATGAATATCCTATTCAGGCTTACATCAAGTGATTCCAATTAACAAAATTAATTATTTAATTCAATTCATTAGTTAACACGTGTGGAATTTGATATACAATGTCTTTATTACTGCATTTCACAATCCTTTTCATCAAGTAATAATTTGACAAAGTTAAAAAAAACACTATCTTATTTATAAATAAAGCTAGGATCTAGATTAATACAAGACATAGGTAAAATTTCAAGTTTACAAGGCTATATTTGTAAATTTGGCAAAGCCTTTCAATCAAAGAAACACTAAGTGAGGTGACTTATTATTTGAGTGTATATCCATAGTTTTAGATGTAAAATCATTTTTTTTTAGCGAGTTGCATAAGTATAATACAAACATATTGTAATTCTTTATAACTAATAAATAGATATAACATAATCTTATGTGAAGCATACACAAGTCATATTCACTATGAGCATACAAAAGATACAAGTTAAATTTCAAAATAAACCATGAAGACACAAGTATCTTGAAATGTATTGCACAAAAACAAGGAAAAAATGTAACATATAAATTAATAAAATCTATAAAATACCATGAAGATAGAATAAACCATGCATTAAATAAGACACCTATAACATATTTTCATATCTTGAAGTACGTTTCATAAAATCAAAGAATAATGAAATAAATAAATTCATAAAAGATGCAAAAGACACAATAGAACATGTATGCTTAATTTTCAATGAACAACACTTCAACTATAACATAATAGGTTTACAGTAATAAAAAAAGGAAACATATGCAATGTTGATGCTAGTGAATGAAATAGTTATTGTAAACATATGCATGAGATGTAATCATAATTTGCAATATGGAATTATCCTAAAATTTATAAAAACTAAACAAATCTAGTTAAACATGCCTCTGACATATGTGAAAAATTTAACATATCTTGAAAAACATCTTGTATCTTTACAAATTTATTTTGAAGAAATTAGATAACTAGGATACACAACCATAGATTATATTAATTGGTGCAATTATAAATGTACCGTTTAACATTGGCATAATATAAAAATCACTACTGCACTCAATAAATAAAACATCCACAATTTTTTTTTAAATATAAAGAAAAATAGAATATAAAAATGCATACCAAAAAGGAATGTTTGGTGCAAACACCATCATGCATGTATTAAAATAACTGTGTAAATCAAAATTGTATTGATCTCAATATGTCAAAATCACTAGATATTGGAAACAACTCTTACACACTAACGGCAATGTCCACACACACACACACAGATATATATATATATATATATATATATATATATATATATATATATATATATATTTTAAAGATAGTGAAATAAGTGGTGAATATGAAGATAATATTCCCAGTTAGACCATGGTACATGGGTTTATAGAGTCAACATGCATTTATGACTTCTAAGATAAAATGATCCAAATAACATCAACAAAATACCAACAAACACTTGTAATTTTTAAAGACAATTACATTGATGAAATGAATTTTTCAACACTTTTTTTATGGTTACCCACATGATGGAAACATAACAATGAGATTTTCATTTTCTAAAATTATCCAGTTTGAATTACGACATATAGATCATGCATTTTCATATCATATTACAAATATATTTTTCAAATCAATCAAAATAATCATTGACCAAGTGGTTATAACAATGTGATTGAGAATTACAAAAGTATAACTAAAATGAATAAATCTTCTAGCAAGAGATGTCATGTATAAACCAAATTTAGAAAAACTATTGAAATCTAACACTGGATATATTTATTTTAAAAGAATATGAATATGATCAGATTATTTACATCTAAATATGATCATATTATTAATAACTAAGAAAAATCAATAGTAATGATTTTTCAATTAAGAATAAAAACATTTTTCATTAAATTCTCAAGTGATAAAGATAATTGGGAACCCCTCATAAATGCATTATCTAAATTGTATAATAGACAAGAAAAATAACATAAAGTGAAAAAGGCAAACATATTTAATATAATTGATAATTGTCACGTGATCACAAAATATCATGTTGCATGTAAACGATACTATATGCATAGATTAAAGGCAATGTTAAAAATTATATAAGGAGACAAATCTTTCTTTAGAAAATTGTGAGATCATATCTTAATTACAGACTTCCCAAATTGAGTATGCCAACTATATGAATTCTATGCTATGGATAAATTTTTTGCTAATTTATGGAAAGGATAATAAAATTGAGGTTGGAAGGTTCATACCTAACTATATAACTTATGATATAAACATACTTAATTTGAATATATCAAAACTAAATTAACACTACCACACTAAAATCTATAATAAGAATTGAAACACATATTATATATACAATTTCCATGTTCCAATAATTCCTAGAATAATTATTCTTCAACCATATATATATAAAAACAACATTTCTATTAAAACCTCCACACATATGTAAACTAATTTGGAAATCATATGATATGAACAATATATGACATTTAACATGTTTTTATCATAAATACAAATGAATTAAAGTGAATATATACAAAAAATGTAGAATACACTTAAACAATGAATAATTTTATTGAAATGAAATCTGTCATATGCATCTTATGCATCAATGAATAACTTTTGTATAAAAATAGTAGATTTATGGAAACCAAATATAGATTTCAAATCTATGATGAATGATTATGCCACAACATTTCATTGTGTGTCCTATATGGTAAAACTTGATGCATCAATGAAAAAAACCTTTTAAGGAATCCAAAAACAATATCAAGTAGCAAATATAGATGTTATTAAAATGATATGGAACCTTAGAAACACATGTATTAATATAATAACAAATGTCTACTTAACAAACTACTCAAATAGAATTGACATTACCATTGAAAAGTTATTCTTGGAGATAAATATTCATAAACACAAGTCTATCAAGATAATGCACATTCATCCTAAGATGTCTAACACTTTTGAGCCACTAACTAGATGAATTATAGTGCATAATATGAAATTATTTAATACACAACTATATCCAAAAACACAAGTATTAGAAAAAAGTTTCCATGTGGAATTCATCTTTCAATATAAAAACTGAATAAAAACTAAACCTTGTGTTATTTGATTTATCAAACACAATTAATATCTTGGCATTAAAAATCATTGTATGAAGAAACTATTATTATATATTCCTGTAATAGAAAATGGAAATAATTGGAAACATGGTTTCAATACATGGAGTTATACATGTACATTCCATAAAAAAGACATCCAAAAAAATGAAATAAAATTTAATTATTACATAAACTATTGTTAGGGTAACATAGTTCAAATTGTCAACAACACTGAATTTGATAATAATGATAATCAACACATCAAATATTAATGCTGAATTTTCTTTGACTACCCACAAATCCCATGATGTGAAATATGATTTATATTTATTATAATACTTGGATAAAAATATGTACATTTTAAATCATTTTGAAATAAGAAATATTACAAAAGATGCTCTTTCAACAAAGAATAATAAATAATTGTAAAAGATATAACAATGAAAAAATGAATAGATCTTTCAAAACCAATTTTCAAGGTGTAGGAACAAAGAAGACATTCATATAAAAGGTAATATAAAATATTATTTTCCATTTATATAATAATTTTATTGAGAATGATACACTTGATCCAAAGGGTCTACTACCAGCATACACTATAAAAGAAGCATAAAAAGTTTGAAGAATAAAATTGCACTCTGGTTTATTTTTAACTTTTAACAAATCAAAAATTATTCCACTTATATAAGATATGTTCAACACATTATCAAAGCACTAAAAATAGCTACTCCTATTATTCATAGATGACATATCATTAGTAGGATCTTGTTTCTTGTATTTCATAGACAAAAAGGTATGAGTTATAATACATATTCATATGACATAATTTGTGAATTTAAATATGATTTTTTCTAGGGACTTATATCATGTACAACTTGTAAATGATTAATATCTTTTTGAATAGCCAAAAATAATTAATCAAATTATTCCATAAGACTTTTAGAAAATTAATGTGAAAATGTATGAATTGTAAACAACAATACATCAAAATAATAATAAATTCATAATAGATCTCAATCATATCTACACTACATCTCAAACACATGATGACATAGCTTATTAATATAAAAAATGTTTATAATTTGAACTTGATAGTCCAACATTCCCATATCTTTTTTACTTAAATAATGATTTGAGTAAACACAATTCTAAGATATTATCTATTATTCTAGGAAATATTATCATTGTTCATGAAATTGATGAATAAGAAATTGTATATGATGGGAAAAATCATGTCAATAGTAAACCATGCTTATTCTCACTATTGTATGGAATCTTGAGATGCTAGTTGAACTCTATGTGAGATATTATGGCATTGAAGATGGACTAGTTAACAACTCTAGTGGAAGATTCAAGGAAGATACTATTTGAGATGATATAAACATATTATGTATCAAATTCAGTGATCAATGTATCATACATTTCCAACACATAAAACTAGCTCACTTCTATGATAAACTGATTTCACAAGATTGGACACTAATCTTGTGTATTTGTAATTCTATACAAGAAAAAATGAAATAATTATACTCAAATAATTCAAAAACAATTTCCAATATACCTTGCATATGCATGAAAAATATAAAGATATCAAAGCCTCACAATGGATGGCAATGTGTTTAACCCTTCCAGAGTCAAGCATCATGGCTTTGGATATAAACCATTGCCATGTGTAAGAATAATTTAGTAACTATATGTACTATATCGATTAGTAATTGAAAATGTCAAGGCCAAAAAAATGATAATAATATAGATGTTATGCTTTCAAACACATCCAAAATGGCAACCATAAATTTTTTTAAATGACTTACATAACATTTATCATATGCTTATCTCATCATTCAACATAAGATACTTACAAACACATATTGAATACATTCGTAATGATAATGAATTTATGCAATCTAACTATCATGTTTGTATGAGACACACATTAAAAACATTGTATCAAATAATTTACTAAAACATTTCCATTGTATTTCAATGTCCCATGTTCATAGAATCATGATTTGTATAGTAAAACACATTTGTATTTCTGAAACTCTGCAATACATGATAAGTAATGTTGAAGTAGTAAGGACAATTACTGCAAATGATATCCATGAAATTGAAATTATTAATATATATGTAAATCCAAATGCAATAATCTCAGATATCATATTTGTTATGAATGATGCATTAGTAAAAATAACTAAAATACAAAATACAATTATATAAGCTGATTTAAAAATTGACATTATAAAGAAATAGAAAAATTCATAAATAATCAAAAACCACATGACAACTCATAATATGAATTTTGAACTTGAAATACAAAATACATTGTCAACACCAATTACTAATCACATATGGTCAAATGTTAAAATACAAAAAAATACACCTTTAAAGTAATTTGGTATTGGATAGATCATGAATTTATTTACTTATCCTTATGCAATACAAATATACAATAATCTAATATGAAAAAACAACATTCATATAATAAGCCAATTTGATATATTACTTTTTCATATTTTGTATATCAAAAAAATGCGTATTCATGTACTAAGATTTATAATAAAATTAACAAAGTTGTAGTTCATTGAAATTTCATGCCATCTCATACATTCAGATATTTAGATTATACTAGTTTTTTATTCTGTGAAACAATAACCTCCTTTACCTTGTTATCCTCACTTGAAATCTACAAACTATAAAAAAAACA
This sequence comes from Torreya grandis, assembly GCA_037957365.1. NCBI lineage: Eukaryota > Viridiplantae > Streptophyta > Pinopsida > Cupressales > Taxaceae > Torreya > Torreya grandis. Next base: position 103,490 of record JARHVA010010313.1, on the reverse strand, counting down.
ACTATAAAATACAATCTTTCAGTCATACACTTGAAGACAATCCAACCATCATTGATAAAAAAATCATGTAAAAACTAAAGGCATGAAAACACATAGGAAAAATCAATTCCCATGAAAAAGTAAATAATATAATTATGTTTCTATACATTTGACACTCAAATTAGAAAAAAATGTTCATAAAAAAATACTATATCAGTGTAATGAATTTATATAAATCTTATTCCATTCTTTGCTTAGCCATATCTACTGCACATGAAAAATATTATAATTTGCAATTACATAGTTTATACTTTAAGGTGATTTTACTAATATTTTCAAAAATGCTTTCTTATTTTAAAAATCAAAGTATGTCACATGCATCTATAAATTTTATTACATATCTCCATCTAGTTTTATCATATTTCTATAGAAGATATGGTAATGCAAAAATAAAACATATAATATGACAAACATTTTTAATCAAATCAAAATGTTTTCTATAAACAATTTCATATTTTTTTTAATTTTTATTACTTGATAGATGTTAACGTTTCCATCTTATTTGTGTGCAGTAAATAATGCTCTACATTGCATTGACAAAAATCAGTTACTTTTGCATGCACAAAGTTGGCAATATATTTCACATTGAAGTCCTTATTGTTTAGAAGGTGATGCTAGCAATGAAAAAATATAAACAATTGTTATGTTCTGATTTAATAAATGCAAAAGGATATATGACAAATACTCTCAACATAACCAAGAACATGATTGAAATACATAGGTATACAATTGTTCCAGGGAGAACAATATACATAATATACATTTGAATTGCTCTTAAAATGACCTATGACTATGGATATTGTGACATCATATTAGTGGTTACTGAAACATGTAAAATTAAAACTATACCAAAAACTTGCACATATATCATGTTCATTCCATACATTACAATCAAGCATATGTTAAGTGTGATTGATGCATATGTAACTAGGAAAATTGTTGCAATTTTTAACTTCTATAAAAAAAATAAGGTCTCCCACTCATTTTGGAGATTAAAGATGGACATTATGAAAATGATGTAGCACATGCAAGGTGCTATTTTTTCATATACTCTTTGATTTCAAAAATGTTTTATACAACAAAAAAACTAATTATTTCAGCTTAAATTTCACAACTCTTAATATTAGGAACATTCAAAGATTTATTTTATATAATTCAACATGAGTTAAAAAATAAATAATTCCCATTCTTTCTCTTCAATAATTTACTGAAACAAAATGTCCTTGAAAGAGCATTGAAGACTGGTTAGTCAACATTCATCACTCCATTACGAAACATTAAAGTATTAGAAAACCTAAATGCATTGTTAAATGAAAAAATAAAGGTATGTTACATCTCATGCTTTCATTCATTTTTAATACAAAATTATCAAAAAAATGATATGCTTGCATTTATTTTAAAATTGAAATACAAATCCTTCCAAGCTAATCATTTCTTATTAAGTTACAACTCATTTTACGTTGTGTTTCAATGAAAAAACGTCATTGTAATATCATTGAAAAATAACTCATGTTGTAATTATTTTAAATTCATATCTTTTGCTAAATAATATTTACATTTTCACATATGCATGGAATATTATTCATTGAAAATGCATATTTAATGCCTTTTCAGCTAATTTATGGAAAATGTAGTATCTCAATTGAAACACCTCAACTACCACATTTTGTAACTATGCATTACATGTTGTGTTAACAAGAAGCCTCCTATGTCTATACCCATCATCTAATTTGCAATCTTAAAACTGTCGGAGTAGCAATTTATAATGTTTCCTTTGAGGGCCACTGCTAAAAATATTACTACCACCATTAACACAAATTTCACAACAAATTTACATAAATGACTAACCAACATAAATATATTGTAGATGTCAACATAGTAAACTATTAGATTTATATAAAAACAATAATTACCTATATCAAAGTCAATATTTTCTTAAAATAAATATTTCCTGCTTTAAAGTGAATCAAGCAAAATACTAAATGTTCTCATATCATAATTTCCATGTACCTTTTTCCTTCTTTCGGATTTCAATCTATGCACTTCTAACAACTTCTTTCTTTTTGTCTCATCTTATAGGAATAAGTACATGTGTTTTCCAACAACTACAAACACAATTGCCTATGGACAATTTGCAATCCATTGTTATGGGTTTTTCTTTCTATTATTTCATTATACATCTTACTACTACAACCCTCCAATACGCTTTGCATTTTCAAAATTTGTTTACTTATAAACTTTCCTTCAAACTTATAAATCCCATTTTATTTACTATTGAAATAACTTTCAAAAACAATCATTACATGTATATGTTACTGCTGGATCACTCCAATACACTTTGCTTTATGCCACTGTTGGATTCTTCTTATATCATTTTATATTTGTGAATGAACAAAATTCGTTTTCATATTTGGCCACACTCAGTCATTTGTTTTACTTTCATTTATCTTATACTAACTCTTCACAAATATCAAATAAGCCACACTATTCAATACAAAAACTAGGACTAGCCACTACATGACTCTTGTTAAAATTTGTTTCTGGAAAACCTCTTAATTTAAAAAAAGAAAGAACAAGAAAATGACTTTCAATTTATAATTAAAATTTTGAACACGTTACCGTTCAATTTTAAATGTAAACTATATTAATAATTATATATAAATTAAGTTACAAGATAAATAATAAATATTATACTATTGTTAATATGTATGAGGCTTATGGCTCAACACTGATGTTCGATACCGAAAATAATCATGTCATAAATTTAATAAATCAAAAAAAGAATTATATCTTTATTATAACATTGCGTTTCAATTGGGAATCAGATAATCTGCCCCGGGGTGTCGATTTAGTATTGTGGAGACCACATTCATTTTTACCCATAGAAGAGGATTTTAAGTGCCTTTCCTGCTATTGAAATCCCTGCCTTATTAAGACAAGCGAAAAATAAACAATATATTAGTGGGTCTGAAGAAGGGGCCTGGACACCTAATGAAGATAAAATTCTTGTTGAGTATATTAAGAAACGTGGCCATGTAGGCTTGCATGATCTTCCCAAGCAAGCTGGTCTGCGTATTATTTATATATCTTGCATTCATTTCATTTCCAGCAAATACATGCGTACCCACATAGAAAATCATTCTTTTCAATTTAAAAAATTGTTCCAGTCATCCTTGTTATCATCTGGGCTTAATTCTTGCCGCGGCCAAGCTGACTGCACTGAAAACTTATACTCAATTCTGTCATCGTGCAACAACCGTACTTTCCTGCAATAGCATAAGTGAAACAGTTTCAACACTTTTGATGTAAGTGTTACACCAACTAGCCATAACACCTTTCCCTTCAGTAGGTACATTAACAACACCTTTCAGTGCATCAGTTAAACTGTTTGAACACACATGATGCAACTGTTACACCAACTAGCAATAAAACCTTTCTGTTCAGTAGGCGCATTAATAGGCAAAACTGTTAACAACACCTTTTGCTTGTCTTAATAAAGGCACTTAAAATCCTCTTGAATGGGCAAAAAGAACTGTGGTCTCCACAATATTAAATGGACAAATTGTAATGCAGGAAAGAGGATTGTAGTTCCCGATTGAAAGGCAAATAATTGTTCTACGTGGCACATAAAAATATATAATAACGACATAATATGCTTTTTATTTATTAAATCTCATTTCTCTATTTATAACATGATACTTCTTCATTGCTTACATAATATCTATTATAACATAATGCCTAAATAATTATTAATATACCTAGTAGTTAAATTGAATGGTAAGGTGTTCATATATATATATATATATATAAAATTTGGAGGGTTTAAAGAAACAACTCTTAACAAGCGATGTGATGTACCTGTTTTTTTATTATTATTATTATTATTATTATTATTATTATTATTATTATTATTATTATTATTATTATTATTATTATTATTGGTAATGTTTTTGAAGGGGGCATTCCCTTTTACAGTGGATAAAAAGATATATCATTCAAAGCACATAGATACACTTCTTCTAATGGTATATGTTATAGGTTGCAATAGCATAAGTGAAACAGTTTCCACACTTTTGATGTAAGTGTTACACCAACTAGCCATAACACCTTTCCCTTCAGTAGGTACATTAACAACACCTTTCAGTGCATCAGTTAAACTGTTTGAACACATATGATGCAACTGTTACACCAACTAGCAATAAAACCTTTCTGTTCAGTAGGAGCATTAATAGGCAAAACTGTTAACAACACCTTTTGCTTGTCATAATAAAGGCACTTAAAATCCTCTTGAATGGGCAAAAAGAACTGTGGTCTCCACAATATTAAATGGACAAATTGTAATGCAGGAAAGAGGATTGTAGTTCCCGATTGAAAGGCAAATAATTGTTCTACGTAGCACATAAAAATATATAATAACGACATTTCTCTATTTATAACATGATACTTTTTCATTGCTTACATAATATCTATTATAACATAATGCCTAAATAATTATTAATATACCTAGTAGTTAAATTGAATGGTAAGGTGTTCATATATATATATATATATATAATTTGGAGGGTTTAAAGAAACAACTCTTAACAAGCGTTGTGATGTACCTGTTTTTTTGAAATTGTTTATTATTATTATTATTATTATTATTATTATTATTATTATTATTATTATTATTATTATTATTATTATTAGTAATGTTTTTGAAGGGGGCATTCCCTTTTACAGTGGATAAAAAGATATGTCATTCAAAGCACATAGATACACTTCTTCTAATGGTATATGTTATAGGTTGCAAAGAGGTTGTAAATGAGTAGTAAGCCAACAACAATACTAAAATAAAACATAAAATCATGTCCCTTCAAAACAATTATCTTTTCTATGTCAAAAGGTCATATTCAGTGGTTCAATATCCTCTTTAAATCACCTTTCCTCTTGGTGTTTACCACCGCCAAATGTCCCCCATCACCTAAATCAGGGGAAATAGAAATATTGATCTCAAATGAATATTAAGATTTAAAGTTTTTCATACATATATGAGATATAAAATTATCATTTGGCTGCCCTTTTTTCCGATTTCTTTCATCCCTTATTTCCTTAAGCCTAGAATCCTCACGTATAGGTGCAATAGCCATTTCATTCTCTATAGAAGCTATGAATGGAGACTTTGGAACTTGACTCACATGTACATTATCAACTTCCTTGTCCACATGGACTATTAAATATTTGGGGACTATGACCCTTCCACTAGGAATTTCTCTTATGTTTAACATATACATAGTTATTAACAAAATGCTTAGTTAGAAATCATCTATGACATCTGAAGGGTAAATATTGATGGTCCTTTACATGCAATTCAACATGTGTAGGAAGATCCTTAGTAATTTCTAGATTAACAAGTATTCTGGCATAGTTTGTCTACCCAAAATTCTCTATTGTGGGATCCACAATATAAAAAACATCTAATGATTTTCTTATATCCTAAATCAGATAAATGGATTATTATTTATTAATTATTAATAGTCATGGGATATATCACCCAAAAAATATATTTCCCAAAATTTAAAGCTGACTCTTACTTAGGAACTTCATTTGATGGTTGTATGGTTATTTATTGCAATGATAATAGTATGATGTTTTGAGATATTCTTTTATTGTTGTAGCTTTCTCTCTTCTGAATATAATTGTAAAATTATTTACAATCGCCATGAATTAATGGTTACTAACATTTCAAAATTAACTTATTTAATTATATTCATTATAACATTATATATTTATGAGTCAAAGGATTTTGTGACATTTTAAAATTTTGACCATTCACATGTCATCACCATGTAGTCTTAGATTCATGAAGTTTACAATGTTTCAATATTCACTTTTGATGTTTACTTATTGTTGTGAAGTGCACAGATATATGGAATATTTGAATCACTTTATATTATATTAGGTTTGATTGTTTTTTAAGTTTACATCTGTAGCAACCACATGTTGAAATACTCTAATATGTCTTCGCAACATGTTTTAAAACTTTACTATCTTTCACCTTTAATGTGTCCACTCAAAGTGAAGCATGTGGTAATTTCTCGGTGCCTCAAAGTCATAAAGACACAAAGTGTCTTGCTACATTGATATTCCTTTGCTTGAATTTCCTAGGTCCATTAGACTTTCAAGTCACTTTTATATTTATTTTTCATCCAAATCCTTCTCTTTTATTGTTCATGTCTTTTTTATGGGGCCTATAGATGCCTAGATGTGTTGGATATAAGATTTATCTCCATATTTACTCAACTCTAAATGTTTTACATATTTACATATGTCAAGGCCATGCAATGAAATCTATGTGGTTTGACCTTACTTGGTTCAAAGTCTTTTTTCTATTTGACCATTACCATATCCACTCAAATAGATACATGAGATAGTCTCTTATTATTTTACAATGACAACATCACAAAGTATTTTCATGTTTACAAGTGACTCTATATCAATTTTTTGAAGACATGAAAATATAAAGTAGATTTAAATTTTGAAACATACACAAAGTTTATTTAGTCTACATTAAAAAAAAATGCACTCAATATCTTTATGATCCTATTATTTTAAGAGGATTGCAATGTGTTTTATTTATCTCTTAAATTTTATTAAATTAATGTGTCTTATATTAGTATTTTTTAATATAACTTTTTTTCCCTATGAACTCATGAGTATGAAAAAATGAAATATCACAATGTCTATCATTTTTAGTGGACACAACAAAGGTATAAGGGAATGAAGAATTTGAGCTGAATGAAGACATGGTACATAGGATTTCACCACGTGGCCATGAAAAATGTAAACATAAAAAAATTTAGACTTGAGCAAACATAAAGGTGAATGAAAATATCCAAACCATCAATTGATTTCATAGGATATGACTTGTATAACAAATATTTATTTATTTACTCCATGTCTTCATTACCCTGAAAGTTTGAGATTGAGATATATGGATGGTCTGGGTCAATAGGTGTCACTAAATACACAAACTCTACAAAAATAATATAGAATGAAAATTAAAGTTCAACATATCTATAAACATTCAATATATATTTATTAAAGCTTCAGGCACCGTGAGATAGTAATAACATGCCACTTACAACATTTTGAGATGACATAGCGAATGCAAAGTAAAATGAACAATTATGAATTAGCAAAAACACACTGCACAAGACTCCACCAAATAATCCTGATAGATGTAGAGAAAAAATATCATGAGTTATTAATTATACGTGTCCATATAATTCACAAGTGGAAGGAAGCGTAAGAGTGGACATTAAAACTATATAGTCTCCCATCATTGAGTTTATGAGATGGTTATACATACACAATTGAGATTATTGAAGGTTGTCAAGTAACACTATTTTCTCCAGTGACCCCATTTTGATTATCACTTATTTTTTTCATATTGCTAGTATTTTAAAGTTTCATATGTGTGCTTTATTAATATTTTGAATATGGTCATGATGTATTTATTCACTATTCTTATTTAAAATGTAGTGATAGGTGGGTTTTCATCACTCTATAAGTTGAAAACCATGTGTTTTATTATATCACCATTATTTTAATGTGTTATATGTGTTATTTATTAACATTCTAAATATGATTTCATTATCTAGGACAAAACATATCCATAAGAAGATAAATTGTATTTGATGTTTCAATGTAATCATAGAGTTTACTAAGGACACATTAAGAATAAAATAATCATATTATGCCTCTATGACCCCGCAATAATAGCCACTTTTTTTATCATATCACAATTGCGTTAAAAGTGATATGAGTGTATTATTTATTTTCTAGTATATATTTACGTTATGTTTATTTATTATGTAAGGAAAGGTCCAAACCAAAAAAAAAAGTGAATACTATATTTCAATCAATCTATATGCATTACATAAATACATTTTAAATCTAGAGCCATTGTGTGACCCCTAATTTCAAAACAATAAGAATATTCCATATACATGGTTTTGAGTTAAAATGATAAAGGTAAAATATAATTAAAAATTAGAACATGGCAAGCAAAAACTGCATAAAATTTTACTTTATGACCAGAATAAGTGTAAAGAGAAAATACATTTAGATCTAAGTATAAATAAAGGAACAATTATGTGACACATCAATGTTCGATATTTTAAGGATTTTCTGACTTCATGACTCCATGAATTTGTAACCCAATTCTAACTACCATGTTTTTTGTTAAATTTATAGCATTTTTAATGTGTTGCATGTGCTTTAAGGTTTTAATTAATCTCTTGTTTTCTTATCATATAAAAAATCTCAAGATAACATTGTGTAATCACCTAAAAATGAGACTTGAGTGCTAGGAGTGTTACTTGAGACCACCCATCACTATATTAGCCCTAGACCTAAATTAGGGCCTATTTAGACACTTATCTAACCTTTTTTTGGGACACACACATCCATAAACATACCTAAAATACTAGGAGACCATCAATTTAACATGATAGCCTTTAGCGCCTTAGGTTTTGACATCTTAACACTAGAAACATAATTTGGACAACAATGCACCATGGATTTAGTCTCCTAGTTTGGGCATTATTATCCTTTTCCCTCCTTTTGTTACCAACGAATATATTTTCAAATGAGCTACCACCTAGGGTTCACTAACACATCTTTTAAGTCCTACACAAGTAGTAGAATAATATATATACATGACATTTAACCCTTTATCCAATAGAGGGAAATTATGTGCAAATTATACAAATAAGCTTAGAATAAGTTGTGCTAAATCAAGGTTATCAATCCCTATTATTCCCTAATTCTACATATAAATGTATACAAAATTTTAATGCTTAGATTACTTAGGTTTTGAGTGTTAAAGACATTCAAAGCACTCAATCTATCTTTCATAATAGATTCACTTTCACATACACCAACATTCAGGTGAGGAGAACTACATTAGGTTTTATCCCTCTTCAAAGTAATGGTATCTAGGAAAATCTCATTAGATTGTGGTGTTGAGGATGTCTAGCCTACCTGATTAACAACACACATTAATACTAGTGATAATCAGATAGCCTATCAAAATGAATATTCAAGGTTTTACATTGAAAATCACTAAAAATAGGTTAGCTACAAATATCTAGAACACTTACACATAGGAATAGGCTTGGCAGATCCAAACATAGGTACACTCAGAAGCTCAAAATAGTTATGCATAGAGGACATTAGAGCAAAAATAATAACATTATCACCTATGGTGTTACTATCCAATTAGGTCACTATTGTCTAAGAAATAATATGACATTTGGATCATTTTTGCATAATCAGATCAACCTCTATCTTAGTTTTTAACCTCTAAATCTCCCATTTCAGTGACTTTCAAGATAAGCACTTGTTTACATTATTTATTTATATCTTTATAGAGGTATAACTATATCAATTATTTTACAAATCTGTGGCTTTATTTATTGCATATTTCTATCTTGATTTCTTAAAATCATACCCCTTAACAATCTTGGGCTTAAACTCCATAAGCCTAAGAAGTTAAATCATTTGGTAAACCCAACTTACATAAAATATTACAAAAAAACAACCCTATATAACCCTTGGTTTTATGTCTCTAACCTTCTAAGACCCACATTTAGATTTCATATCCCTATTTTTTATAATTTTTGATTTATATAATCATGATAATAATGACAGATGAAATTTGTCACTTTTTAATATAAAATTTTCTAGCTTACTTTTCATATTTGTTTCTTTTTAGTTGGAATGAATTCAAAGATGACATAAAAACATATATATATAGATGATGCTTTATATCAGTTAAAATATATGTCATATTTCATTCTATCTCTAGCATGTTATTATTCTCTTATGTGGAATTCAACTAAGAAACAAATCTTTACATATATAGAGGATCAATTACAATGTATTTTATTTGACTTAATACATAAATTTAATAGGTTATAAAACCTATGTTTCATGTTTAAATGTAATATCCTATGCATAGGAAATAGTATCCATATCTCCCTCATCATAACTACTTTTCCTCTAACCTAGTCCATGCTATCACTCCTCTATAAGATGGTATAGCCTATATTATTATTACTAATATCCATACTCAGACTATACATGCCTCTACCTCCCCTTATAGCTTGTGTTCTTACTTTCTCAATCAAAAGCAACTAGGTTTTGAACTTGTGAGACACTAAGGGATTAAATTATCATTATGATCAAGTTATTATAATAAATTATACAATAAAAATCAGTTATTAAGTGAAAAGGTCACATTAGTGATGAATCAAAATACATGTACAAGGTCTTAGGAATATGCTAATATTCATAATTTATATGCATCTACACCCAACAAAGTTATTCCTAACACCCTTTCATAGACAAATAATAAAATACAAGAAGAGCAATATGATCAATATGAAAATAGTACACATGATGGGAATAAGGACACTATCCCCCACTTAACAATGAAAATCTTCTTGTTGATAAAGACAAGATTTTATAGAGTTTCAGAGACAAACTTCAGGAACATCCACATGATCATGCACATATTATACAAGCCATAATGAAAATAAAGAACAAAGCAAATAATGGTCAATATTATACTCCTCCATATAACAATAATTTTTATACCTACTTTGGGGATAATATAGCTTGTATAACAACCTATTTTTACTAGAAAACTTTTAAAAATGGAAACACATCCTATGGATATATCATCATCTCTAGATATATAATCCCTTATGCATGAGATTCAATCTATGTATTCTAAGGTGTTACATCTTAAGCAGGGTGCTACTTGGCCAACAAAATTATTAGATTATCATGTTATTTTACATACACCTTTATCACATCACATAAGGGAAATTAATTTTCCATTTAAATATATGGCACCTATGCTTAATTTATATGATGGTAAGGGTGACCTAGAACACCATATAAGAGCTTTCCATCCAACATGTTTAGACACCATGTTAAATGATCAGATCTTTACTACGTTTTTCCCATGCAGTCTAAAGGACTATGTCTTACAATGGTTTTATGATCTTCTGAATTAGTCTAACATCACATTTAATCCATTGGTAGATATTTTTGTACAAGATTTTTTTATTAACATCAGTGATAATATCTCATATGTTCAAGTAGCATAAATTAAACAAAAATCTAGTGAGCCTATTAAAAAATATTTCTCGAGATTTAAAACTATACTCATAAATATTACTATCCCCATGGTAGATAGAGATCTCCAAAACATTCAAAAAGAGTTTAATACCAACGTTGCATGAATCTATCTTGTTCAAAAAGTTTTCAATGTCCACTAGTTTATGCTACATAGTTAATGAAATGAAATTCAAGATTCTATCTATGGGAAAATTAAAATATAAAAGTTGATTAGAATAAAATACAAAGAGTTATAATAATCCACTATATAATGAAAGGGCCACTAAAAGTAAGAATGATCCAAATGACATATTTATCTCATCTTCAAAGCCACCTTCTATCTTTGTTTTATCATCTTTTCCATAGAGAGTTTTTATCAACCTTACATAATCACCATCAAATTTTTTATAGTAGCTCCTAAAATGAAATGTCGTATATATCCCTCCCATAAAATAGGTTGATATGACATGGCATCTTCTAAATAATTATGATTCAAATGCATTCTATGACTATTAGAGGGCACCAAACCATACTAAAGACATATGCATCCGCTTGAAATAAAAGATACAAGATTTAATATAAGATAACAAAATTTATGTGGGAATAATCATAGATGCACCTAAAATTCAATAAATATAATGTAAGGTATTTAAAATATTTTGGGATCTATTTATAAAACATAAAACTAATGAGATATGTGCCACTTTAGGTGCTCACTATACATATTAAGCATATCTACAACTAGCATCCTATCACACTTTTATAGAAAATGTAAATTTTGTACACAATATAATTGGTGTGTATCATACTATATTACCAGCTAGACTATAATTACTAGTTGTAGTTTTGAGTAGAGGTTCTAATAATATGCCACAAACTTTAACTAGGACACCAATACAATTACGGTCTACTCCTCTAGTGTTACCACATATGAATACTCTCCCATGGAGACCCTTATTAGATAGACACATGTATCAGAGATATGTTGTATATTCTATGTTACTTATCATGAAGATATAGATTGATTCAAACCACTAAATTGACTACTCTTCCATGATAACATATATTGTAAAACCACTACGTATGTTATATATCTTAGTATAGTCAATTCTTATGATACATACATTGCTTCACTTGTTCTTGTTGATTGTTTTTAGATAGTTACAAGACCAAGGTCCACTATGTAGATCTATATTTATTAGTATCTTCCCATTAGGGTCATATACACATATAAATAGGTTGTTCATTTGATACATTTACCCATTTGGGGGCATCTATGAATAATTTTATTTTCAAATTACATAATTTTATACTCTACATCAAATATTTATCATTGTTATATATTGATATAGATCTTCCTACACCTACTTAGATTTATTTCCAACTACTACTATTTTTAACTCTACCTATGTGCACCTTAGATTTTATACATGTTCATGCATACTTGCATTTATATATTTCTTAGTTTAAACTTGATTATGTCTTTATGCTTATAATATTCAAGGGAATTTTAATATAGCATTACTTCATGGCTCTACACCACATATTTTAATTATATGTATGCTTTGTACATGTTTCTATGTCCTTTTGTGTGTATTATTGAATGAGTATGAAGAGAATTAAATATGTCCTCCATATGGATCTAAGCCAACTTATTTGTTATTTACATTTTTGTACATTTGAACATGTCCTTATATACATTAATTTTTCAAATTTAGTGACATATGACCATGTCCCTTATATTATGCCCACTTGGCCTACTTTGTGTGCCTCATGTGTGATGTATATAGGATTTATTGTATTCAATTAATGGCCAAGAAACTTATTTCATGATTTTTACACTCTCTAGTTTTAGATGTCATATGGTACATCATACATCTCCCCTTCCTACTTGGGTGTCATGATGGACATAATGCCCCATCCCACTAGGTAACTACTAAGTTATTACTTAGATTTCATGTTCATATACATTGTTGTATCTATCTTATTATCCTTATGAATAATAGATCTAACATACATTGTACACTAGTAACTTATGATCAAACTAGTTTACATTCTAATGTTATGTACGCATATTTTATTAGTTTAATGTGTAGAAATCATATATGCTTTGGTTATCACATATTTTTTAGAGCATCTTCTTTTAAGATCAGTTTTTACAAATGTTAAGTAATTCCCTTCAAAATAAGGGGCATTCACATGGGTTTGTCATAGATATCAAGTTATTTAAATGTACTTAGATTATATTTTTAGCACACATGGATAAAATAAAGAAATTAGGTATAATAAAACATAGTGGGAAAAAGTGACATAGAGATTAGTTTTAGTTTCATATAAATCAAAAAATTTATACATTAGCACCAAATTTGGACATTAGTACCACATGGCACTACTATCCAATAAATCATGATACTCTCCAATAGCCTTAGTTTTATGAAATTCTAGATTAGCTAGAAAAGTATAGTAGGTACAGTCCAAGTTTATAGAGGTTCAATGATAGATTACTAGTTTTGGATTAGTTTAGCTCAAATTTATAACAATTTTATCATATATGGGGAATCATAAATGCCATGGTAATTTTCGTTTTAGTTTTGGATATTGAGATATAGATTATCATGACACAATAAAGAATCCATATACATAGATATTAGATTTGGGTACATGTGCATGGTACATATTTTCTATATGCTTTGTTATACACCAGTTGCTTAGATGGAATGACTAGTGCCATGTCATTCTATGCATTCTAAACATCAGACACCATGTTCTAAGTTACAATCCATATTCATGCCTTATTTCATCTATAGTCGTTCAAATTCTCAAGTGGATCAGAGCCACCTAATATTACCAAGTAGACCTAATATATTTTAAATTTTAAGGTTTATGAGTGGCCATATAGCCAACATATACAATTCCAATTACACATACACATATTATACAGTTAAGTTACATCTTGTAGTTTTAGTTTCAGATGTATCTACTACATATGGGTAGGCAATGATGGAGTCAAAGTATACTTGATTATTGATCCAACTACATGAAATTTATGAACACATGATAATTTCAATGCATTTTATTCATAGTTCATGATCCACCAAGCATGGGTGGGTAATGATGGAGTCAAAACTAGATTCAATTCTTAAGACACCCACGCATGCAGATTGAACAAGCTTTCAAATCAATCAAAATTATTTACTGATTGATTACTATCTACATGTACAAACATATTTTATCATATTATTTATGCATTATTTTTTGTACTTAGTGAGTTCTATTCATTCCTTTCCTATCTATTATTTCTTTACTCAGTTTTGTCTTTAATTTTTATACCTCTTAAGTAAGGACTAATCTATGAAAATTTGATTTTTAGGATATATAATAGAGCATGCTTCACATACTTAGATCCAAGTTCACATGCTTTGTCTCTTAGATAAGTCTAGTTATGTTTTTCTTCCTTTATCCTAGTCATTTTACTCTATTATATTTATAGATAAAAGGAGGGAAGCAAATATAATCACCTAAAAATGACACTTAAATTCTAAGAGTGTTACCCAAGACCACCCATCCCTATTTTATATAAATAATTATCTTGGGCCATATTTAGACACTTATGAAGACTTTATTTAGGCCACATGCATCCCTAAACATCCCTAAGGTAGACCCAAACACTCATTTTAACATCCTATCCAATGATAAAATTTGAAAGGTTGGTCCTAACATCAATTTAAATAATATTTAATCATCCAATGCTTCCATGATTAAAAACTAAAAGATATAGTTTTATTTACATTGAAGATCATAAATTGAATACACATATCACTAAAAAATAGGTTAAATAAAATAGTCTTTTTTACCTTTTTTAAGATTTCAATTTTATAGTGTTTTTTGATGCAAGAGAAATGTGGAGAAAAATTAAAAGTTTATATATTTTAATAAAGAAAAAAAAATCAAAATTACAAACAAGACCAAGAATCCCCCAATAAAATTTTGAGTTTATATATTCTATCGAAGTAAATTTATTAAAATTAGAAGATCAAGAAGCCCATAACAAGCCTCTATATTAAGATATTATAAAAACTTAAGTTTACAAAAATTACATTGAATACCAAGAAGCCCATACCAAGCCTCTAAATTTAGATATTATAATGAAGAAAGTTTATAAAAATTACCTAGAAGCTCTTTAAAGCTACCTTAAAATTTGAGACTAAGAAAATTAAGAGTAAGTAGTTGACCAAATCTTTGTGGTAATTGATTGAGCTTAATACAACTTTGAAAATTCAAATCCATTAAATATTGAGCTCCCAAACCACTTCCATTAACTCATCCAAAATAGTATAATGATAAAAGTATAGCTTCTCAATACAATACAATTTAACCAAACATGAGATATTTGTAACATTAAAATAAAAAAGTGAACTATGAAGATAATGAATATAAAATCTTTAAATATCATATATCATCCCATATAATATTAAAATAAATCACCATATTTTACTATTTAAAATATATAATAGGTTCATATATCCTTCGATTTAATCCCTACCTCCAATCCTAAATAAGACACACTTCATTATTTTTGGGATACTACACCATACTAACAATGATTATCTTTTGAATCAGATATTGATAATGATCATCAAACATCATATTTTACCAATTTGTGTTCTTTCCTACTAAATTCACCATAAGGGGAACATAGATTAAAATTCTTTGCAATAGTTCAATTGTCAAATCTTTTTAATATTTCTGTGTTCATTTATATCATGATCCTCAAGCATCAAAATTATTTTATGTGACCTAATATTTTATGTTTGACATAAATGTTGATGAATTATGGGAAGATAAGAGCAAAATTAATTAGGAACAAACAACACATAGAAACCATTACAAGACACATGAGTACTGCCAACAAATTTTTAGTTAAAAAGAAACACTATTAACTAACATGTTTAAGTGGCACAACATGCAAAGAATAAAAAAACATTTTGACTGATAATATCTATGTTATTATATATATACCAAATTCAACATGATAAAAAAAATAGTTAGAGTAAGAACAGTTAAATAAAAACTCTTCAACAATTGTAAAATCATAAGGAAGGTTAGGTAGGGATGAAAACTACTAAATTTAATGATAAACATTGATGAAAAAATTAATAACAAGTAGGTTAGTAAATACTTTTCAATGAAATAAAAATAAATATGTTTTTCAAATAAAGTTTAAAATAAAATGTTATTATAAATATAATAACTTTATATCACAGAATATGAGATTAATTGATTTGGAAAAAAAATAACTATCAAACATTTAATATGAATTAATTAATTGAGAATAAAATTTTCCTATAAAAATATCCTTTAAATTAATTATCTATTGAATTTTAAATATAGCATGTGCTATAATCTTCAAGGATTTATGGAATAAAAAGGGAGATGACTTGTGAAAGCAGAGGAAAATTGGAGATGCTTATGTTTATGTTATATTTATATTATGAATGGAAAAAAAATTAAATTCGTTTATGCACTAAAAATTAATAAGGTTCATAGCCTAATAAGTTAAATACAAATATATTTACCTAGGGTTTCAAAGTATAATACTGAGTCCCATTAGGCAGATGGAAAAAAGTTAAAAATAGTTAAAAAATAAATTCTTAAAAATATTTAATATTTTTTTTAAAATTTAAAAAAATTATTATAACCTACATATTTGTATAAATAATCTATTTATAATCTATTTATTTAATTAATATCAATTTCCCAAACTCAATATATTTTAAGGAGAGATCAGAAGTGTATGCAGCATCTTTAAGCCAAAACATTAGACACACTATTATTCTTCAACCCTGTGCCAACCACGCTCCTTTGGATTTTCTTCTTTTCACCCAAAAAATGAATACAATGTTAAAATTGTGGCCATTTTTTATCTTCTCTTATAATATGTTGTATTTTCTAGATAGTAAAAAACATCCAAATTAAACTAAGATAATTTAAAATAAATTAGTAAGGAGATACTACTTAATGGGAATGTTATAAATTTCTCCAACACCTTTATAATCATGAAATATTGCAAGAATAATAATTTTCTAAGGAAAAATAAGAATGAGAAAAATATAATTAAAGAGTATAAACTTATTATATTAGATATAATATGTTGAAAATGGTTTAGAGACCAATAACATATATTTATTCTTAACAAGTTTATAAATAAATAAAAATAATAAGGGAAGAAAAAGAAGCAATGTTTATTCAAACATTACATAAAATAACTCATATGGATATTAAAATAAACAAAAATGGTGTTAAGACATATTTTTATATGATTGGCATGGCATAAATTTAGATTTATGGACACTTAGCTCAATCCATGTGTTAAAACATGGGGTTTTGAAATGAAATAACACATTAAAAAGTAGAATGTTGTGTAAAATTAATAAAATGATGCATATAATGATCTTATAAGTAGTGACACAAAGTTATTTCAGAGCATATCTCATTTTCAAAATCTTATCTTGATGAGAAATGTATATTTTAGTTATATTTTAGAGTGTAGTATGGTGCCTATATTTAAAATAGAACTCATGGTCACTTTAAAGTATAAACGCATGCAAGCCAAACATATTTAAAATTTATATACTGTGGTATTTGTGAATATCGAGTACCTTTCTAACCCATCATCACAAGAAATTTATATAATTGTTATATAAATGTATAGAAACACTTTTGTCACACTTTTTGGTCATATTTATATCAGTCATGATTTCTCCTCTAAAATAGTTAAAATTTTAATTTTTTGTATGGTATATTGACAGTGATGTGGAATCGATTGGAATTCTTTAATATTCATCTACAATTCAATGCTATCAAACATTTTTAAAATTTTAATTCTTTTTATGGCCTATGTGAATTATACTTTTTAGAAGGGTTTGAAGCCATTTGAAGGAATGGTAAGGGTCCAATTTTTATGATTGATCCTAGCCCGTATTATCTGAGGTTATGCCATCTAGACACTAATATCATAATTTAGACAATAGTACCCTACATTACTAGTGTCCCAATTTAGGCACCATTATCTTTTCCCCTGCTTTTATTAATAATGGATATATTTTTAATTAAACAACCAACTATTGTCATCTTAGACCTCTTTTAAAACCCTTAGAAGCACTAGAAAAATATATATACATGACTTTTATCCCTTTATCCACTAGATGTAAATCATATACAAATTAAATAAAAAATTAAAATAAGTTATACAAAATCAAGGTTATCAATCCCTATTCTATCGTACTTTTGCATATAACCATCTACAACATGCCTAAGCTTAGATTACTTAGATTTAAAATATAAATCTCATTCGAAGCACTCAATCCAATATTCTTACTAGCTACACTTTCACTTGCAGTAGCACTTAGGTGGGGAAAATTCCATAAGGCTTGATCCCTCTTCGTATTATCGGGAGGTAGGCAACTCTCATCAAAATAGGGTGT
The DNA here is from genome assembly GCA_037957365.1 of Torreya grandis. NCBI lineage: Eukaryota > Viridiplantae > Streptophyta > Pinopsida > Cupressales > Taxaceae > Torreya > Torreya grandis. Next base: position 84,795 of record JARHVA010010313.1, on the reverse strand, counting down.
TAATGATGTTTAATCTACCCCACTAAGATTACACTTTAGTATTTGTACCAACCATATTCCCTAGTAGCATAGATGTTTAGGGTTTGGTATAGAATATTGGTCAAAACAAGTAATCTACAGAGATATAGAACTCATGCATATAAGAATAGGCTCAACATACCTAAACCCAGGTGAACCTAGAAGCTTGGAATAGTTATAGACATAGGACACTAGTGAAAAAAAAGGGACACTAGTGCGATATGGTGCTATTATCCAATTAGGGTTATTCTATCTAGGAAAGGTTTTTGCATTTAGATCTTTTCTTTGACATTCAAATCAGACTTTCTTTAATTTTACACCCTCTAAATCTCTTATTTCAATAAATTTATATCTACTTACTTGTTTGCATTATTTATTTTTATTTTTAGAAAGGTCAAACTAAGTCAATTATTATATAAATTAGTGGTTATATTTACTGAATATTTCTACCTTGATTTGTAATTACTCAGACCCTTTAACACTCTAGGGATTAAACTCCATAATGCTAAAAGGTTTAATCCAAGTGGCATGAGCACATTATTCAATTTTCAAGATATGATCATGGTATGTTTATTTATTATGTACAGAATTCATAGTGAACCATGATGAAATATAGAAGATGGATAATTAAAATTTCTATCTTCTAAGTCAATTACATTTTTTTGGCACATTAATAGTTTAATTCACAATGTAACTTAGTTTAAAATTTGGTTGGATTAATTTTCCATATAATAAACCTATAAGTAGCCCTATTTAATTATTACATCAATTGGCAACCACATTCACTTATTTTAAATTTAGAGGTTTATTTATTTTACATATTTTCGATCAACAAACCACAATTTAGTTCAAAATTAAATTCATATGTTAACACATCCATGGAGGCCATTTTTTTCTCTATAGATTTAGGTTGTGTTTTTATGTTTTTTTAATCACATAACTCCATTCTACATTCCAAGTGTCATTTATTTTAACAAATATAATTATAAAATGTTCACCTATTTTACCTTGTGTTTATTTTAAAAATCTAATTAATGGTATATATATTTATTATGTGTAGGATAATGTGGACACCTATGCATATAAATTGGATTCAAAGTTTAAATGGATATATGAAGTTCACAAGGCCAAATTTAGAATGAGAAAGAAATTTCATGTCTTTCTATTTTCATGATCTTGTGATTATTACCATATGTTTTTTACTAAGATCACAAATTTCATTGAATTGGTGTGTGTGTGTTTTTTTCCATGTTTTTATATGTGATTGCAACATATTTATTCATTCTGTATTGGGAGAGGGATAGGATGTGAAATGATATAAATTGAAAATAAACATACAACATAATTACATATTCTATGTTTAGTTATTTTTTGACTCTATGACCTTGTTATAGTTACCATGTATTTTATTTTTATATCATATATTAATCTAAAATATTGTGTGTGAATTATTAAAATTTATATATATGTCCACAATGTTGTTGGGTTTTGTGTGTAGGAAAATATGGATGCAAGATAAATATAATGTGAAATGTGAATTTAATAGATCTTTAGATTTGACAGAAAGCCATTATCATCCTTGAAGACACTCCCTAACCCTTTAACTACAAAATGATAAGAACCTTGCATGTGTTATTCTCTATGTGGACATGTTAAAGGTTATATACATTTAAAAATTAGAACACAACATCGACATACTATGTAGACTTCATCATGTGGCCCTGTCAAATGTAAAGATGAAAAGTATCTAGACTTGATATCTATCAAGTAAAGCGTAATATCATATGCATTCATATACTCCATGAAGAATATGTGGACACTAAAATAAAATTTTGTGGACAAAAATAAATTTAAAATAAAGGAGAATATTAAATGAATCCATGGAATTTCTATAAAGGGATATTAAATATTTGAATTGCTCCATGATTGCATGACCTCGAGGCTCTAGGATGATGAAATGTGGCCACCAAAAATGTAATCCTAAAATGAATTTAGATCTGGGCAGGTGTAGACATATAATTGAAATGTTTAGTGCATATGTAGAGTCCATATGGAAAGGTGTAAACAAAGGTGAATGTTGCAACTCGATGACCTCCATGACTTTCATACTTCAAGTTGATGACTTGTGGATGATCCTTATTTTTGGAAGCAACAAAGGCCAAAATATAATATATATCTAAAGCTATAAAGAGCTGAATTTAATATATGGATTTTATATGTTGATATCCATTAATTCATAATGAACGAAGGATCAAGGATTTAAACATATGTGTCATTGAGTGTATTTTACAATTGGAAACAATTAAGTGAAGATTAGGTTATTAATGGTAAATGGAATTATAAAATAACCATACCATGTAATTCACCATACCGAGAATTAAAATAGAGATTTTTTTTTGAAATTGAGAAAAACACGCAATGTGAATATTTTTGAAATTTGTTCACTGGATATTCAGCATGATTCACACAAATTAATGACATTATCAGTTTAATTGGGGATTTGGTACACCAACTCATAATGACTATGTCACAGATAAATGTTTATAAATAAAATTACTTCCTTATTCCTAGATGCCAAAATAAGTTAATTATACAAAGAATATAATAACTTGAGTATAATAGATGAGTTCATAATGTTTATAAGTAATTTTTTAATCTAAATTCAAAAGAGAAGTGCATCTTTAAACAAGAATAATAGTCAGATAATGTAGAATTTATCACAAATGTAGTAAAAATAGTTTTGAATTTAACCTTCTTCATCGATTAAGATTCTTTGAAATAATAAAACTCCACATACCGATCTATTGGTAATCTTGTTTGTTTTATGAGTAGCACGAAACCAAAACCATCATTTACATCTCACTTTCGTAAAATAAAAATGAAATAGGGGTAATCTTATTTTTTACCACCACCATGCATTGGAAGTGACATTTAACCACGTAATTGATTACTTAATTTAAACAATGAGAAGTGAAATAAAAATAAAAATAATTATTTAATAATCATATGTAATTATCATTGTTTCCATTTAAGTGAGTGGTAATTTTTTAAATTGGGCATTTTGTGTTTAATTTCCATTAAATTGATAGCCCATAATCACTTAGCTTACCAAAAAATAATCATGTTAGATAGTAAATTCACATATTTAAATAATTATAGAAAAGTATCACTGATAGTTATATGCAAGATGCAGTGCAAACCTTTCACATAATCTGTAAAATAACACTTTTAATTCATAACAAGTGAACAAGTTATCTAAAATTTGATAATTTAAATAAATTTTCTAGTAAAAATTGTTGATGCTAGTTAAGTGAATATGACTGATATAACCTTATTTCATGTTTTACCTTTCAATGTTTACTCCAACAATTATTAACTTGTTTAAGATGGCTTGGTATGTAGTAATTTAATAGATAGGGAATCAAATTTAAAAAATAAATTAAATTGTCTATGAAGACTACCTATAAACTCAATTAACTGTTTGGAACACTAGGTCCTCAGAATTTTACTTTGGAATTCGATCAAACAACTTATGGTATATCATTAATATTGTAAATGATTTTTTTAATCTGTAAAAAAATTACTATGCAATGCGTAATGTTGGCATTGCAATTAATACTTACCAATTGTTACTCTTGAAAGACTTACGATTGGGGCATGTTTTTTTTTTCAAAAATTCTTCTGATGTACCTTTGATCTAAATGATCCTTAGGAACATTAAATTTAACATTTACTTTTATAAAATTCATCTTCTTATTTTTATAAAGTTTAAGAAAATGATATTAAATAATTTAGATATTTACAAAATCATATCCAACTTCCATAAAAGCATAGGTATTTTTTAACATTATTCTAGCTAAAACATTGGAATTACATTAGTTTTGATAAACATTTTAATAACATTGTTTCCCATATTTTATTGAAGCGATGTAATTCCATGCAGAGTTTCAACATCATCAATGTTTAAGGTTTCTTCAAGATGATCAAGAATTTATGTGGATATTTTCATAACATATTTGAATTAAATAAAAACAATAAATGAAATCAAAACAAACATTTGTGAAATGTAAATAAGGTATAAACCAATCAAGCTAATTGTACATGACACTTAAAAATAATTTATCCATTTTCAAGAAAACATTTTGTAAATAGTTAAATGTGATGTTATGCCCATATAACTGTAAAAACACTAGTATGCAATGCAAAGTATTTCAAAAATTAGTAAATGCATTAATAGGAATAAAACAGACTAAAAAATAAAAAACAATAATAAAAACCATAATTTATTTTACTTTAAAACCATACATAGTATAAAACCCCGATAACATGCTTTGAAACTTAAGTATATAAATTTTAAAAAAATGATGGACAAAAAAGTGTTTTCTAGATCTCTTAACCCTTTACTCAAAATTTTCAAATTTTTGTAGTTATTATGATCTAATGGAGTGTAAGTTTGCATTATTTTAGTTCAACTTCCCTTCTAGTGATTAATTTTTTTCCAACATGGTACCATATCTATTCTCCTTGAGATGATCAATTGTAGATTTTTGTCTTTTTAGTATTCCCACACAACATTCCAATTAGCTATAGCATTTTTTATCCAACCATGTTTCAGGGTATAAAAAATAACACCTAGACATTTCTCATTTGTGTTAGACATGTATTTTTAGGGATTTGTTTTCTATATCAATTTGAAGCAATTTAACTGCCAACATTGCATCTAGAAAGGATTGATTATAATCTAGGTTTGATTCTCTAATATAATATATAGATATTATTTTGAATGATATAGATCTAGCATGAGTATATTTTGTTCCATTTAAAATACTAGAATTTTTTCATGATTTTGTTCATAATATTTTTTTTAACAAACCCTATAATCCATAAAGAGCTATGCTTTATGGCTTGTGTGGCATTCTATTACATGCTTCTCTTTATCAAACCAAAACATGGCATTATTTTCCTAACACTATTTTTAGATATATATTATATAAGCCTCGATCTACCATATGTCAGTTCTAGATTATTATTTTACACCCTATTAATACTAGTCTAAGGCATCATCACTTCATTCTCTTCTAATGGAAAAAAAATAGATATAATTAATTATTCAAGTGTTGTGTGTGGATCTATTTTTTATTCTTGTGATTCCACATCTCATCTAGTAGTTATCTTTTCAAGGATGTTTTAGGTGTTCACTCTCATCTACTGCATACCTATGTGGATCAACTCACTTTATAATCTTGTGGAACCCACCTTTTATAAAGCTCTTGATGACTACATTTTAGTGACACTAGTTATGCATCCCCAATAGAATATTATTGGAGCATTTTAGTAGAGTTTGATTAATTTCCACATCACTTATAATTTTTTGTGTCATGTTTTGTTGTTTCTCATGTTTTATCACTTACCAAATACTTTAAGAAAATAATTATCACCTCAAGGAAAATATTTAACCCATTTGGTACACTTTCATTTATAGATCAGGGCATACTCTTTTAACATATTGTTGTAATACTTGTATTTTTTTGGTATCATTATTTAATGATGGACCAACCCATTCTTGTTGTATATCACAACATGTATAGTCACTTATGTTATTTTTTCTATTTTTTAGAAACCCTTGCAGCATGCCTCACTTTTTCCAATTATGTTTTTTATTGTACATGGCGAACTCATGAAGTCATATTTTTTTTATACCCATTACAAATGATTAAAAGACTCCTTATTATATATTCCTACCTAAGTTACACTTAAGGGGAATTTTTTCTTTAATATTTATTATTCACCTATCATTAAGTTAATTTATGATAGCTTTTATACTTAATATGCTTTGATAAGCTCTCTTAGGCTTAAAATATGACAAGAATAAATATTTAATGTTATTTATTATTGTTTTATCTCTAAGTGGGCCAATCACATGTGCCTATAATGTCACCAATGTGAAAATAAGATAAATCAAATGAATTTGTTATGCATACCCCTCATCTCCTTTTGCATGTATATATCTCAATAATTTTTGAACATATCTATCTAACAAATTCCTAATATTTGCAATGATACTACGTGAAATATTTATTTTTTTCTCACTCCTCTCCAAAGTTATCTTATTTTATTGAGTAAACCAATATTCAAACATTTTCATAGGTTATCAATGTTTTTATCTTTCCTACATGGTACTCGAATGTTTCTATAATCACTAAATAAAGAAATATCCTCTCCTCATGTTTAATATAGAATATGTTGAAAATATTGTAAAAATTAAGTAGATAATTACATTAATAGGTTATCTCACACAAGGGAAACCTACACTCAAATTGCTATAAATACATGAGTATGTTTTATAACTCACCATAGGTTTTTTTTTTTTTTTTTCACTTTTAATTATTTTAACTCATCAATATATGTATTACTCACACACACAGAAAAGTTACACATATGGTTATAATAAAAGTTTGTCATTTTGTATTCATAGCCGAAAATATATATAAAAAAACATCTTATTTTTTTCAATAACACAAATTAAATACAATTATACAACTAAAAAAACAAAGTATTATGTTAAAACTAATAAAGTAGGATAGTCATACATAAGAAGTAATACAAAAAGATATTAGTGGAAAAATATTTTTAGAAGGAAGGTTCACCCAAGAACAAGACTCTCTTAAAGGTGGAGTTAACACAACCCACCTATCTTGAGTGTTCTCTATAGGAGGCAGTGAAACTATGGTGGACCATGTACATGACAGTGGCATGATAACACCAGTTTACTTTCCACCTTGCATTATCAAAGACCACTAAAATATGCCACTATATGTTTTTATGTGTAGCAATGAATTTGTGAATCCCTCACACCCCATAGTTGATTAGGTTTGAAATGGAATCAATTTCAAGTCAACATGGCACCAATCTAGGAAAACCTTGCAATATAAAATCCAAAGGAACTTACCTCATAGTATGAAGGAAACCACTATGTGGTTGACCAATTCCAAAGGATGATGAAGTCTCCAAGCCACTTTTTTTATATGTGATTGAATCTATTAATAAACATAAATATCACAATAAAATTATTGTTAAAATAAACTTTAAGAGGAATACACTAATTGATAATTATATTCAAATAGACAAAGGTCACAATTTATCATTTATATTGAGGTGTATATTCATATTTACCCTAATTTAGGGGAAGGAGAGAATTGGACTATTATGAGTATAAATTAAAAAAAGTCTAATTCAAAAAGGGCACTGAACATATGAATATAACCCTCCACTCTCATAAAGGAGCTGGTGTGCGAGGGATTTATCCTTTGTGAGGATTGTTTTCTTCTTCTTAGCTTGTTGTTACATTTTAATATGTTGGTATGCAGAGTTTTGCCCCTGTTATGAGGTTTTCTTCTTTTGGTCTACAACTGGTTCATAGCATGTTCCTTTTCTAATGTGTTGGAAATATTTTCATTGATGTCAAATGTCCAATATTAGTTATAAAGGCACTATTGCATTTAATGGTGTTTTTAAAATTCATATCTTGGTTAATGTGTGTTAATATTTATTTAATATTAATAAACATACTTTTTGTTGCATATGAGTCAAAAGAGGGCCCATGGAGAATTCAAATAGTCATGGGGTAAAGAGAAAATAAGAATGGAACACATTTTATCATGAAGAGTCATTTTGAATAATTCCATGAGTCATCATGTTAAGGTAAAAGAGTGTATGACACATTTTTCTAGGAAGGGAAACTTTGAAGAAAAAAAAAGTTACCAAGATAAAGATAAAAGAGGAAAGGATGAATTTTCTTATGAAGGGTCAACATGTGACTTTTCAAATTCAAGGATACAAAGGGTAATGCATGTTTGGCATGATTTTCTATGAGAATTGAAGGGTCATAAAGGGCGAATGCCAAAGGTCAATTAGAAATCTATAAATAAAGGCTTGAGAAGCCAATTGTAATATGCAAGAGAGTGCATGGGTTTTGTTTGTTTTAGAAGAGATAAAATCAGGAGATATTGTAGAGTTCTATCATTTATTGAATAAGAAACATTGAGAGATAGTTGTGTGTTATACACAAGATGGGTTGGTGCTCCTGTGGGTTGGTTCTCACAAAAATTTACTATGTTGGTGCTCGGCAAAGGGGTTGCTGCTCCTACAAGTTGGTGCTTGCAAAATTTATAATTTGAGTTGGTTCTCACTCATGTACTTGAGAATTTTCTCCATGGTTTTTCCCACTTTGGGTTTCCATGTAAAATTTCTCTCTCTCTCTCTCTCTCTCTCTCTCTCTCTCTCTCTCTCTCTCTCTCTCTCTCTCTCTCTCTCTCTCTCTCTCTCTCTCTCTCTCTCATGTGGTAGATATTTTGGTTTCAGTTTTATTACATATCTTGAATGTGTGATTAAGTGGTTAAAGAAAATAAATTCGATTAAGTACAAGATATATAATATATTGATTCACCCCTCCCCCCCTCTCAGTATATTTTATGCTTACCAATTGGTATCAGAATGAGTTATTTTTGAAAAAGTTTTACAGCTTGAAGGTAGATCATGGAAAGCATGGTGATTGGATCACATGAACATTTTTATACAAATAAGGCACCTTTGTTTTATGGGACAAATTATGCTTTTTAGAGCATAAAGATGAGGTATTATTTGATGGTCCTTGGATTTATCATTTTGAAAGTAGTGGTGGAGGATTAAGAAGAGCCACATACACTTATAAACTCTAGTGCAAAACAAGGTAAGTGAAAATAATGTTAAAGATTTAAATACTATTTTATGTGGTTTATGTGAATCAGAATTTGTTAAAGTTATGCAATATAAATCTACTCATGAAACTTAGGTAAAACTTGAGAGTATTTACAAAGGTGACGGAAAGATTCAGCAAGCTAAGTTTCAAACTTTTAGAGGATAGTTTGAGAGTTTGAAGATGGAAGAGGAAAAAAATATAGCAAGTTATCTTTTGCATGTTGAATAAATAGTTAATTAGATTCAATGTCTTGTAGAAAAGTTAGAAAAATCAATTATGGTACAAAAAGTTTTGAGATCTCTACCATTAAGATATGATGAAAAACATTTAGCAATTGAAGAGATGTAAAATTTAGCCAAGCTAAAGATGGATGAGCTACATGATATTCTTATATCATATGAGATGTAGCCCAAACAAGAGAAACCCTCAAACAGATAAGCTACTTTCAAGACATCAAAGAAAAAAAAGGCTAAGATTCAAGAATCATATGATAGTTCTAGCGATGTTGAAGATGATAATCAAGATCTATTCATTCACACGCCAAAAAAGGGCACAAGTAAATATCAAGAAAAATTACCTTTTAAATGTTTTAATTATGGAAAGATTGGAAATTTTGTAACTAAGTGCCCAGATAAGGGTAATGGTGACAATGAAGAAGAAAAGTCTACATACAAGAATAATTTCAAAAGAAAATTCACAAAGGGATTCGAGAAGAAGAGTTTGTATTCTAAATATACTAGCTCAACTACAGGTAGTGGAGTTAGTGATTCAGAAGAAGAAGAGATTATATTCATGGCCATTCATGAATATGCCTCCGTAAGAAAAATTATAGATGATCAAGAAGAAGAACATGAGAATTTGAAGTGAACCTAGAAGGATAACTCGTTTGTCAATTAGAAGAGTTAAAAGCTCTTGAGAAGAAGAATTGAAGATTAAATCTCCATATCGAGAAAGATCAAAAGGAGTCAAAGGAAATAATTAAATATCTATAAGCACACTTTGAAGAAGCCAAGAAGAATAAAAAATATCTAATGGCATAGTTGTAAAAAGTAAGTGAAGAATGTGAAATGTATGTTATTGAAATTGCTTCTTTAAAAGTAGGTCTTGAGAAAACAAATAAAGCAATCAATGATAGAGCAGCCAATGATTCAAAATTTGAGAACAACACTAATATCTTGAATAAAATATTATAAAGTCAAAGATCAATGTAAGATAAGACAGGTCTTAGATTTGAAAAAGAGAAAATCGAGGCTACAGACAAGGTTAACACACAAAAAAAGAAAGATCTATGCTAAAGCTCTGATAAAAGAGGAAATAAAAAGGGAAGAATTTAAGAATATATATGACATCTCAAAAAAAGAAGGATAGAAGGAATAGAGCTACAAAATCAATCAGAGTAAAGCAGAACCCACAACTCTTTTGCTCCTTTATTAGGCTTTGATGAAGAGGCCATAATATGTTACAAGTGTAATAAATTAAAACACATGTCCTGGTATTGTATAAGTGTGTTCAAGTCAATAAATAAAGACCAAATTTTTAAGGCTCTATTTATCAAAAATAAAGTTTAAATAGGTTCATGGCAGAAGAAACAACCTCAAAAGTCTATGTTGGTACAAACAACTTTGAATGCAAGAAATGAAGAAAAACCATGGTTTATTGGTAGTGGATGTTCGAGGCACATGACAAGAGACAAAAGCATGTTCATAACCTTAAATAATATCAATGGTGGCACCATAAAATTTAGAGATATTAATACTACCATAATTGTCAAAAAAGTACATTAAGATTTTGATAATGGTAGAACTAAAATGGAAAATGTTTTGTATGTAGGAGGTCTTAAACATAATCTTTTTAGTGTAATTCAAATATGTGATTAGGGGCACACACTAAAGTTTTATGTAGAAGGTTGTGAAAATAAGAGAAAAGATTCAGGTGTGTTGGTTACAGATGCTCAGAGAACCAGTAATAATTTATATATGTTATCAAACATCAAAGGACAATGATGTTATTTGAATAAGATTGAATAAAGTTGGCTATGTCACAGGAGAATGGGACACATAAATTTTTATAATATTGTCAACATCAGTAAGAAGCAAGTAATAAAAAATCTTTCAAAGATTACAAAGCCATCCAACATGCTTTATGAACCTTGTCAGCATGGAAAGTAGGCTAGAAGGTGGTTCAAAATAAAAGAATAATCAACCAATCAGGTGTTAGAGCTTGTTCACAATAATTTTTATGGACCTATGAAAACTTAAAGTACTCAAGGTGAGAAATATTTCACGTTGCTTATTGGTAATTTTTCACATATGACTTGGGCAATTTTTTTAACAAAATAAATATAAGTTTTCAGGAATTTCAAAGCATTCAAAGTGTTAATTTAGAATGAAACCAATTTGAAGATTAAGTGTCTAAGATCAGATTAAGGAGAAAAACTTATGTCATATCAGTTTATTGAGTATTGTGAAGATCATGGAATAAATAAACATTATTCAACAACCAAAACTCCATAGTAAAATGGAGTAGTTGAACAAAGAAATAGAATAGTCTAAGACATGGTGAGGATGATTCTAAATGAATCTAAAATACCAAATAAATATAGGAAAAAGATAGTTTCTATAGTAGTGCATATTTAGAATAGAACATTATTAAGAGTCAGTAGTGACAAGACTCATTATGAGCTATGAAAAGACAACCCAACAATAATTGATTATTTTATAGCTTTTGGTAGTAGATGCTTCATAAAGAGAACTGATGAAAAACATATAAGTTTGAATCTAGCGTAGATGAAGGTATACTTATTGGTTATTATTGCAAAAGTAAAGCTTATAAATGTTATAACGAAAGAACCAAGAAAGTAGTTGAAAATGCAAGTGTTCAGATAGAAGAAGATGGAACACAAAGAATCAATGATCCAGTAGACATTCCTAAAATCATTGAAGAGAAATATATTGAAGAATTAGATGAACATGAGAAACATGAGAAAAAGGAAACCAAAACCCCATTCAAATATGTCTAGATAAATCATAATGAAAGTGACATCATTAGAGACATAAATGAAGGAATCCGCACTAGAAGAATGATGGTAAGTGAATCTAAGCAAGTTAATTTCTCTTTATTATCCAAATTTAGCCTAGAAATTTTTTAGAAGCTAGACATGATAATCATTCGGTTAAGGCAATTGATAAAGAACTAAATCAGATAGAAAAGAATGATACTTAGGAATTAGTGCCTAGACCAAATGATCATAATGTGATAGAAATAAAATAATTTTATAGGAATAAGTTGAATGAAAATGGAGAAGTGACTAGGAATAAAGAAAGATTAGTATGTAAAGGATATACTTAGATGGAAGGAATAGATTTTAAAGAAACTTTTGCATTAGTGGCAAGGCTAGAGGCTATTATAATGTTTCTTGCATATGCAATATTTAAAAATTTAATAGTGTTACAGATGGATGCCAAATCTGCCTTCCTAAATGGAAATATAGAAGAAGAGGTCTACATTGAGTATCCTAAGGGATTTATTATCTCAAATATTAGTAGCCATGTATGTAGATTGAAGAAATTATTATATGGATTGAAACAAGCTCCCAGAGCTTAGTATGCAAGACTTGTTAAGTACCTATAAGATCAATGTTTCAAGAGAGGATTTATCGACAGTAATCTCTACATCAAAATAGAATGTGAAAATAAATTTATTGTTGTGGTATATGTTGATGACATCACTTTTGGAAGAAATATTGAAAAGATGATAAATTTTTTTAATGATAATATGCAAAAGAAATTTCATATGTCTATGCTTGGAGAAATGTCATTTTTCTTAGGGTTGCAAATATTTCAGTCAGAGAAAAAAAAATTTATATCTCAAAGTAAATATGCCAAAGAAATGGTAAAAAATTTTGGTTTTGAGAATTGTACACTAGTTGGTACACAAATGAGTATAAGAAATAAGGTGTTTAAGGATGAAGATTCACCTGATGCAGATCAATCTTTGTATATATCTATGATTTTTAGTCTTTTATATTTGATAACATTGAGGCTAGACATTATGTATGTAGTAGGTATGATTACAAGGTATCAGTCAGTTCCAAAAGGTAATCACGTTCAGTTGGTGAAGAGAATATTCAGATATATCAAGGGGATAATAGATTATAGATTGTGGTATCCCACAAGTATAGATTTCACTTTGGTTGTTTATACAAAGTTAGATTGGGTAGGTTTCTTGGATGACATAAAGAGTACAAGTGGAGGATATTTCTTTCTCTATGATAGCTCAGTATCATGACTAAGCAAAAAGCATAATTTAGTATCACTTTCTACAGCTAAAGTAGAATATATTTCAGCCATATTGTGTTGTACTCAAGTGCTTTGGATGAAGGAAAATTTGAAAGATATCAAGGTAAAATATGATGAACCTATTTCTATTTTTTGTGACAACACAAGTGCTATTAATATTTTGAAGAATCTAGTGATGCATTCAAGAACAAAAAATATTCCCATCAGATATCACTTCTTGAGAGAGTAAGTTCAAGATCAATAGATTAAGATGGAATATATTAGTACTACAGAGCAAATTGTAGATATTTTCACAAAGGCACCACCAAAAGACATAGTTGACTATCTGTAGGAGAAGTTGAGAGTAATTTGTTTTACTTCCTATCATTGAGAATCAACATTAGTTGAGAGGGAGCTAAATGTTAGCTTGAAGATAGGCCCTTCACCATTGATGTCAAAGGGGGAGAAGGATAGAAATAGGTATATGTACAAAAATAGATGTAGAAATATGTACAAGGAATAGGTAGAAGTTGGTTTAATAAGGGGGAGTTACTATATATTTTTTAGATGGTAGTATGTGTAGGTTGACATGTGTAGTACAAGTTTCAAGATGTGGTAGTTTTAGATTGAGGTTTCCATCAATGAGAAAGCAGGAGATTGTTGGAAATATTTAACATTGATGTCAAAGGTCTAGTATTCGTGATAAAGGATCCATTTCATTTAATGGTGTTTTTAATATTCATATTTTAGCTAATGTGTGTTAATCTTTATTTAATATTAATGAATATTTTTTTGGTTGCATATAAGTCAAAAGAGTGCCCATGGAGAAGTCAAAGCGTCACGGGCTAAAGACAAAAGAGGAATGGAATGCATTTTCTCATGAAGAGTCATCTTGAGAAATTCCAAGAGTCACCATGTGAAGACAAAAGAGGGTATGGCACATTTTCCCATGAAGAGACTTTGAGGAATATGAAAAGTCACTAAGATAAAGACAAAAGAGGAAAATATGTATAAGTTTATGAAGGGTTACCATGTGAATTTTCAAATGCAAGGATATGAAGGGTCATGCAAGTTTGGCACCATTTTCCATGAAGATTGAAGGGTCACACAGGGTGATGCCAAAGTTCATTTGGAAAGCTATAAATAAAGGTTTGAGAAGCTATTCTTAATATGCAAGAGAGTGCATGGTTTTTATTTTTTTTAAAGGAGAGAAAAGCCTGAGGTATTGTAGAGTTGTATCATTTTTTAAGTAAACAACATTGAGAAATAGTTATGTTTTACACACAAGAAGGGTTAGTTCTCTTGTGGGTTGGTGCTCACAAATAGTTGTTGTGTTGGTGCTCAGTAAAGGGGTTGGTGCTCCTACAAGTTGTTTCTTTCAAAATTTAAAATTTGAGTTGGTGCTCATTCATATACTTGAGATTGTTCTCCGTGGTTTTTCCATGTAAAATCTCTCTCTCTCTCTCTCTCTCTCTCTCTCTCTCTCTCTCTCTCTCTCTCTCTCTCTCTCTCTCTCTCTCTCTCTCATTCTCATTTGGTGGATATTATTGTTTTAGTTTTATTGCATATTTTGATGTGTGATTAAGTGGTGAAAGTAAACAAACCAGATTAAGTATAAGATATATAATAAAATGATTCAACCCCCTCCACTCTCAGAATATTTCATGATTAATATAACATTGGTAGAAGTGTTGCATGTCAAATTTTAGTGTTAAATATTTTTTTTGCCTTTATATATTGTAAGGGTTCCTTTAATAACCCTCAAATTACAATTATATAAAAAAGGGGAAAATTTATAGATTTCAAAAGTTCAAAATAAATAATAAATTGGTAAAATCTTAAAACAAAACAAGTGTTGTGATGCAAATTTAGTACCTACTGTTGAAAATAATAATATAAATTATAATATATTGGATCCATTTATTATAATATTTTTGGTTTGATAATATGATGTTTGAAATTATATTATTGGACCATGATTCGAAAATACTAATTACAATACACATTTCATCATTTTAATAAGGTCTAAATACATTTCAAAACATATTTTATTTAGAAAGTGAAATATTTATGTTTGTTTATTTTATATTTATGGTCATTTACATTGTGATTATGACAATGATGATGACTTACAAAGCGATTTTGTAAAGTTTAAATTTTATAAAATGGTCTAGTTGAATGGCATTGAGGGAATAAAACATCTTAATTATAATACCTTACTTGAATAAGAATAGGATATTAACTTAGATATATACTTATATCATTATAATAAACTACTTAAAAGGCAAAGATGCCAATATCTATATAATTCAAAAAAATATAATAAAATAATAAATTAACATATATAATTATGTCTATTATAAGTTAAAATCGAATGAAAAAATAAAATAAAATCTCTTAAGTAAACTTTTTCTAAAACTATTTTTATTAAATAAAATTAAAAGAAACATATTTTACAACATAGAAGTAAAACCTTATATCCAATGAGCAATAAATGTTCAATTAAATAACACAATACTGTAAGGTGCCCACTTCAACTCGTTTAAATTGCATTATTAAAAATAATTATATCTATGTTCTAGTAGGAGTGAAATTCCTAAGAACTGTACAACATGAACTATCCTTTATACATAGCAAGAATAATATCACACCCATATACCTTCCTCATTTCTGAAATATTAAACCAAATATATAGATATAGAAATGGATACTACAAGAATTTTCCGTATATCATAAACTACAAACAATGACAACATACACTTTCAGAAGTTGGCACTTATAAGAGACATGCTAGTCTTTGAGGCCAAACTCTTGCTGAATTTTGTACAAGGGTGCATACTTTGACCTTATTAGGTGCTTATTTTCAAACCATAATAAAAGGAATATAATTTACTTAAATAATATGGCATAATTTAGATTATGTAAAACATAATTTAAATTTACACATTTTACAACATACAAGTAAAAATTTAAATCAAATGAACAACAAATTTGCATGTAAACAACTTAGTATTTTAAACTGCCCAGCTCAACACATCTGAAAAATTACTAAAAATAATTAAATCTCTACTTCAATTCTTATGAATGGCCTAAGCATTGAGAAGTATTAAGTATCCTTTCTTAATCACATGAATAATATTTTCCTTCTAAGATCCATTCTTCATTTCTTATATATTACACTAAATGTATAAATCTACAACACATATTCTCATTGTTGACTATGAGAATGTGGTTATTATTTAACATTTTTTAATGTTAGAATGCCAAAATTTCTGATGTAGAATTTCTCTCGTCTTTGGAGCACCAATTGACCTTGACCTAGATCACAGTAGAAACCATTAAAATTAAAATGACCAATGTTGTACCTAGTAAAATGACGTTAAAGAGAATTTGAGTTTTATGAATTAGCATATAAAGTGCAAGATAAGCCAAAGTTAGGTCTCCCAAAGCAAAGGGCTCCATTTACAATGAAGCCGTAAACAAATCAATCAAATGAAGAGTCCCAAGAACAAATATCCCCATGCCTAAAATCTTTATCAATTTCTTGTAATCGCATGCGGATTTTAAGGCTATAATGATCTTGTTCCATATAATCAACCCTTTCCTTTATAATTGTATCCTCCTAGAAGATAGTCACTCTAGTTATCATGAACATTAATGCAAATTTCAAATATCTGAGGACATATTTCATTAAAGATTAGGTAAATCACATGCAAATACTTGGCTACATATTTTGCATTTTAATGACCCGTAGTTTCACATTCATATTAAAATTGAAGAAAAATACTTGTCTTTCATTGGTATTTTTATGAACATAATACATAAATTAACAAATTAGTCATCGCTCAAGTCAGTTAAAATTATTTCGGTAGAAATCACTTGAAGTCACAGAAAAATGGAAAGATTTCTTACCTCACGAATAAGTTATATATCGTGTCATAATTGATCTTCAATATATTTGATGCTGAGATTGACGGACGAATATAGTTTTGTCTCTGAGATTTCCGTAACCCAAAGAAAATTCATTTCATGACACAAACGATGACCCAAAAGACGACCAAAACCTAAAATCTATTTTAAAAATAATTTAAAAATTACAATGAAAAACATTTGATAGAGGTTTACTTTGTTCTTAACTAGTTTTTCCCATGGATTCCATTTTATCCACTACATTGAACGAAATATCAGCACTCAGATGTTTCATTTTAGATATGAAGACCTCAGACGGAGGAGTGGCACAAGACCAGCCAGAGCCTAACATTGTACCGTTTTCTTTTTCAAATGTGAAGGATATGAAAGGCAAGAAAATAGCCACACGGGATGTGTGGTATTCTTAATTACAAAATAATTTGGTAAAACATAGTCTTTGCCGGCCAAATTACATTAATTTCAGACAAACATTATGGAGATTTTGAAGTAACAAGTCATCAATAATTTATGGGAACAAAAGTGTGGTTGAGTTGGTTTTAAGGTCATTTAATAGGTATACGAAATATATATTAAAGGAATCAAATGTTTAGCACAAAAAGCGAACATATCTTGGCAAGAGTTGAGACACCTAGAGAGGAGTTTTATGTTGAGCAGTGTATAGCGAGGAGTACAGGGACGTTATGGAGGATGTATTTAACAGAAACGTTTAAGCTGGGAAATAATATGGAGATGACTATCTTCATCTAATTATTAATACTCACCATGAAAATGGACACGTGGAGAAAATTGTGTAATATTTCAAATCTTTAAACTTTAGAAAAAAATTAATCTAGTGTATTTTAACTGTATTTTAACTTAAATAAGAGTATTTGTGATATTTGTATCCTCCCGAAACAATCTATATTGGTTCTCAGTTTAATAGTGAAAATATTCTAATTTGAGTTGTTGAAACCAAATTTCAGACATAAATTTAACATTCAATTATTCTACCATGAAAGTTGTAAAGATGTCTATTATTATTTTTTTCTCATTGTTGTTAAAACATAATAAATTTATATAACCTAATACTAAGAGAGATATGTAGAGTTCATTAAGTTTAGGATTTTGATTGTAGTCGTTTAGAGTAATACATCTCATGAGACCGCAGGGATATAGTTCAAATGATTACATAGAGTATGTGATCTCCTGGATTCATGATAGTGACAAGCATCATCGACTTAATAACTCAAATTATGTTTAAGAATAAGTTTTAAAAAATTAGTATTTGTAATTAGGTGGCAAAGATTGTGTCACATGACACAATCTCATAGTCATTAAGTATAAACTAATTGTTTTAAGGAATGTGTTATGTTTGTGATTTTATGGAGGCATGACGATGACAAGTGTAACCATTTAAATGGAGATAGGGTTTGTTCCCTACCCACATAGTATTTAGTTCTTGTATGGATTGTAAATTTTTTATGTTGAGGCAATGGTTGTCAGGACCATGTAAATGTGTAATTACATCGTGAGGCGTAATCTACAATGGCAGCCAAGAGTGTAATGGTGTGAGTTATTCAATTATATTTTTGTTAAGCCGACATAATATTAAAATAAAATTAAAATCAGCCAAACAAAAAACATGTAATTAACGAATATATATATATATATATATATATATATATATAAAGATTTAAAAATATATATAAATAAAAAAAACAAAACATGAAATGAAAAATAGAAAAGCAAACCTAGCACTCTTGAAAAACTTATCCTCCTCTATGTCATATAGTTGTGCCACCATTCATGTGTGCCCTGGTATTTCTATGTGTCGGGATATAATAAAAAAAGTATTTTGATTTTTTTTCATTTTGTTTTAGGGTTTTTTGTTTTGTTTTATTAAGTCCATAATTTTATGATTTATTATAGACTTCTAAATTCATAATTTTATGTTTTATTTTCAAGTGTGCCCTAGTATTTCTATGTGCCGTGATATAATAAAAAAGTATTTTGATTTTGTTTTGTTTGGCTTTAGGATTTTTTGTTTTTTGTTTATTAAGTCCATAATTTTATGATTTACTATAGACATCTAAATTCATAATTTTATTTTTTATTTTCAATGTCCATAAAAAATATGTTGATATCAGTAATTATTTTTGTATTTGTGTAATTTCATAATATATGATTTACATTCAAATATTTTTTAATATTTGATATTCATAATTATTTTTATGTATATGTAAATTTAAAAATTTCTTAATATTGATCAATTTTATTTATAATTCAAATAAAGTTATATAATTATTAATATTTTATATAATTTTAGTGAAATCTATGGATACATTATTTTTATTAATTAATAACTAAATAGATATATTATATTTTAAAATTGTTAGATAAAAGTTTGAATGCTTTATATATAAATGTATTTAAGATAGATATATATAAGATATCTAGGTTGGATGATTACACATACATAAATGAATCAAAATAAATTTTAAATAGTTAAATGGTTAGTTAGATTCCTTAAATAGTTTTATCTTAAATAATTATAAATAGTTAATGGGTTAGTTTTATTAAAATTATTTGTGTGTGTGTGTGTGTGTGTGTGTGTGTGTGTGTGTGTGTGAGAGAGAGAGAGAGAGAGAGAGAGAGAGAATATATATACATCTTAAATAGTTAATTGGTTAGTTACATTCCTTCAATAGGTAATTGATTAATTACATTTCTTAAATAATTATAAATAATTAATTGGTTAGTTATGTTGTTTATTTATGTTTATAATTTGTTTTACCGATCCATTGAACATTTCTTAAGGGTGACAGTTATATTAACAAAAGATTATAGTAAAAAT
>JARHVA010010313.1:45000-57500 GCA_037957365.1 Torreya grandis | reverse complement strand
GGATAAGAATACACAACTTTAGCTATAAATTTCATAAACAAAATGAAAGATAATGGTTTACTCATGCTGGATGATATAACAAGTGATATTTAATAGGAACCTTAAGTGACAAACAAAAAAGACATATGATATAATAATGAGACATTTTTTTCAGACTCATAATATTGCACCACTATGTATGATAATTCAAGGAATAGTAAGAATAGGAAAATCACATCTATTTGGTGCCATTGGTGAAGCTTTTGAAGATGAATCATCAACTATGCAACATTGTCCACTTCTATTACTTGCACCAACTGGAGTTCTAACATTTAATATTGGTTTTTTGATAATCCACTCATCAATATGATTCCCAATCATATCATTTTTATAATTATAAGGAGCAAGATTCACAAGTTTTCAAGAAGAAACGTGGCATACAAATACATATTTATTGATGAAATGAGTTTCATTAGGTAAAGAATGTTACATGACATAAATACACGAATTTGTCAAGCATATTCAAAAAATGCAAATATGAGTTTTGGAGGTAGATCAATCATTTTATTAAGATATTTGGGTCAGCTACCTCATGTGAGTGATAAAAAACCATACAAAAGTAACATACATGGAAAGTGATGAACAAAAAGGGTTTGAAGTGATGACCAAAAAAGTTATCGACATCTACTCACAAATCTTAGAAATGCACATCTAATAATTGATGATTAAAAACTGTTGATGTCAAGGATAAATAGTGTATTACACCCAAGCATTGGGGAAGATTTTGAAAATGTTATTCACTTATTTACAATAAATGATAATGTGAGAAATCATAACAAAATAAAATTAAAATCATTAAAATAATCGATTACATGGAGCATTGCTTCTAGAATAAATAGTACCAATCCATCAAGAGGTCAGAATCATAAATTAGATGTCGATTTATTAATATGTAAGGATGTAAGTGTGATGTTAACCTCTAATCTATGGATAGAAGCAAGAATTATAAATGGATCTCTAGAATATATTTGAAGGATAGTGTACAAACCTTGAAGTTTCCCACTAGAGCCACCTAAATATGTTATGGTAAAATTTGATAATTACTCTCGAATGTCATTTGTAGATGAAACTCCACATATAATTCCAATTATACCAATACAAAGGGGATGGACATGACAACTACCTCTAAAACTGGCTTGGGGATTATCCATACATAAATCACAAGGATTGACTCTTTTTAAAGAAATAATTTCTATAGGGTATACAGAAATACCATGGTTAACATTTGTGGCCATCTCACATGTAAAATAATGTTACTCATGTCCTCAGAACTATAATAATGTTACATGTTTAATATCACATATATTATACTTTTTTCACATTTTGATGTATATGAAATTATTTTATTTACTTATTATAGAATGTGATCAATATTTATTATTTGGATGAATATGAAATGATTCATTAATTGGTATTTAATGTTAAATGTGCATGCCACACCTTTGATTGATAATAACATAGATATCTTAAATACATTTATATAAAATATGCTGAGAGATATCAATCTTGAGGAACCTATCTAACATACATCATAGTTTAGGTGCCTCAAGATTGATATCTATGAGCATATTTTAGATAAATGTATTCAAGATATCTATGATAGTTATAAAATAAAATAAATCTTTATCATCAAAATAGAAGTGTCCATCTATAACAATAAAAAACAATTGTAATGGGAAGAAACAAAAATAGCTAATAAAATATGAAATCCCAAATGATAATAGTTTTGAAAATAGAGACCATGGACCATAACCTAATAAAAAAATAAATCACAAAGGAAGCTAGATGAAAATTCCTATGTCTCCAAAATAAAGTTGCATAAAAAGTTCAACATAATAATAGAATAAAATAATTTTATAGTTTAGTGAGACCAACATGGGATTTAACATTGATTTCAAGGTAACAAAATTAATTTGACAAATTATTACTCACCTTTACTCTCAATATTATAATATATAATTTTTCAAACAAATATTTATAGAGATGGATTACAAAGGTAGTTAGATCAAGCATTAGTCAATAAAATCAAGAAAAAATCATAAGAACATAAAAATATAATCCAACCTATTCAAATGGGGATTTGAAAATGATAATAATAAAAAAATGAAGGAGCAAACATATACAATACCTTCCCAAGAACATCCCAGTATCTAAATGCAACTCAAAATGTTATTTTCCCCTTGATTTGGTGCTCAAGTCTTCAAAAATGATGCAAGGCAAAGCTCCTCCATCATCTCAAGGACACCAACTAAACTAGGATCATTATATGAAATCAATATTATGCCTATTTTTATTATATCATATTCCAAATTAAGCATGATAAACAACACACATAAATGGAATGTGGAGATAATTATGCATAATAAGTTTACACAAATGAAGCTTGATCAAAGTGATCTTGGACCTTTTATTTATATATTTTCCAAATTGATCGTGATCAGCCATACCATATATCTTGAGATCAAGATATGTGGCCATGGATTAATCAAATATTCCATAATTAATCCATAAATACCCCCATAAATATTTAGAAGGAAGCTCATTAACGAGGCATGGGAAGCCATAATCTTGATATTTCATTCATTTATAGCTTATGGATGCCATCCCATAAATGATTTAGATAATAGAAATTATTTTCCAATAAAGAAATATTCAATGACTTCAATGGAATTCTTAATTAAGTTTATAATTTGGTTTAATTTGATTAAGTGAGATCAAACAATTTTCTTGTAATTCTTTAGAGATTGGTTAAAAAATTAACAAACTAGCTAGAATGTCATATTCTTTAGTGATAATTTGACTAGAGAGAAATTAGAAGTTGATATTAATTGCATATGGACCAGTATCCCATTTATGACAGTATTGATGTAAAATAACATATGTGTTTATCATGTGCTTCTGAATTAGAAGAAAAGAATGATCTAGATCACCAAAATGCATTTTCATCATTTTGATTCAAAATTATTTAATTGAAGTTAATAATCAAATAAAATGCATTGCCCCATTTAGAGATGCCTTATCCTAAATCAGCACTTCTGTATGAAAATATCAAACCATTTAGTGAATTTAAGTGATTTTGGCCCTAATTGCATATTTTCACAAACTTAGATTAAGAATGATAATTTAAGCATAATGGTGTTGTAAATTAGATGTCTAAATTTTGCCTTTATATGAGAAGGCATGGTGAGACATTCACGTAAAGTAATGTCTTTTCAAATAAAAGTGTTTCCAAGAATAAATAGGATGGAATTGACCCACAATGGCCCCTACAGAGGACATATGAGGATGAAAGAGAAGGATGGACTCTCAAAAAGAGAGGAAAAGTGAGATAAACCTATGGAATATATTAAATCTAGAGGAGATAATGCTTTCATGCATTGATTTCTTGATTATAAAAATATAATTAGATTATAATGGGACCAAAGGATGGGGGGAATGGGAAGTAAATAATACAAAAATATAAGTGACACACTTAAAACACATCCAAAGTTAGGATGCAAGTTTTATGGTTATAGAAAGATCAATCCTGAGACAAGTTGCACACTAAAATATTTCCATAATGAGCATATAAGCCTTTAGAACTTGGAATTTTAAGAAATAGGATAAAATGTGTCTAGAGTGAGGAAATAATATGCTCTAGTATAGAGGATAGGATTATTTGATAAAGCAATTTTACCCTAATATGGATGATTTTGATCATATATAAAGAAGGATTTACCTATATAGGGCTGATTTTGATTTGTGACTAGTTCAAATGTTGTACCCCTATAGGGAAAATTGATAAGTATTAGCTCAAGGATATAACATATTACATGGATTAAATATGAGTAGGCACAAACATAGAGGTGATGGTCAAATGACTATATAATCTATAAAGAACTAGGCATACAAGGATGAACAAAGCAATGAAAGAGATGAATGGAAGAATGAATATGGCTAAGTTGACATAAGATATGTCATGTATCCAAGCATTGCCTACATAGTCGAAATGAACCACAAGAAAGTGTAGTTCACTTATAAGTAGGAGAGATTGGAATCAAGAATGAATAAAATTGGTCATTATTTGATTAGACTCATAATGTATGCCAAGAGATGCACGTCTTGCATAGAGTTGGGTATGAGATAAGACATTGGTACCTAGTTTCACTGGTATACTTGAGAGACGACGATTGGAGTTGCATTGATCTTGAGACTTGGATCCAAAGCACATAGTGCTTTCTATAGCAAAATGAAATTATGCATCATAAGTATGAATAACCTATAATGAAATTGGTATTTGAAATACACTAAGCTGATTCAAATATGATTAATTATAAATAAGAATAATGTTAAGGGCTATCAATACCAAAGTTAAAACTATTTAAATTTAAAGAAAACAAACAAAAATAAAATAAAACAAAACATAAACGAACCAAACATAAAATGAAGGTATGAACATCATTACTTATGTATGAATAATAATGTTACGAAGAAATCAAGAATATCTTAAGAAAACATGAAACAAGATATGAATAATCAAGCTCCATTTGTTAATCAAGATTTTCAAATAAAACAAATGAACAAGACCAAAGAGAAAAATAAAAGACTAGGAAAAAATAAGAAGAAATAACAAAGAAAGAGAAATAAATAAAATAATAAGTGATAAAGCACAGTAAAACTTTAAAAAAAAAATCAAATAAACATGCATAAATAAGAGTTAGTCACAAATATTAGTCCATTTTATAAATGATTGTTTAGGTACTTGTAGTAGAGGTGTTACATTATACAACAATGTAATAAGAAAAATGACACAAAATTATCTCCAAGTGATAAGGAAACAACATAGAAGAAAAATTGGAGAAAGAAAAAAAAATTGGGGATGATCAAGCTAATTCTAGATGTACAAGACAAGTGGATGTTACCGACATAGTTCCATGGATGCGAGATCCAACATGAACTTCAGGGAAAATGTAATTCTCTCAAGAAATGGGATTGTAGAAAAGTAATGAAAATAAAATATGATTAATGTTGTAGAGGAAATAGGAAAAAAGAGCTCGCAAAATGGTGAGAGAATTCAAATTATAATGGTCTTACGAAATGGTAAGCGCGTGGGACAATTACTTTAAAAAGGAAAAGAGCATGAAGATCATAATATATAAAGATGTAGGATAATATTTTTTACTATTTTGTGAATCATTTTCCAATGTTTTTATGTTTTTGGGATAAAATATGTATATAATTTCTATGGGAATCAACTAATCAAGGAGACAAGAGTAGAAGTTCTAGTAACAGGTAAGCTAGTTGTAATAGTACATACTCATAAATTAGTGAGAGTGAGGTCCTATTAAGGCAAAAAATATGTCTAAAAAATAATGATAAAATAATAGCACATTATGCAATATGAGAGATCTTTGAAACACCATCCCACAGGCAAAAATCTTGAGCAAATGCATCCATGTTCACTTGTTTGTAATATAAGGTGCAAAATACTATTCATTTTGAACTAATTTTTAGAACTATAATTGAATGTGTTCATAATTCCTATGAGTCATAATCAATAACATAAGTGGTCATGGGATAAAATTTTCCAGGTTAGAATGGCCCAAGATATGAAAAGAATATGGTTCTTAAAGAGAATGATCTAGAATGAATAGGGTCCAAAGAGGATGGTCCAGGGTAGGATAAAAAGTGTTTAGAGTACCAACGTTATAAATCCTTCACAGTCAAGAGTCATGAAAAGATTATGGTTCTCAAAATAATGGTCAAAGGTACGTGAAAATAAACAATATAGTCCATCATGGGATGGTCCAAGATATACTGGTGGGATAAAATAACTTCAACACAAGTTTTCCCCATGAATGGGGTCGTGTAGATAATGGTTCAAAGCTATCAATCATAAAATTGCTTAAGATAGACAATGGTCATGGGCTCTGGAAGTTCTTCACCACCTGGAGCTGTCAGTCAATATGCCCCTAATCCATAATTTGTTGTGATAACATGAGCTCCAAGCCAATTAGGTTGGAAATTCCCCTTTTTCTTATGTTCAATGTTTGTATTCTTCTAGTTCCCTTTCAAGACCAAATCACTAATCTCAAACTCCTAAGGGAGAATGCGATAGTTGTAGATTATTTTTAATATGTTCTGATAGGCTTGTATTTTTTCTAGGGAAACCAAATGCTTTCCATCAAGAAGTTCTATCTCTTACAAACTTGAGACTTTATATTCTTCATCATCTTCAATATGACCTAAACAAACTCACAACAAAGGCAACTTTATCTTAGTTAGGATAATATCTTTTGTACCATAAACAAGGGAGTATGGAGTGGAACATGTAGGGGTTTGAAGATTTGTTCAATAATCCCAAAGGGTATGAAATATTTGCAAGTGATAATTATAGCCAACCTCATTCACAGTCTTTTTTAAAATAGCTATAATTGTTTTAATTGATGCCTCGACTTGTTTGTTACCTTATGGGTTATAAGGTGTGTATTATTTGTGCTTGAATTTTAACTTTACACAAAAGTCTTTAACATATTTATTTATGAAGGATCTACCATTATCAGATATAGTGCAAGCTCGGATGCCATATTGATAGATGATATGTTAATAAATGAATTTGGCTATTTGATTTATGGTGAAATAAGTGAGAGGGATAACCTCAATCCACTTAGAAAAATAATTGATATTAGGTAAAATATGTTTATGTCCATCTAAATATGTTTTGTTTTATTTTGTAATGACATCGATGCCAAAGTAGAAAACATCTATGGTGTATTGATTAGTTTTAGTGTCAAAGAATGTGCGTGTATCCAATTTCCATGTTGTTGACAAGGGACACACTTCCTTACATAATTTATAGCATCTATCTCCATTTTTAGCTAATAATAATCTAGTATGAGGAGCTTTTTTTCTAAGACTACACCATTGGTGTGGGGCCCAAACATTCCTTCATTAACCTCCTCCAATGTTATCCTGGATTTCATGAAGATAAACAACAAAATAGCATTCCATCATAGCCTTTTTGATAAAGTGTATTTCCAAGGAGGTTATAATGTGCTATGCAGTGAAGGAATTTTTTTTTATCAATTATTAGAGAGGTCAAGTGCAAAAATATGATCATGGAAATAATTATAAAGATATTTATACAAAGGTAGTTCAGGTGGGGTACTAGGACCAATAATGTCACATACCCTTTCTAAATCTAGCAAAACATGTGTAGGCTAAAGAATATTTTCAATGAGAAACTAATACTCTTTGGTATTTCTATCAATATGTATGATGGACCCAATTATTTTCATTGCATTGGTAGATTTGTCATTAACCCAAGGTATTTTTTAAAATCATAATGATATTAAAATGAGGATTGAGATTATCCGTAATTTTCTTATAAAGAACAATCTTGTCATCTCTAGTTTGATATTGATTAGTTGTTTGATTCATAATCAATTGGAATCACCATTAAATGTTGGATATCTCACTATGTGGTAAGAAGAAGTCCTAAAATAAGTGCCTCATACTCCACCATATTATTGATACAATGAAAATTGATGTGAAATGCTATTAGAATCAGACCCCCTTAAAATGTAATCAACAATATGTCAACTCTAGATCCATGATAAGTAAAAGAACCATCAGAATATAGTTTTCATTATTTAATTTCATGCTGCACTCCTTCCACCATAATGATATAATAGTCTAGAAAGTCAAATCTCAGTGGTTGTGTGTCTATAATAGGGGCTTTTGCAAGTTGACAATCAATTACCTGCACCTTGATAGTTTTTTGTTTTTAATACTCAAAATCAAATTATCTTAGGATCATGAACCACTTAACCATATGTCTTATAGACACAAAGAGGGATCAAAGCTGATATGGATAATAAAAATTTGACAAGATCCACCTTAGTGATAAAAATGGTTTTATTATTTAGCATATAATGTCATAACTTTTAAGAATTGAAAGCCATATCTAAACATGCCTCCTCAATAGGTTTATAATTTTTTTAATAATCAACTAGTTGGAGGATTAAATAATAATTGTATGATCTTTAACCTTATAATCATGTTGGGCTAAAATTGCCCCCAGTGCATCTTTAATTGCTAATATGTAAAGACGTAGTGGTTGTTCCAATGTTGGCAGTTTCAGCACTAATAGGTTGGAAAAATATGTTTTTATATTTTCAAATGCTAATTTACAATTTGTATCCCATTGAAACATGACCCCCTTCTTCAATATATGAGTAAATATGTGACACTTATCTACCAGTTGAGAAACAAACCTATGAATAGACTTGATCTTTGCTTATAGGCTTTGGAGCTATTTAAGATTTGAAGGTGGAGGCATTTACATAATAGCCTTGAATTTATGAGGGTCAACTTCAATCCCTCTTTGTGATACAAAAAACCCTTCTAATTTTCTTGAAGTGACATTGAAGACTTACTTTTTAGGAATCAGGCAAACTTTATATTCACAAAGTCTCTCAAAGATTCTTCATAAAACATCAGGATGTCCAACACATGTTCTTGATTTATCTAAGATGTCATAAATATAGTCCTTAATAATATATTGCATCATGTCATGAAATATTGCAATCATACCATGTTGATAAGTTGCTCAAATGGTTTTCAAGCCAAATGACACAACTTTGTTGTATAATGTTCCCCATGGAGTGGTGAATGCATTCTCATGTTGATATTCTTAGGATATATTGATCTGATTGTATTCATAAAATCCATCCATGATGGATAACATTTCTTACCTAGTATTAAAATCAATAATCATGTCGATGTTATGTAGAGGAAAATCATCTTTGGGGCATGCTTTGTTTATATCTCTGAAATCAGTACAAAGACTATACCCTGTGGCTTTTTGTTGAATGGAACTATGTTTGATATCCTTTCATAATAGTCAAATAGTGTAATTTAGCTTGCTCATATTAATTTATCTAATTCAACTTTCATCAAATAAAAATTCAAGGATGCATGTTCCTTAGTTTATTTCTGGCTATCTTGGCATCTGGATGGATAACAAGTTGATGCACAACGATGTGAGGGCCTAAACCTATCATATTTGAATATACCCATGCAAAAATATTAATAAAATCCATCAAAATGAATATAATGTGTTGATGTTTTGCTTGAGTAAGGGAAGATCCAAGATAAAAAAATTTAGGATCCTCATATGTTCCCAAGTTTACTTCAACTATGATTTATACAAGGAGTGTAAAACCATCTTCAAAAAAAGTAGGAAACATGTGATCATGATCATTTTATTCTACTATAAATTCTTGTTGTTCCTCCTAGATCTCTAGATAATGTGACGAATCTAAATCCATCATCTTAGGTAATGGCCAACTATAAAAAATCATAGGAAATTCACGAGTGAGATGCCCAAAGACTTATTTTTATGACTCAGTGCTAGTGCTAGCTATGGAGCTAGGACTTGATGGACCTTGTGCTTCCTTTGGGGATGATCAATCTTTCTCATCCAAGATCATCTAAAATAATCTTTCACTCAATGCTTGTGTTTATCTTTACTTTTTTCCTAATCAACAAGCACCTGAAAGAGGTTTTCACCCAAAGATATTAATGTTTTGTCATTGTTATGACCAAAAAAAGTTTGCCTTATCTCCAAAGTAGGCAGTAGGATCCAATGCAAATTAAAATTCTTTTTTATGATCACCAATGAGCAATCCATCACTAAGGCCCATGTATTCTATAATTTATTCTTCATTCAAAAATTCATCAGGGCATATAACTAATTTTTAATAGTCCAAATCAATGAGTTTGGGATGACAAAGAAATACGGAACAATGGGGTGTTAAGGTCATAATGTTAGTTTGATAAAATAAATCTGACTTAGAAAGCTTGTCAAAAATCTATAATGGGATGTTACATTGCTTATAGGAGGCTCATTGATATTTGATTTATAAGAATCACTATCAAAAATCATGAGGTCACCCCCAGGTAGTATAAATCAAAGATCATGATTCAAATTAGGTACTCCAACTGATAAAGGTTATAGGATTCCTTGCACTCATGGGCCAAGGCCCTTTCCTATAAAATCAAAATTATTCATAATCTAATTACGGATAGGATATTTTGGATTCTAAAATCAATCAATAATTCTATCATAATATAACCAACTTCCTTCAGTGTAAGCCTTTCATCCTATTTTGGTAAAGTAGCACGTACAAATACCATAGATGGTTTCCATTATTCCTTCTTCTTTTACCAAATAAAATTGGGTTTGTTATGGATTTTATAAGGTTTAGGTTTACCAAATGTTTTGGGAGACTTCATCAATTTAGTGACCCGGAAGGCATACTTAAGATGGTATGTGGAAATGCTCACATCTTCTATAACAACTTGTTTTTTAAGAGTTGAGGGAAATGAATTAGATGAAGTGGATGCAAGGTCTCTATGATTGATTAATTGTATGTTGGTGGATGTGAAACTATTTCCTTCTTCTTTATAATGAATACAAAACTAGGACAATAGTTATAATTTTGGAACTCAACCTCTATATGTTTGAAATATTGATTGGGCTCTAGATCAATGGAAATAGTAACCTCGATCCCATCATTTAAAAACTTAAGGCACTAATGTAAGGTGGATGGAATAGCCTGTACTTAATAGATCCAAGGATGACGAACAAGTATGTTGTAAGTTAACTCAATCTCCATAATATGTAATAATGTGTGATGGGGAAAATAACCAATAATGATTAGTAAATAAATGATACTAGAAGACTCACTCTCAATATTATCATAAGCATTTATGGTGATCATGTTTAGATTAATGTCCGTCACAGTGTATCCCATTCTCTATATTAGTTCTAGGGACACTACTTTCAGCCTTGAACCATTGTCTATAATAACTTGCTTGATCTTATGATTTTCAATAATGACTTCAATACATAGTGGGTTGTTATGGTTGTGACCAAGAGTGGAAATGTCTTATTGATCAAATGTGACCTCTCAAAATCAAGACAAGTGTCCCATTAGTGTTAGGAACTATTTAGGATTAATATTGTTGGGAATAGTGGATTCTAGTAAAAGGTTATTTAAAATAATTCTATGAAATTCATATATGTGCAAGAGATCCAAAATGGAAATCTCTATATTGATTTTACTCAGTTGGTCTTATAGACTATATGGATTTTCAATAATAAGAAGAGATAATTTATCTTAAACTAGCACAATGTTCAGATTCAAATCTAAAGCCGTAATTTTCATGTTGGGTTCAATGCAAGAATAGGGAAAAGGGACCTAAATAGTAACTCACAAGATTATAATTGTGATTATGCAATCTAGAGGTGTCAAGGATCCATTTTAATTAGAAGATGAAGGTGAAGGGCCTTTGAAAGTGACTCATAGGCATCTAGTTACATTTGAGCATTTACATGAACTTTACCATAAATATTAATTGATGTAAATAGAGGCACAATAGAATTGCATTAACTTGACATGGTGTTACTAGAGGGAGAGGGTGTAGACACTATAGCAATGGGTCTAGTATTATGAAGAGTATGGGATGGTTCATATGATTTAACATTAATAGTGGTAATGTGGGTTATAGAAATGAATCCCATGTTATTGGTATAATCATAAGGCATGTTGTTGTAACCCAACTTATTAGCATGGGTATTATGATCATGATTATCATCATGCTGATATAAGTTTTACCTTGACGCTAATTCTAATTCTACAATTGATTATATCCTTTATTCTAATTATTCATTTGTGGGTTTTTATTATGTTAAGAAAATGAGTCCTTGTAAATTCCCATATCTTGATTAATGTCATGTGGAGCAAGATTGAACTCAACTTCACCACTCTTGATCAAATCTTCAATAAGGTGCTATAATTAGATGCAATGATATGCACTATGACTAATAACAAGATGGATGTTCCAAAATTCATTTTTATTATAACAATCTAGCTTGACTTGGTCTTTAAGAAATGGCTTTAGTATACACCATACAATTAGGTTAGATGCTCTAAACTTTTGAAATACTGCCTCAATAGGCTCTCCTAATTTTTTAAAGACTCTAAATTGATTATGGAATTTCCTTCATAGAGGAACTCTTTGTAAATTATTCAATGTATTAAGGGGAGCTAATTGAAAATTTGGAGTACATCGAGCCTACACCATTTGTATATGTCTTGATTCAATCACTCCATATACTACTATAATCACATTCTTATTGAATCCCTTGGGCTTATCTTTTACAATCATTTGACTAGGAGATTGTGTCTGATTTAATGTTTGAACCTAGGAATAGATCTTGATAAGGCCTTTTACAGTAAGTGACTTAACAAGAATCAATTAATATTGAATAAATATTAAATAACTTATATGGAATTCTTACTTAAACTCATAATTTGGTTTAATTTTCCCAATTGAGATTAAAAAATTTTCATGCAATTCTTTGAAAATTGGTTGCTTAAATAATCAACCTAGTTAGAATGTTATATTAATGA
>JARHVA010010313.1:22500-40000 GCA_037957365.1 Torreya grandis | reverse complement strand
TTCACAAATATGCTAGTGAGAGAATTTTCTTGTTGAATAGAAAGATCAATCAATGTTTCCCTTTAATAAAGGAAATTGTGAATAATATTCACTATTTAAGGGTTATTTTGAATGCTCTTGGTAGTGAAGGAAATCCTTCAAGCCTTATATCAATGATACCACCTCTACGCTTTACCTCAATGCAATGACATATTGAGGTGACAATTATTATGGATTGTATATTTTGTCTAATTTTTCATTACTGTGAGTTTTTAGTCATACCTATATGTGGTTTAATAGGTATAAGTCATGAGCCAAAGTTTATTATGGTTTGGAGTTAAGTATTTTAGTTTTGTGATTAATTATTTTATTTTGTCAAGAGTGAATAATATTGTAAGAAGGTAATTTGCATGGATGTAATTCTTATAAAATTAAGTTTTTCATTTATTTGTATGCATTATTTTTAATTAATTGTCTTTTAATTCAATATTATTTGTATAATCTATTATACAAGTTAACCTTAAATAGTTTGAAATTTTTCTAAGCCACATTTACTCATTTTGAATGAATCATAGATCAACTCCACCATAAAAAAACTACAATAACTACAAATTCATAGCCTTGGTATGATATAAAAAATTTCACCTTTAATTAGGGATAAATACACAAAATTCAATTATTAATTGTATTTGAGAACACTATTACAAATTGATTGTGTAAATTGACATGTATATATATTCCCATAAATTATACATGAACCATAGACTAAATTAAACTACAATTACTATCCTTTAATAATTAATACAATGGTTCATATATATATATATATATATATATATATATATATATATATATATATATATATATGTATGTATGTATGTATATGTATGTATATATATGTATATATGTATGTATATATATGTATGTATATATGTATGTATGTATATGTATGTATGTATGTATACGTATGTATGTATATATATGTATGTATATGTGTATGTATATATATATGTATGTATATCTATATATATATATATATATATATATATGTATATATATATATATATGTATATGTATATATATGTATATGTATATATATGTATGTATATATATGTATGTATGTATATATATGTATATGTATATGTATATATATATATATATATGTATATATATGTATATATATATATATATATATATATATGTATATATATATATATATATATATATATATATATATATATATGTATATATATATATGTATATATATATATATATACATATATATATATATATATATATATACACACACATAGTATCATTTTTTATGCTCAATTGTGTAGAAGCTAACAACAATAGAATATATTTTGTGGAATTTTATTTCGTATGAATCAAGGTAGAATGATATAGAATGGCAGTGCACTGCAATTGGGTAGAATAAAAATTGAAATAAAAGATTGTATAGATTAGCTTTATATTAAAATTTAATATTGAAAAGTTTGAATATGAATTAAAATTTTTGGGAGCCTTACATCTTTTGTTCAATCATGTAGGGACTTCAACTAGAGTAGTAATGAATATTCAAGGAAAAACAAATAGAAGACAAGATGGATGGATAGATGGGGATAATATATTGTTAAAATGAGAAAATGATTTAGAATTTTTCACATGTTGTTTTATGAACTTTAAAGGATTTTAAGCGTTGACAATAAGTCAAATGACATATTATATTTGAAAAGTAATAGAAAATTTATATTGTTGATCTAAATATTTATATTTATTTATGGAAATCTTAAACATAAATACTTGTAATTAAAATATTGTGTACTAAATTACTAGTAATCGTAGAATATCTTATGTACAAGTTAAAGATTTTTTATGAATCTATCCATAATACCAATATTTAAGTCTCGGATATAAATCTATTTATAAGTAATAAAATATGTATTTACTTTTAATAAAAAGTAATGTTCTGGACTTGAGCCCCGTACCCTCAAATATCATTTCAACTATTAAATTGCATTCAATTCTTAAGTCCTCTCCCTTAAAAAATAGGTTGAAAAATTTACGATTAAATGAATTTCATAATTGATAAAGACTGACTTAAAAACATTTCCCTACTATTGACCATTAAAACAAATTTTAATAATTTGTCAAAAGTTAATATAAGCCATTAACTTATAAACACCGACTTAAAAACATTTCCGAAAGCAAATTTGAGTAACCTTGGAAAGCTGATATAAGAAATTACCTTATAGATTATCAAATGTATCATCTAAATCAATTAAGTTAAAACCCCTAAAAATATGAAGTCCTTGATGAAATAGACAAAGGCAAATCTAGAAAAATCTAAAATAATTTGAAGTACCCGAGTTATAATGAATGTCATGATGGTGTTTGTCGCCTGTAATACGAGCGACCCATCACTATCCATCGATGGTGTCGGTGTCCTACACACTTCAACGAATTTTTCCTTCCGACCAAACAAAAACCCAAGTAGATTTTGAAATGCTTGATTAAAAACCCATAAAATACCTTGAAAAGATGACGACTCAATTCAGAATAATCAAGCTAGAAGCAAAAATCTTACTGGTTTCTCAAATTGCATGTTTCTTGCCGACCTCCGGACACTTATTTGAATATAAAGAGATAAAAGATTAAATGGATGTACAACGAAGAATATCAATGCCTTGCTCTTGTCAATATAAGGAAAAAAAACAATGAGGAAGGTATTAACACATAAATAAATGGACTATCATATAAAATATCATCCATACAAAAATACAGTTTATGCAGGCGAGTGCACATAGATCAAATGATGCAACCTTCTAGCAGCGACCCTGGTTCTTAGAATGAGTAATGCACTTTTCATGAATCATGAGGCTTTGGCCTTCTATCCCACATATGATTTTCCATTCATAATAGTATTATGAGCAATTTTACATCTCCATCCTAATGAATTTAGGGGAAAAGCTTCATTTGATAGAATTGAAAAAGCAATTGGAAAATACATTTAAAAAAAACAAAAAACAAAACAAAACACACGGGGGTGGGGAAGGCCCCACTTCCAAATAAAACTAATTCTGATCTCATCCAACTATCCTGTACGTACTACCGCCACCACTGTAGTGCGAGTTGTCCCCAACATCTAAGCCATAGCTGTTGCTACCTGCACTACCATAATGTGATCCACCGCCACAACCATATCCATTGCTACCACCACCACTATGCCTAGCAACTCCACAACCACAATCACCACCATAGTTGTGAGTAGATCTGTTGCACCTCTCATTTAAAATGTTATTGTCAAAAATCAAGAAATAAATCATCATCATATGGTAAAATAAGATAATACTCGTTATAGCAATTTCCCTCTAAT
This sequence comes from Torreya grandis, assembly GCA_037957365.1. Classification (NCBI taxonomy): domain Eukaryota; kingdom Viridiplantae; phylum Streptophyta; class Pinopsida; order Cupressales; family Taxaceae; genus Torreya; species Torreya grandis. The sequence goes on along the minus strand of JARHVA010010313.1, from coordinate 36,645 downwards.
TTCCCTGTCAAGAAAACATATACCAAAAAATATATAGACCCAACTTTAAAAATATGTTAGAAATCGATATTAACTTGGACTCCAAGACCTCCCCAAACGGGCTGACTGCCTCATGAAGACTATGGCTGATGCATCACTGAATCTGTAGAAAGGCTCATGAAGACTACTGTAATGGGTGTCCTAGAGAAGCCTAACGATAAAGCAACATAACTCAAAAATACTCAATAAAAATATAACAATGATAAAATATGAAAAATATGAAATATTTGAATTTTGAGACCCATTAGAATTAAAAATATTCACTGATAGTCTCATTCCCTGGCATTATCTTGTACCCTTTTTTAATGTGATGGATAGATGGCTCACTACTTCAAATGAGAGGGGCATGGCACAAATATTTCTAATCAAATAATATCTTTCACCTTTGTCAAATTTATTATTTTTGGCAAAGCTATTATCTCAAACTTTATTAACACTAAAAAAAATTTAAGAATGAAAATGATATATATTTAAATCTAATGAATTCTAAATTTTCTTAAAAATTTAATCATATCATTTAAATTTAAAAATTAATTTTATTTGTTTATTTTTAATTTTTTTACAATTGATATATAATATAAAATTTAGAAATATGAAAAACATATTTTATTTATATTCATTTTTAATTTTAAAAATAATTAAAATAAATACTACCTAACCCATGTCAAACACTAATGAATCATTTGTATTATCCTTAAATACATTATAAAATATACCTAACCCCATGCAATTTCTAACACCTCTATATAACATTATATATTTAGTTATTGGTTAAAGCATATCAACTTGACAAACATTGTATAATGATGGAAATAAATACTCATAACATTATATGCACTAAAGTAAGTTAAGATATATTCTGTAAAACACTCCATGGATTTTTCATTGGTTGGAAAATCGGGTCCCAGTTTTAAATTGTGGCAGGGCACCTCTAAAATGTAGGTTAAGTTATACATCCATAAATAAATACGGGGAGCCACACAACAGTATGTTTATAGTGAGATGAACTAATTAGAAAAAGTTTTTGAGAATAATGTGTTAAAAATGTATTATTAATATTTATGTTTTAACTATATGATAAATTGATTTTAGTTTTATTAAAAAAATAAGTAATAAAAAAATATATTGATTTATATATTTCAAATTTAAAAAAATATATTACAAAATTAATTTTTCTCAAAAAATTTTAAATAAATATATTTAAAATAATTATTTTAATATTATCATACAAATAAATATATTAATTAAGATATTTTTTAATCAAAAGTGTCACTTACAATTTCTAATTGAAAACATAAACACTTTCCAACATAAACAATTATTGTCAACAGTGGAGTTAGGTAGAAAGAATCATGTCATAAATGGAAAAATAATTATATTGTTATTACACCTACCAACATACATTCTATTATTTGCATTTCAGTTGGGATACCAGTCGTTTTCGCTGTATTACAATCTAATATTGTGGAGACCATAGTCCTCTTTGCCCATTTAAGAGGATTTTAAGTGCTTTCCCTATAGCTGATCCAGCTTTATATATAGTTGGTTTTTTGCTGCTGTAGTTCAGCCAAAAAGAAACAAAATAATAATGGGCAGAGCCCCTTGCTGTGAAAAGCAGGGCCTGGACCCCTAATGAAGATAAAATTCTTGTTGATTATATTCTGAGAATTGGCCATGGAAGCTGTCGTGCTCTTCCCAAGCAAGCTGGTCTGTGTATTGTTTATGTGTCTTGCGTTCATTTACATTCTAGCAAATACATGCATATTCACAATGGATGGATATTCACATGACTAATCATTGAATAATGATGTATAGACCCGGATTTTGTTTATCTTTTAGGAAATAATAAGTTTAACAATTTTTGTAGATTCTCGAAGAGATGGAAGCATATTTATATCTTTAGTTGATTCTTCTTCCGAAAGAAAATAAATTCTACAATTTTGCTTGTTTAAGATTTGATCATGTACAGTGTGACTGCAAAGGGAGACGAAGAAGTCGGCAGATTCCAACACGTCATATGTGAATTTATGTATACATGTTATGAATATATATAATTTGTGTGTGTACAGGACTTATTCGGTGGGGGAAGAATTGTCGCCTGTGCATGTCTACATGATATGAATATACTATTAAGTTGCATGCAACAGGTACAAAATCATTTTACAACTCAGATCAAATAGCTTGTAAATGGTGTCTTTTGTACATAAAGATGTTACTAGTCTTGTATATCGGCCTTGTCAGAATCAAGAGATCATGTAAAAAGCAAGAACTCAAACAAATAAATAAGAACTGAATACAATTGCTACAACAATCTCTTGAAAGAAAAAGATTTTATTGATCTTCAATTTTTTCTTGCTTATAATGATGCGCCCAAGCATCTTTAAATAGAATTGAATACAAACAATAACTAGAAAAACAAATTCAAGACTAATTTTAGTCTTTACACGCAAACTAACTGTTTGATCACTGCTACTGCATGCATGAGGAGAGGAGAAATTAACTCCAGTCTCCAACACTCCCCCTTAATTTCTACCACAAACTACTTCAGCATTTAAAATGCCTAAATTATTTACCATTTTTATCATAGTTACGTTGCTAGTAGCTGCCATTGATGGCATACATATCTTCACTCATTCTATCTACCAGCTTCAGCTAGGATACTTTTCTACATTTCCATCTGCAGCAAATTTAGTCTTGTAAACCCATTTGAATCCAATACAACCTTACCTTCAGGTAAAATAGTTAGATGCCATGTTTGATTTCTTTCAATAGCATTCAAATCTTCATCCATTGCTTTTAGCCAATGTTCTTCATTAACTGTTTCTTCATAATACATAGGGTCATGATTGAAAAGAACAAAATTTGAAACAAAATCTAATTTCTCTTTTTCTTGATTATAAATCTCATTAAAATTTCTCATTTTCTTACCTTTCAATCTTAATCTCAAAGTAGCAAGAGTTGGATCTGATTCATCACTTACTTGTGAATTTGGAGTAGGGTGACATGCATAACTAGATGATTCACCTTGTTCAAACCTCGTAGGTGTCCTTCTTGGAGTGCTTGTGCCTGCTTGTGGAGAGGATTGTCCACCTTGCAAATTTTGTTCTTCAGAAACTTCTTCATCCTGTGGAATTGGTGCTCCAACTATGATGGTGGTACCATCCCATGCTTCTGCTTCCTCAAATTCAACATCTCTACTAATAATCACTTGCTTTGAAATTGGGTTATACAACTTATAAGCCTTAGATTCTTCAGAATAGCCAATAAAAATGCATTTCTCACCTCTATCATCAAGCTTTCTTCTCAATTTAGATGGTATAAGAGAATATGCAACACAACCAAATTTTTTGAAATGATATACACTATATTTCTTACCACTCCACGCTTCTTGTGGAATTCGATGTCTGACACTCTTTATTGGGTTTTTGTTCAGAATATACACTGCACATGCTACTGCTTCTGCCCAATATTCATTTGACAAGTGTTTAGCTTTCAACATGCTTCTTGCCATTTCCATGATTGTTCTATTCTTTCTTTCTGCTACACGATTCCGCTGTGGTATGTACCTTGTAGTCAATTGCCTTTTAATGCCATGATACCTGCAAAAGTCTTGAAATTGACTAGACATATATTCACCTCTTCTATCTGATCTTAGTACATTGATATAACGACCACTCTACTTTTCAACCATTGCCTTGAATTCTTTAAACATTCCAAAGGCTTCAGACTTATTCTTGAGAAAGTATATCCATGTCTTTCTGCTAAAGTCATCAATGAAGGTTAGAAAATAAGTACTACCTCCTAATGATGTAGTTTGCATTGGTCCACATAAATCACTATGGACTAACTACAATATTACCTTAGCTCTCTATGAGCCTCCTACTAGAAAGCTCTCTCTATGTTATTTTGCAGAATACAACTGTCACATGAACTTCCTGGCTGTTTTATTGGTGGTAAACCCTTCACCTTATTTTTCTTCTGTAACAAATTTAAACCTCCAAAATGTAAATGTCCATACCTTAAGTGCCATAACCATGATTGGTCTAGCTGCATGGATTTGAAGTGGGCTTTCTCTTCTTCTTGGATGCACTGAATATGAAGAGGGAACATCCGATTCTTGGTCATCTCCACTTTTCCTATCAACCTGTCACTTGGAAACTTGTTCAATATTGTGCAAACATTATCCATAAATGATATTCTGTAACCTTTCTGTACTAACTAACCAACACTCAAAAGATTATGTTTTAGTCTAGGTACAAAATAAACATCAGGTATAAACCTTCTTTCACCATTCTTTGCCAAAACATTTATGACACCTTTACCCATGACATCTACTGTGATATCATTTCCTAATTTCACTTTTGATTTTATAGAATCATCAAGACTAGCAAAAAATTCTTTATTCCCTTTCATATGATTACTGCATCCACTATCTAGGAACCAAATATCTCTAGCTTTTTCTTGAGTAACATTACAAGTAAGAAATAAGCTTCCAAGATTAGAACTAGATTCACCTATGTAATTAGCATTCTGCTTTTACACATATCCTTGTTTACTTCTGCAGTCACTTGCATAATAACCATATTTCTTGCAGTAATAACATTGAACATTAGATTTATCAAACCTCTGTGAACCTTGTTGGAAGTTATTGTTTCCACATCCTCTACTGCTGTAGTTTTGATTACTGTGTTCACCTTCATCTGAATTGTTTCTTCCATATCTGCCTTTGCCTCTTCCTCTGAAGCTTGACCTGGCTCTTTCTCTTCCTCTGCCAACTGATACCTATCACTTTAGGGCATTCTCAAGAGAAGTGTGATTCCTATTCATTCTAGATTCATGTGTTAACAAAGAACCCATTAATTCATCTACAAATAATTGTTCCAAATCCTTGGTTTCCTCAATAGCTACAACTATTGCATCAAATTTATTGGGTAAACACTTGAGTATTTTTCCTATGATCTTCTGATTCATCATAGTTTCTCTATTAGATCTAATTTGATTCACTATATCCAAAACTTGACCCATAAACTGGTCTATAGATTCTGATTCATTCATTTGTAAATTTTAAAAAATTCTCCTAAGAGATTTCAATTTGGCAATTTTAACCTTTGTATTACCTCTATAGGTAGTTTCCAAGATTTTCCATGCCTCTCTAGATCTTGTTGTTGCTGCAAATCTGGAAAATGTAGATTCATCCAATGCTTGTTGTATGAGAAATAAGGCTTTTGCATCTTTTTTCTTGTTCTCTTTAAGCTGGTTTTTTAATGCTTGATTTAATGCCAGATGGGTTGCCTCGTCCTGCGGTTCTACAAAACCACTCTCTACCAAATCCCACACATCTTGTGAGCAAAATAAAGTTCTCATCTTAATTGCCTAAAAATCATAATTCTTACCATTGGAAATGGGAATTTGAGGCTATGAAATACTGTCGTTCACTATCATTTCTCACGCTGGAATGGCTTTTTGGTTGCTATTTTTGAAACACAGTCACCAATGTTGGTTATACTATCGCGATCAATGGAAATACTGTCGATGTCAGTTTACCCTACCGATGTTGGTCTTGGAGTCAGTGGATGTTGGTCTCTGCGCTGCCTACTGGGTAATTCTTGTGCGTTTCCTTCACCCAACTGCTTCGCTCTCCTTTCTTCTTGGCACCTCCTTGCTGGTTGTTTTCCTAACCAGGCTCTTTTGCCACAAGCTGGGCTCTAATACCAATTTGTCAGAATCAAGAGAGCATGCAAAAACAAGAACTCAAACAAATTAATAAGAACTAAACACAATTGCTACAACAATCTCTTGAAAGAAAAAGATTTTATTGATCTTCAATTTTTCCTTGCTTACAATGATGCGCACAAGCATATTTAAATAGAATTGAATACAAACAATAATTACAAAAACAAACTAAAGACTAATTTTAGTCTTTACATGAAAACTAACTATTTGATCACTGCTACTGCATGCATGAGGAGTGGAGAAATTAACTCTAGTCTCCAACAGGCCTAACCACTCCACTGAAAAGTGGTGCATATTCTTACAAGTCATTAATGGTTTACATAGGTATCATTTACCATGTTAGAACACAGATCAAATAATTTGTAAATGTTGTCTTTTGCAGATAAAAATGTTATTAGCCTTGCATGTTGTCTAACCATTCCACTGAAAGGTGGTGTATATGGTTACAAGTCTTTGGCTATTTACATAGATGTTGCATTACAAATAAATTGCTGAAAAGAATATTTTTATTAATATTCAAAAAGTTAGTATTAAAAGTTATAACAATGGTGTTAAGTGTATTAAAAAAAAGTTATTTTAGATGAACATTCTGTATTAAGTTTGTGAAATATATATATATATATATATATATATATATATATATATATATATATATATATATATATATATATATATAAAATTTTGATTAAAATATTTTGTGTTTTATTAACCTAGTTTTCTTAATGATCTTAATCAAAGTTTATAATTTCACATTCATAATATAATGTTATTTTACCTCCTCCAGCTTTAAAGCACAAAATAGACACATTTCCTTTTTCCACCCTTCTTCATATATTGTTCACTTACCAATTTTATAGACATATTTTCCTTGTCTACCATTCTTCACACTTGTCCACCTACCACTTTTACATTTCTAAGATGATGAGAATTATTCTTTATTTTAGCTATAACATTTTTGCGTTACACTTGATTTTATTACTATATTTTTATATAAATTTATTCCTTATGATCCCAAATGGAATTAAAAAAAATTAATATAATTTAATATATTTTTTATGATAAAAAATATGGAAAATTAATTCCAAAAAACATATTTTCTCATAATTTAATTTCTAAAGGTTTTAGACATGTAATTTTTTGATATATTAATACAATAATTTTTCATTTGTTATTTATTTTGTTTCATCTCTATGTTCTTTCTTTTACTGAATTCCTTGTCCATTATAATTTTAGAATTGAGTCTCCATATTTTCTTTTACTTTACGTAATTTAGCATTCAAATCATAGTTGATATTTTCAATGAAATAGTATCTATATCAGCTAAAAAAGTCTTATATAATACTGATGTTTTAGTTTTGAAATTACTTGAGAATACGTCTTTTTTAATGTTCTCTATTTATTTCCATTTTAAATTTAAGATATTTCTACCCCAAAACATAATATCAATAAAATATTATGTAAGTGACAAGAATCTAAAAAAAAAATCCTTATGATTTTTTAATTCCATTATTTCATATCTTTATATTCTTTTTATCTTACAAATCTCCCATCTAAATATATTCTATAAATCAAAACCAAAATACTTACATATTTTTTCACTGCATTTTAAAAACAAACAAACAAATCTTCTTCTAATAAAATGTTAGTTTACTTCTTTTCCCTCGATCATTAGAAAGTGTTTTACCTATTTGGCTATTTATTTTAATGATGGCCTCAATCATGACAAACTCATTTATGTTCTTCAAATATTGTTTATTATTGTAACTACTAAAAGGTCTGTTGAAATATTTTGCCGACCAATGTGTACCTACTGAACTAAAAGATGTTATGGCTAGCTTGTGTAACACTTAAATCAAAAGTGTTGAAACCGTTTCAGTTATGTTATTGCAAGGAAGGGTAGTGTTACTGCATGATGAAAGAAATAAGTACGATTTTTCACCGCGGTCAGCCTGGCCATGGCAAGAATTACGACTAGATGAGGACAAGGATGACTGGAACAATATTTTAAATTGAAATGAAGGATTTTCTATGTGGGTATGCAAATACGTAGAAATGAAATGATTGCAAGACATATAAAGAATGCACAGATCAGCTTGCTTGGGAACAGCACGTCGGCTTCCATGGCCATTTTTCTGAATATAATCAACAAAAATTTTATCTTCATTAGGGGTTCATGCCCCTTCTTCAGGCCCAATTTTTCACAGCAAGGGGCTCTACCCATTATTATTTTGTTTCTTTTTTGCCCGACTATCGCAGCTAAAAACTAATTGTATATGCTTGTCTTAATAAAACGTGCATTTCAGTAGCAGGAAAGGCACTTTAAATGCTCTTAAATGGCTGTGGTGTACACAGTAGTATATGGAAACAATTTAATGCACGAAAAAAGATTGTGGTTTCGAATTGAAGTGATACCGGTGAATGATTATTATTGTTTTGCAGTGATGGGGTCACGAAGTATCTCTAAGTTTACAAAAGACTCTATGTCAAATCTACAGACACATGCGGATATAAAGTGGATTTAATGTTTGAATGCATAGGCGGAGTTCAATAAGGCCACTTTTAACAAGAACGCTATTAAAAAGAAGGAGGCATGTTCAATGTCTCCGTGATCCTGTCATACTATGATGATTGTCGTGTGCTATCTTTTAGATGCAGATTTCATTAGAGTAATGTGTGTGTTTGAGTAATACTTTTGAATATAATATCGTGTCGTCATGATCTCATGACTACAAACCAATGATATCCGTTTTACTGGATAAGGTTAAGGTAAAAGAGAATGAAGGATTTCATTTGAGTGAGGATATAGTATTTAGGATTTCTCCATTTGGTCGCGAAAAAAAAATAAATTAATTTGAACAGACATCGAGGCGATTAAAAGATCTAACACATCTACGAATTCTATAGGGGACAACTTCCATAGAAAAGATTGATTTTTTTACTTCTATCATTATTTTGAGACTTGAGATTAAGACATGTGGATGGTCAGAACAATAAATGCAATTAAAGCCATGAATTGTATAGAAATAATATAGAATGAAGACTAAAGTTCACACATATCTATATAGATATTACATAAATATATTAAAAATCCTTAGGCACTGTGATATAGTAAGAACATGTCATGTGCATCATTTTTAGTGGACATAGTAAATGTAGAAAAAATGGAAACTTAGAATTTGGCAAGGACACATTACACAAGGTTCAACTACATAGCCATGACAAAAGTTGAAATAAAATACCATCAAATCTAAAAATACATAAAGAGTAAATTGATAATTGAATGTGTCCACACAGTTCACATGCGGAAGTGATCAAAAGGGTCAATATTTCAACTCTGTAGTCTCCTAACCTCAAGACTAGAGGATGCTAACACATGGACAATAAATATACTTTGAGGTTGCTACATTGTGTATTTTTTAAAATCTTGTTGAATTACGTGACTCATGATTACAAGACAATAATAATAATAATAATAATAATAATAATAATAATAATAATAATAATAATAATAATAATAATAATAATAATAATAATCCACATGTATGACTTAGATTGAAAATGATAAAGGTAATAAACAATGAAGTCTTTGAACTTGGTGAGGACAAACTACATAGGATTCCACCATGTGGCCATGATAGATGTAAAAATAAAATACATTTGGATCCACACAGACATAAAGGAAAAATTAAATGACACACAGACAATCAATATTCTCTGAGATGACTAAGGTTGTGGATTCATGGAGCAATTAAAATATAACTTGCAAATTTTTGAATGTGATTAATATGAAATTTCCATGCCACATTCCATTACTTATAAATGTTGAGGGATAAACTAGATGTGATGCATTTCAGCCTTTTAAATTTGAATTGAAACAATTGACTTGTCTCTTTGCTTCCACCTCCTCTCTTTGCAACTACAAAGCCCTACATACCTAGTAAGTGTTATTTGCTTCCCTTATTTAATGAAAAATTAATATTCTAAGAGTGATTATTTTTTTCATGTGCCATATTCTTTCACCATTAATCCAATGGGTTATGGAACTTTTGTTTCACCTCTAGAAGGTCTTGGGGTTTACACACATGGATATTTCATAACCGAGATGAACCAGACCTTTCAATAGAGCCATCTCAATTTGCATTATTATTCATTTGCCATCATTATTTACAGGCGAGGCTTGTTATACCTCACTAAGTCTATGATCCAAATGGTTAAAAAATTATGAAATTGGCTTTGAATGTTTGTTAAAAATAAAATAAATTTATGGATCTATGTGAACCATTCAATGAATTCTTAAACTATAGTTAAATCAATGTAGATGATCTGTGAATCATTGAGAATGAGTAATTAGTTTATAAATTAATGACATTCTAAGGTTTATGTATGTAATATAATCCTACCTCTTCTCTTTACTTTCACCTCCACTCTTTGTGACACCACACCCCTACCTACTTTGTAAATGTTATTTGCTTCTACCACTTATGAAAAAATAGTGTTCTTAGAGGGCTAATTTTTTCATGTATTATTTTATTATGCCACTAATCCAGTGGGTCATGGCACTAGAATTTCACCTCTACCATGTCTAGGACCTTGAACAAACATACATTTTGTATCCTAGATAAAGCAAAATTGTTAACCGAGCCATCTCAATTTGCACTATTGTTCACTTGTTATTTCTACTTACATGCGAGGATTTTTATGCCTCATTAAGGGTATGAACCAAATGGTTAAAAATTTGAATATGGATTGGAAATTTCTCTAAAAATTAAAGTTATGTGACTCAATTAAAATTAGAAATTAAACTCCTAGATTTTTGAGTTTAGACTTAGAATTATATTGAATGTCCTTATTAAATAATTTTATTACATATTTGTATAAGTGTTAAGATGGAAGAAAAGGTTTTTCATAGTTCCAAATAGAGTATCAAATTATCTTCTATTGGTTTATCTCTTAAGGTTAGTCATATTCTAATAACAACCTCACATGAAGTTAAACATTATGGTTATATTGTCAACTCCTGATGGTACTTAATGAGAATATGGCTCCATGATTTCAAACCTAATTTTTTTACACCTAGACAAAGCTAATAGTGTATGTATTACATATCACATTTGGTAAACCCATGGAGAAGTGCAACATGATCTAATACTCTCTTAGTAATTAACAATACAATAATCAATTTCATGAATGTAATTCACATAAATAATCATTTGATTTATTTGTATGAATTTCATTAATACAAGTATCCTATTTTTAGGGAGTGGTTTTAAATCACACTATCCATTTGATAATGCATGGTAATTATGTACAAACATCTTTGTTGGGAATGCATGCATACCATGGAGTGCGCTTTATTAACTAAAGTTTCAATGTCCTACTTTATGGTCCTCATTTTGGGGGTGGGGTAGGGGAGTCAGGGGAGAGGAAGGGGGAATTAAATTATCACCTATTCTTTTGACCTTCAAAATAGATCTATAACTTGACCCGTATCATGGTAATCACAACCCAAGCATTTTACTAAATTGTCACAGCATAAAAAATAATATAATTAAGAACTAGACATACTATGCTATTCGTCATTGTTAATTTTAAGTCTTCATGTGGCATGGTTTAGGTAAATCAACTATAAGCATGCAATTATTTTCTAGGCTCTTTAAATGCACTGGTGAGAACATTTGTTTATTTACTCTAAAAGGAACATTTAAAATCACCATATAATAAAGGAGATTGTAAAGAATGTTCATTAGTATAGGATGAGTTTGAATGTTCCTAGTAGTAATTTAAAACCTTCCTAGCTTGCATCAACATATCACGCATTTTCCCTTCCCTTCAACATAATAAACATTCCAGCGATAATTATTATGAATTGCATATTTCAACAAAATTTTCAATGCTATAATTTTTCAAGTTATAATTATATGTCATTTAAGAGGTATGTGGTTCTTCACAATTAATGTTTCCACCACAAATAATAATTTATTTACATATGAGGTTTATTATCCTCACTAAAGCCATGATCCAAAGTGTCTTATGATTTTATTTTATTTATTAATTTTCATAAATATAGGGTTTTAGTTTGGAGTTGATTATTCTATTTTTTAATTTAATTATTTTATTTTAGTAAACATGAATAATATTTTAAGAATAACCATTTGCATGAATGAAATTATGTTTTAGAAAATTAGTCATATTTAGTCATGGATCTTATCAGGTGATTATCTAGCTGTCCAAGTCAAATTTAGACTTTGTAAAATATAGCATAGGTTGTGACTAATCTAACAGCACTCAACATTTGACACTCGACTATGTTGGCATCACTTCACATAAGGAGTAATCCTTATGTAGTCATTCAAAGTGAAATAAAGAAGGGATTGGGGCTTATGTTGAGATAGTTGTGCCATTGCACAACTCTATGCACTAAGGACTTCAGGTAGTGCAATGGCGGTGGTACAATCATCAATGCAAACCATCTTGGAGCTTTGAAATATACTATCTACTAGGAAAATTTGGATATGATGTAAGTCTATAGCTTCATGGGTTCAAGCCTCTGGTTTCCTTATTTTAACATCATTCAAGTGCTTGAAGAGTCACCGAGTTACCTAGTTGAAGGACTTAGGCTTAGGTTCATGCTTAGACATAGGTATTATTGTGAGGTTTAGGGTCCGACCCATACTTAGATAATTTATTATTGGTTGATGATGTCCTCATGAGCTACAAGAATGTCATTGATGAGCTAGGTCAAAAGATCACAAGAGCTCAACATAGATAATATAGATTTAAGCATTCAACCTGTTAAACATTATGCAAAACCATTCATCACTAAACAAATTTTAATTACAATATATATATAGGTCAATAAGAACTAATAAAATTTTCATCTAAAGCTACTAAAAGCCTAGAGGTTCACAGGTGAGCTTAGGCATTACAACAGGGAACATCAAAGGCATCTTGAATTAAACTCTAGCTCTAATGGTGAACATATCATCTAGAAGCAATGATTTATATATTCATTACTACAATCTTCTCTCTCCTCTCTAACTCAATTCAACTCACTTTTATAGTGTTTTAGGGTATCTTATTGCTATGGTGAATGGATCATATCGATTGCTGATTTAGCATTGGATTTAATCATTCTACCAACTCCACTATCCTACCTCTAATGAGTTGAGACCATCCTATGTGCCTACTTCCCAATGATGATTGAGCCATTTTTGAGTTAGTTATTTACTTTCCAGTTGATTCCACAAGATGAAAAAACAATAATCATGATAAGTGATTGCCTCGGGCCCAAGTGTCTATTATATTGGCATGGAAACTATACTTAGATGGATTTGGGCCTAATATTAACCCATAGAAAATTAATGGTCCTCCCTCAAAATAATCTTGCATCACTTAAGGTGTGAAAAAATTTGGTTTGTTCTCCTTTAGTTATGACCTAAAGTCCTCGAAGCCTTAGGTTGTGAGATTGATTAATTTTACAGTATTGTCCATTTTTGTGGAGGTGTCACTAAGGGTGAGCATGTAATTTTTCTCCAAATATTTCCTAAATGTATGTAGATTTTCATTTTCCCTTGTTACACCTCCATCAAGGATCTCTCCTTGTTCATATGCCTTTTTTTTAACACACATAAGAGTTCTTCTAGGTCCCACTCCTCGGTCTTGATTTGGGCACCTAATGTGTTGACCTTCACCATTATTTGAGCACACTCAGCCCTACTCATAGTGTATGCCTATAAATGTATTCTATCCTTATCCCCTTTTTCCTTTTTGAGGCACACTTTGATTACTCACTCTTCAGTGGATAAGTTATAAAATAGTGAATCAACTACTTTTATGTACTCTTAAAGCATTACGAAGAGTTATTCTACCTCTTCAAGTTTTATGATAATCTCTTACTTTATGGTGGCACAAGGTTCTTTCTTTTATCTTGGTACTGATTTTGCCTTTAATCTTGGAAGCATCTACTCCACTAGTGCACATAAATTATTGACTTCCAAAAAAATTCAAGTGTCAACATCATCTAGGTGGTATGGATTAGCTTCCTCCATGCACTTGTTAGTAGTTACAACTTGAATTTTGTGGCCTAGATCTCTTCCTCTTCCTCTAGCATGATATTCTTCCAGCTTGAGGCTCTCTCATAATTCATGATGTTCTTCCATGCTATCTCAGAGTCCATTCAAATGAGGGAGTTATTTTAACTTACAAGATTCATTGTGTGGGGGTTGACAAGAAATGAGTCATGCCCTTCCTCTAGTTAGTTTATGTTGAAGATTGCCTTCTGTGGTACCTCAAACTAAGGCTCATCTATATAACTATCGATGGTAAAGGATAATTGTTGGCATGTTAGTGTCATGTCAATTCTATTGGGTATGT
>JARHVA010010313.1:0-12500 GCA_037957365.1 Torreya grandis | reverse complement strand
CTGTCATATCAAAAAATAAGCAGTGACCCATTTTGAAGTTTGTGAGAATGTTTGGCCTTTTAAAAGTGAAGGAGGATATGGTTAAATGATAATTGGATATTTAGGTTTAATAAAAGGAATTTCTAACATCCCAACCTAGTCATAAGAATGAATCAAAAACCTAAAGGAGCAACCTATAGGCAGAGATATGTTAGGATAGTGAAAAGGCCTAATTTTGTGAATACATGAGTATAGTTATCTTAGGGAGGTAAAAATGAGGATAAAATGGTAATAACACATTAATAATGAATATAAGGGTCTTTACAAGTTTTAATAATTTAAATTAGGTAAAAGTGAGGTCTCTAGATGAGCAAACACAGTCCACCTTTACAAAGCTCCACACAGTTTGCCTTCAAAAAACCCAATCTCAAATTTTTTAATATTATAGGGTCAAATGGTTGAGTTATAATCTAAATTTTAGAATAATAAATCCTTATTATTTGAAAAAAATAATCAAATAACAAGTTTTTAGAGAAAAATAGGGGAAGTTCCCCTTGTTTTGGCTCAGACAGGGGCACTTTTCCCTTGTATAAGCCCTAAAAACTTGTAAAATGAGGATGAGTCATGGGAAAAAATTAATGGAGAGGCTCAAATATGGTTTTAAGAGTTATAAAACACCTATTAAAATGTGTTAAACCAACCTAGAAGGACATAAACTAGGTAGGGTGTTCTAAGATACAAGGGTTACAGTCAAATCCAATGGGCAGAGTTAAGGCCTAAGAGCCAAAAGCGAAATCATATTCATCCCCAATATTGAATTTTTTTTTAGAATTATAATTTATGTGTTTTAACCATCATAAGGTAGGTGAATACATTAGGGTGTCAGGTTGAGCCTCAGTTGTAGGCAGACCTAGAATGCAAGACAAGGCCTAGTTTCCAAGTGAAAATCTTTCCATAATTTTAGCATATATAAAACATGGAGACATATTAGATATAATTATTGGAGTATATATATAGGTTTTTGAGCATTTTCATTTCAAATAAGTTCATAAAAAGTCCATTTTTTGGCTCAAAGGCATTAAAACCCTGTAAAATGCATAGAGATGACCTGAGTGACCATCTTGAGATGTTTAGAAATATTATGATACTTTGAATGGAGGGTCAAGGTATTTTGAGGTGTTAGGGGGGTACCTAAAGTGTTATTAGAGTTATCAAGATAGGATTTCAACATCTGGTCTTCATGAAGAAAGGCTAAGACCTAAAGTGACTCTAAGACCTTCACGAACCCTCCTTTAGACCTGATGGAGGAGATGTTGAAAATAGAGTATCTAAATGTAGTGTAAATTCAATTAAACTAATTAGAGGTAATATAGGACTCTTAAATTCTCTTCCCCATGTGATTGAGGTGTACCTTACCTATATGGAAGAGGTAAAATAGAGCTTTCTTTGATAGATTTTTGTGTTTTATAGGTAAAGAGAAGCTTAAAAGGATGCATCCACTTTTAGGAGAGAGATTGAAATTTTTTATAAGTCCACATGTACATATATTTAGATATAAAATATCTTAAGTGTGTCTATTATCTCCTTTATCTCAGCCAGTCTAGTGGGCAGATATTGAACACTTAGTGAAAATGGTGAAAACATTAATTGGGAAGCCTTTTGAGGCTTGATTCATGAACTTGATGACTTGGAAAATATTTAAAGGTGTCATTCCTCCTTGTGCATGAATCAAATTACATAAGTGGAAGCATTTTATGTGTCAAATTTGAGAGGTGAATGTGAACGAGTTATTTGTGACTATTGGAGATGATTGGTCATGGACAAAAGAATGTGGATGATTAGGAACTAATAAAATGCATGTGGAGGATTTTTAGTAACCCCTTCCCATTATATTAATCATAATACCTAACCCTATTTAGTGGTGAGTTATTTTTATGAAAGCAAATCATGAGGGAAGTTTCATGTGTAAGCAAAAGAACATCTATGCCACATATAGAGAAGTTTGATGACTTGGGAGGCATTTTCCCATATTTTCCTTGTAGTACATATCTCATGCCTAATTATATTACTATTATAAATCCTTCTCCTTAATTGAAAAGTGTTTTAGTGACACTTAAACTTCACCTTCTCTCTCTCCTCTCACAATTACTATAAATACTAGCCTTTTACGCTATTATAGGGATATCTCCACCTGAGTATGGTGAATCCATGCTAAATTTTTGCTTCAAAATAATAAATAATTATGTTTTACCTCATTTAAAATTTTAGAAAGTGCATGTTATGGTTTTTGGTCTTATACAATTGTATTTTTCTTACCTTCACATGTTACTCTTCCTAATGCCTTGTGTGGATTGAAAGCTAATTTTTATAGGTCAACAAGAAGTGTCTAATGTGGATTACAGGTATAGTGAGTAGTTCATTCATTAGTGTTCATAGAAGACCTATTATCTAATTACTCCTATCGTAAACTCTCTTCAATACTCCATGCTTGAAACATTGATGTATAAGAGGAGTGTTTAATTGAATGAAGTGTATGTGTGGGATTTTCTTTAGTTTCAAGTGTATTGTAAGTGGTGTGAGTAGACTATCTATTTAGTATATCACCTCCCATAGATTAAATTTGTTTTTAATTATCCTTCTCCATTTTCAACCCCCCAAAAGTTAGTATTAGGTTTGACATATAGTGGTACATCAAGGGAACTAGCCCTAATCTAGAGATTAACCTCAAATTTGGGTTACCCACAGCCCTAAGGTGGTTCCATTGTGCCACTTGAATGAGGAGAGACTTGTAATCTCCTCAAGGGGTGAAAGTTCAAGTGACAACAATTTTTGGCTTGCTCGATGGGACCGTTGTTCCATGAATTTGAGGAGTTTTTGTGTTCTCCTCAAGATATCAGCCTTTGGAGGTAATTTCACTAAGCACCAGTGGTGACTCCAAGCATAAATATACTAGTTAAGTAGTTTAGGTACTATATATGAGGATGTTTTCTTATTCTATATACTTATCATGAGTGATTCATGGATTAATTTGATGTTGAGTTTGTGTTAACCCAAGTTGGTGAGACATATCCATCATTGCCTATTCCCTCTCAATATGAACAATTCCTTGGCCAATGTTTTCATGATCTCTATTAGTCATATGTTGCCTCTGATCATCCCTATCAAAATTGTGCTTCACCTAGTCCAACTAGTTCCTATGCAAATTAGTCTAATGAAAGTTTTAAGAAGACTCTCATTGGCTATAAGGATTATATGCTAGACCTTGATAATAAAAATGGTTGTGGTGAAGTCATCCATAGTGATTATGTCAAGAGTGTGAGGGATTCTTTAGAGATAGTCAAGAGAGAATGGATTCCATTTGAGAGAGATAATTGGTAAGGCCTTATAGGTGAAATGCTTGATGTTTGTGGTCTAATTTTCCACATAGAAGAGATGTTTAAAGCTCATGAACTAGCTTAGCCTTAGCAGTTCTAATACACCCCATAATAGCCTTGAAGTATGTCAAATATACCTATTCAAAATTCCAATCCAATCATATTTTAAAATTCCCCAAGTCATTCATCAATTCCCCAAAGTTTTCATTCTTAGAGGTCCATCCAAGAGAGAATACAAAGGAAGAGGGATACCACTATTGGATAATATTTTGAGAGAATAAGGTTGATGTTAGAGGCTCATCATGAAAAGGATATTGAGTTGGAAAACCAAGATCTAAAGAAATTGATCATGGTAATAGACAATGAGGTCTCTAAGTGTGACATTCCTTAATTTGCATCTCATCCTCATGAAGAATCTTCTAAGTCTAGTTTCCTAAGATGGAAGGAAGTAGTGGCAACTTGAGGAAAGAAAGAAAAAGGATTTCTAAGTGGAGAAATTGGAAGTGAAGACAAGACTAAAACTACTCACTCCCTCCCACCCCTCCTCAAGGAGCCTAGTAACCTTCATTCCAAATTTATATTACTCCCTTTCCTAATGAAGATATTATTTCCCCTCATGAAAAACTATTTCAAGAAAGCTTTACCAAACAAATTAAGGATTTGGAACTCAAAATGTAGAATCTCTCATCTATGTAAGGAAAGATTGAAGAAAATGAGGTTATTAAACCTAATGTGGATCAATTGATTGAGAAATATTATTCTAATCGTAAGGATTGCTTTGCTCCTTGGAAGCCTTCTTGGTCTAAAGTTCTTGGATTCGAGATGCCTAGTATTGGCACTACTAAAAGGAAAAATGAGATAGAAACTTTAGATTGTGATGATAAGGAAGAGGACCTTACTTGTAGTGAAGAAGAAGATTTAGAAAATTTTCATTTGGATTTCAAAGAGGAAGAAGTTTATCTTGTTTTTCATCTTCATGATGATAACCAAAAATAGGATGATGACTTTTGGCATAGATTTGAGGACATTTACAATAAATTTTAAAGCCCCAAAGAGTCTACAATTCCTTTGAAGATAACTACAAGAAATGGTAAACAAGATGATGTATTTCAATAAGGAGTCATGTGGCACACATATATGCAGATGTTTAAGGAATATGATGATTGTGAGAAGACAAGGCTCCTAATAAAATAATCCCAAGATGTTTAAGATAAAGTATGTATTGAAAGGTATCATCATCAAGGGGCTCTAAACCATGATTGAGTAATCTACGATGAATATGAGTATTTTTAAAATGGTTTGAAGATTAATTATAAGACCACATGTGGATTTTATCCTATAAACATTAACAAGGAGTTCAAACAAGAAACATTACTAGAGTGCAATAACACAAGACTTCTTGAAGGCTTTAAATAGGTTACAACAAATGATAAGAGTAATGAGGTCTTTCAAGAAGACATAGACTTCTCACAAGATTTCACATGCATAAAGCATGTAAATTTGCCATGATGAGACAAAGGGAAAATAGTATGAAGCGTGTTTCAAGGTCAAGAAGAGTTCATCTACTTTGGAGACTTGTTTGAGATGACTCCATCAAAGGACATGCCAAGCTAAGGAGTAAGGGAGAAGCATGAGTCATCTAGTAATACATCCAAAAGAAAGCATGCTTGGCATCCTCATTTATCTCATGAAGAAAGAGATTCAATGTACTTTCCTTTTAATCCAAGAATGGAGGTATGTTTGGTTAGGTGTACATAATTAGTTTCCTTTCTTCTATGTCTTATGCTCCCTAAGTGCTTAGTATCATAAGTGTGCCTTTGCTTTATGTATTTGCTTGGTCTTATTGTGTGTTATTTTTCCTTTATGTGTTTTGAGGTCAATCCACTATTATGTTATTAAAGTAAAGGCATGATCATGTTATTTTATAGTGCATCTGACTCCCTTTGCCCAATAGATGGGATAAGGCTACTAATCCTTAACATAGGCAAGCATGTTACCCGTAGGAATTTCCAATAATGTTGATAAAATTTGAGTTTTAGTCGAATTGGGTCAATACATACATATTTAAACTTTTTAAAAAGTTCCTATATGTCTTAGAATGTCTCATATGTGTCTAAATACCTTACCTATCCCTGCTTTAGCCTTGGTTTAAGCTTAAATTCCATGTACTTGTCTATGTAATTAATTTTAAAATGTCCTACTGTGGTCATTTAAATGTTCTAAGGTGTTCATAAGTCATATATTTTCCCTTTGTCATGTTTCATATGCAAAAAATGCCTTTTAGTCATATTTTTATCTTATTAAATGAATTTTATTGATTATTTAAAGAATAAAATTTGTCACCAAGGAAGATATAAATATGGAGGAAGTCATAATATATTAATATGTAGTTATATTTAGTTTGATAAGTAGTTTCATTCATGAAGATAGGGAAAACTCCTCAAAATCAGCCCCTTAATGGCACTTGTAAAGACTTCAGAAGTCCATATCCAGCTAAAAAAGTGTTAATGTGGCTCTTCATCTCCCTAAAGTATTTTTCATGCTTATTTTTAAAAAAAAAGGTTAAATGGATCAAATTTTTCTTCTATTTTTTCTTTCTTGCCTTTGTAATCCAAAGAGTGTCAAATTTACATGCTTGTAACAAGCCATACAGGTGAATTCTAGAGGAGTGCTCTTGGGGGTTGAAAGAGGTCTAAGTCAGATTAAAATCCATGGAAATCATTTTTAGTTTCATGTAATATCCTTTATGAACCATCACTAAGAATCCAACCAATTTTGTATACTTCTTCATCCATGAGGGGTCCCTGTTTGAGCTTATTTTAAAATATTTTGTTTTGAATTGATAGGTTTGGATTTTGGAGGTGTTTCTCAGAGATATATAAGTTCTTTCCACATTAGTTTCCTTTTTATTCTTGGTATGTGGAATCCATGAGCTTCAGGATCCTCTTCTAGGCTTATTTGTACTTGCAGACTAGTTCCTTCCATATCCATCAGTGTCATCACAAGAGAAGTTTCTTGAAATCAAAATTAAATCCTTCAAGAGGTCCTTGAAAACTCAAATAAGACATTTGGAATCCAAAATCTAGGACTATAACTAAAATGGAGGTCTAATATGCTTATTGTTCACCTTTTTCTTTTACTACCTATATGCAAGACATTGTTCATCTATAGATGTCTCTCTTGGCATCACCATAATGAAAGGGAGATTTGATAGTTGATTGAAATATTATAGAGTCTTATAATTATATTATAAATATTATAAAGGGACTAAATTTATCATAAAAACACATGTTTAACTGACTATATAGGTTTGTATTGAATGCCTAAATACAAGATGAGGTTCATCTACAAGCAACTTATCAGAGATTATGGACCACGAAAAAATGTTGAAACATGAGATAAAGCTTTTATTTAATCCTTTATATGATATATAGAGTATGAAATAATGAATTATAAATATGGATTGGTAGTTTGAATAGAAAGAGTCTCCAAATCATAATATGAATATGTTCAAGCCTCCAATTTCTAAAAAATACAAACAAATCTCCTAGCTATTTTAGATTGATTTTGTAGTAATTTCATATTGACCTTTGGTCACTTCTTGTTCATTATCCTTATATTATTTGTCATGGATAATTAGTGTTTAATGTTTGAAATTATTATTAAAATTGGAGAATAACATTGAGAAGGCCCAAATATGCTCTTAAACACACTAAAAATCATCAATGATCTCTATAATTGTATGAGTTGACTAGTTATTCAAAGCAATGAAATGGTATCAATGCATAATAGTTGAGTGAGATGGTTTATTTGAAATAAATATCACTTATGCATCATATAAAACAAGTATAGGAATCACTTATGGTGTGTTTCACCATCTAACTGACCTAGCAGTCCGTACACTGAGATAGGGTATCCTACAGGTCATAAAGGTAGGATACAGTTGACAAAGACCTAAGTATGTTATATTGATGGTTTTTTGAGAAAAATAAGGAAATAAAAATCATTTAAAATTGTTTTATTTTCTTAATAATCAAACTAGAATCTCTAATACCATGATCAAACATCCCTTCAAGGCAGAACATAGTTAACTATGTCATCTCAGGAAAGAGGTAGTAACCCATTTTGAAATTTGTGATAATGTTTGGAATTTTAAAAGTAAAGGAGGATAGAATAGAATTATAAGTGGATATTGATGTTTCAAAAATGGAATTTCTAGCATCCCAATCTAGTCATAAGAAGGAAAAAAAAACCTACAGGCAGAGATATATTAGGATAGTGAAAAGGCCTAATTTTGTGAATTCATGAGTATAGTGATCCTAGGTAGGTCAAAATGAGGATAAAATGGGAATAAAACATTAATCATGACTATAATAGTATTTAAAAGTTTTTATAATTTAAATCAATCAAAAGTGAGGTTTCTAGGTGAGCAAACACAATCCACCTTGACAAAGCTCCACACAGTCTGCCTTCAAAAAACCTAGTCTCAGAATTTACAAGATTGTAGGGTCAAATGGTTGAGTTATAAGTTCAAGTTTAGTACAATAAATAATTTTTATTTTAATAATATCATATAATATATAATTTTTGTATAAAAATATGGAAAGTGCCCCCTATTTTGTCTCAAATAGGGGGCACTTTTCCCTTACAATAACCCTGAAAACTTGTAAAATGAGGATGAATCATGGGTTGAAAGTCAAGGAGAGACTCAAAGAGAGTTTGGAGAGTTGTAAAAAACCTATTAAAATGTGGGAAACTAACCTTTAATGATTGAAACTAGGCAGGGTGCTCTAGGCTACAAGGGTTGTAGTCAAACCCAATGGGCAAAGTTAAGGCATAAGAGCCAAAGGGGGGATCATATTCATTCCTAAGATTAATAAATTTTACCAATTTATTTATTAATGTTTTTATAATTATAATGGATTTATTTAAACCATTATAACGTAGGTGAATACATTAAGGGGGTCAGGTTGAGCCTCAGTTATAGGCAGACCTAGAATGCAAGATAAGTCATAGTTTCTAAGTGAAAAAGCCCTCTAGACTTTTTTTCATAAAGAAAACATGGAAACCTCTTGGATCACATTATTGGAGTATATATATAGTTTTTTAATCATTTTTTGTAAATAAGTTCATAAAAAGGCCATTTTTTGGCTTAAAGGCACTAAGACATTACAAAATGTATAGAGATGACCCGAGTAACCATCTTGAGATACTTAGAAATATCATATACTTTTCATGGAGGGTCAAGGTACTTATAGGTGTTATTGGGGGTCCTTAAATTTTTATTAGAGTACTCAAGAAAGGATTTGAACATCTGGTCTTTATGAATACATGCTAAAACCTAAAGTGACTCTAAAACCTTCACAAACCCTCTCTTATACCCAATGGAGGAGATATTGAAAATGGAGTATCCAAATGCAGTGGAAAGGATATGAAAATTATCAAAGGTGATAGAGGATTCTTTAAGAATCCTCCCTATGTGATTAAGGTATAGCCTACCTATACGAAAGAGGTAAAATAGAGCATGCTTTGATATATTTGTGTGTTTTACAGGTATGGATAAGCTTCAAATGATGAAACTAGTTTTAGGAGAGAGATTGGGACTTGTTATAAGTCCTCATGTCCATATATTGAGATATATAATCTCCTAGGTGTGTTTTTTATCTCCTTCATCTCAATCAGTCTAGTGGTTAGACAGTGAACACTTAGTGGAAGTGGTGAAAACTCTAATTGGGAAGCCTTTTGAGGCTTGATTCATGAAAATGATGACTTATGAACTCTTAAAACATGTATTTATTCCATGTACATGGATTATATTGCATAAATGGAAGCATTTTGTATGCCAAGTGTGAGAGGTGCATGTCAAAGAGTTATTTGTTACTATTGGAGATGATTACTCATGGAAGAAGAATGTGGATGATTAGGGACTAATACAATACATGTAGATGATTTAAAGTAACCCTTGATCCTTAGATCAATCATTAGACCTGACCCTATTTAATGGTGAGGTAGTTTTTTCAAGTCAAATCATCAGGGAATTTTCATGTGCAAAAAAAAGAACATATATGCAACATATGGAGAAGTTTGATGACTTGGGAGACATGTGTCCATATTTTCCTTACAAGACCTATCTCATGCCTAATTTTATGACTGTTATAACTCCTTATCCTTATTTTATAAGTGTATTAGTGTATCTTAAACTTCACATTCTCTTTCTCCTCTCATAATTCCTATAAATATGAGACTTTTTAGTTATTGTAGGTATCTATCCAATTGAGTATGGTGAAGCATTAATCAATTTTTTATTTCAACTAATAAATAATGATATTTTATCTCATTCAATATTTGACTAAGTGCATGTTATTTTTATTGGTCTTATGCAAGTGTATTTTTCTTACTTTCACATGTTACTCTTCTTAGTGCCTTGTGTTGATTGAAATCTCTCTTTTACAGGTCAACACAAAGTGTCTAATTTGGATTGCAAGTATAGTGAGCAGCTCATTATTTAGTGTTTTTAGAAGACTTATTTTCTAAGTCCTCCTAGCCTAAGCTCTCTTTAAGACCCCATGCTTGAAACATTGATGTAGAAGAGGAGTGTTTAATTGAATGAAGTGTATGTGTGGGATTCTCTTTGGTTTCAAGTGCATTGTAAGTGGTGTGAGTAGAATATCTATTGGGTGTATCACGTCTCCTATATTATATTTATTTTTAGTTATCCTTCTCCCTTTTCACCCCTATCTATAGTGGTACATCAAGGGAACTAGCCCTAATCTAGAGATCTACCTTATATTTGGGTCACCCACAACCCTGAGGTGGGTTTATTATGCCACTTGAATGAGGAGAGACTTTTCATCTCCTAAAAGGATGCAAGTTCAAGTGACAACAATTAAATTTATTCCATTGGTATTTTTAAGTATATATTTAATTTGAATGTCCTTTGTGAGGAACTCTTTTTTTAAAACACTTTCTTGCATATCTTGATTTTGTTTTTGAAACTACTCTTTTAGTGAATGCATTATATGTTACTTCTCCTTTTTATTCCCTTTGCTTATCTAGTTGTTCCCTTTGTAATCTTTATTTATGTAGCCTTTTTTTACCTCTTATTTATTTTGTAAGCTTTATTTTTCATCTTTTTCCTTTTGTAATCTTTCTTTCTCTAACCGTTCTTGCTTGAATTTTAACTTTTTTAACTTTTTTCACTATAAATTTTTCTTTTATAAAATTCCTTGCTCTAATTTTATCATTTGTAACTTTTATTGCTCTAATTATACCTTTATAAAATTTTCTTATTCCATTTTTTTAATTTTGTACTTATTTCTTACGAAACACAATCATAATGTGAGTGGGTTGCTTGATTTATTTATTTATTTATTATAATATCACTATTATTTATGATACTTTTTAATTTATTCTTCAAATCTCAATAATTTTTCATATGATGCCCATGAATTTTATGATATGTACAATAATATTTTATTTTTTTATAGGATACATAGGAGGTAAAGTAATCAACTTTATTCAAATAATATATCTTAAAGTTTCACTTGGTTTTTTTATGTAAGGTTCTTGAACCATTAGTTGTAGTTATATGTTTATTTTGAACCCATACTTAGGATGATATATTTTGAGGTAAAATATTCTTGAACATAAAGGTAGAAATAAAATTAACAATATCATCCTCAAGATTTTGGGTATGTGTAATATTTTATCAAGTAATTTAATATTTGAATTTTTTATTTTATAATTCTCCTATGGACTCTATTATAATAAATATTTGATCTAGAATTGATTCACAAACATAAAATTTAGAAATTTCTAATTGAACATGTAGACAAACATCCTCAAAAGGATGTGTGAGAGGTGGACGGGATTGAGGAAAGACATGTTAGTTACCTTAATCGTTCACTATAGGATGGGTCACTTAGGATTCCATAGACATAAAATATATATTATGATTGATTTTAACATTGATTTTATTATACATTAGTATTCTCTAATTGATTACATGATTATTAAATATATATATTTTTTGCCAACACCATGAAATTAGAATAATTATTTCTTAAATTAAACATTATATACCATGAAAATTGAATATATCCATGATTGAATTTTTTACCTTAGGATTTGTATATGACATGAAGGATTTTACTAGGTTGAGTGTGTTTGATTTATAGTTTCTTAGATATACTAATTCTAATTATAAATAGTGAACAAGGCTGAAAAAAAAATACAAATTATTCCACCATATCATAGCCACATTATCTCATGTTTGAGGTATATTAAAACTAATTTTATAGGAATAACTATTTACTAATGAATTATAAAATTAAATGGTTTAAAGACTTCCTATGGTTGAAGAAAAATATCTATGCCTTTAAAATATATATTGTGAGGTACATAAAACCTAAATTTTATATATAGTGATATCTAATGGCTTGAGTATTCGAGTATTGAACTTCACACCATGGTTCAATTAAAAATGATGACCACTTTTCCCAAAATAACAACTCTAACAAATTCTATAATTTTAGAAACACATTTCTATAAATAAATAAATAAAATGAAATAAAAATACATTGAAAGCAAACATTTTTAAAAAAAAATTATTCATGTATAATATGAATTCAATATGAAAAATCAAGGTCAAAGATAAATCTTAGAGCTATGCTCAATCAGATTCTATAAAGGACTATTATATTTCTCTTTAGCATATGAAAATAATGAAATCGACTAAAATCCTAGAATAAAATTGAAAAAGTAAAGCAATGTTCAAGTAATAAAGGGGTTCACCAAATATTTTAACCTATTTTTAATTAATATGTGTTTAATATAAATATAATTTTAAACATTATTCATACTATAATCTATGACATTTATGCATAACTATAAATGTAAAACATAATTGATAATTAAAATTTATTGACAAGTGGAACTAAACATAGTAAGTATAAATTCATACGTGATACTTATATTTTATTATTTTTGGTTGATTATAGTACGTATTTCATATTGAAAAATACTATAAAATATTATTTTGATGTCTTAGATTCAACAATAGAGTATTGACATGTGTCTACACAAGTCAACACTCCTTAGACAATAATTTAGGCTAGTTTTGTTTGTTGACTATAAACATATCCATTT
>JARHVA010010312.1:112500-188278 GCA_037957365.1 Torreya grandis | reverse complement strand
TGTATAATTATAAATTTCCTCTCAATATGTGTGTCAAACCCCACCATTATTCATAACTCATCATGAATAAACTAAAAAATTAAATCAATGTCAACATGGCCTATATGCGAAGTATACATATAATTTGTTGTATAAAACTAAATGGAAACACATGTAGTAAATAAATATTAATTTTAGTCTATCAAGAAACAATAAATAATTAAAACATAGTAGTTAAACAATAATATGTCCACACACACACAGAGAGAGAGAGAGAGAGAGAGAGAGAGAGAGAGAGAGGAGAGAGAGAGAGAGAGAGAGAGAGAGAGAGAGAGAGAGAGAGGAGAGAGAGAGAGAGAGAGAGAGAGAGAGAGAGAGAGAGAGAGAGAGAGAGAGAGAGAGAGAGAGAGAATTCCAATTACAACAATGCATGTAGCCAAATTACTTAAGAAGTAAAATTTGGATATCGAATTATCGAGTTCAATAACTTGTGGGGAAAGCTTTCCCATTTTGAGCTCATTATGGCTTTAAAGAGGAAATAAATATTCACCTTTTATACATTTTTTATCCTTAGAAAAATTAGGTTTTTTTCTTTATTATTATGGTTATAATAAATAAAAGGGTCATGGATCCATTTATAATTAGTAAAGGCTTTTATTATTCTCAATGTTTGTTTGAGTTTCAACTTGAATTTGAGTATGAATGTATGTGTTAGGGATTATATGGAAGGGATTGATTCCTAGTTCATATATGATTAATATAGAGAATTACAATTATTTATATGTTTTTTAATTAATTTTCAAAGGCCTATTATGAGCCTATACTTTAAAAATATTTTTATATGTAATTAGGATGATTACACATGAATCTAAGCACAAAACTAGTAATTTTTTTCTCTTTTCATTATCTTCTTGAGCTTATACCTATAAATCCAAATGGAGGATATACTTTACCCAAGTTTTGTTCAGATAATTTCTCTAGAGCATATATCGTAAGTAAATTTGATGTTATATTGGAATTAGATTAACTAAATGAAGAAGTGGTGGTCACAACTCAAGGTCATTTATAATTATTGATGTTTCCTTTTCATTAAGGTGTTTAAGCCTTTATAGTTGAGTAATGAAGTTAAGGTTAAAACTTATCATTAGAGTATTATTTTTACATTGAAAAAATATTGGGTAGATATTGGGGCTCTACCTCTCTAGATTTATAATATGCAAATGTAAAATTATTTAATCTATGATATGATATTAAAAATTATTGATGCAAACACTTTGTACAGTTTCATATTTTGGGGGATCTCATTGTTGATACTCTCTATACAATACCATTGTATAAAGTGGATTTTTACCTTTACTTGAGGTGTGTTATAAGCCATTAAACCATACATAATATTTTTAAATAAACATAACTATTTGGAAATTATTCCTTGATATGTGTGTGTGGATGTATTTATAAGTGATTATTAATATTATTATTATTGATTTACATTACCATGTGACATGTGATTGTAGTATTAAATGAATAAACATGGTTAATGGTAAATTAATTGAAGCATGATAAATTTCTTGTTATGATTACATTATCAAGTTATAGAGTTGAGAGGATTATAATTTTATTTTTTTATGTTTAAAATAATCCTTTACATAAATTTATATACTTTAATGAAACTAAAATGAAGGTTATGGGGAAATTTATTAAGTCAAGATCAATTGATTGTTATGATTAAAATTGATAGTTTTAGAGTTGAGAAACCTATACTTTTGAATCTTTGTTATGAAAAAATTCATTCCATCTATAAAAATTATTGTTTAATCCTAAAATATATATTTGAGGAATCTAGGCTGAAATGAATAAGTAATTTTCTAGGGCATAAAGATGGTTACTATCTCTAGAGCAGGCCAATTATTTGTAAAGCTTAGATCAACATTTATGGAATTTATTATGCTAAGATGATAAGAATAAAAATCATAGATATGATATATATTGAAATTAAAATGAAAAAAATATACTTATCTAGTTATAATGTTAATACAAATTTAAATTTGGATCAGGTAGAAAAAGGACTGGATCTAGATTCTAGAATAATTACCTAATTTTGGAAATTATGCCTTTATAGTTTTAAACACTTGTATCAACTTGGGATAGTTGCATCAATACTATTATCTAAATTAGATATAGGTGTCTAGTACAAAATGATTAATAAAACTAAATTCAACTAATTGGATGCTTTTAGCTTCTATGT
Organism: Torreya grandis; assembly: GCA_037957365.1. Taxonomy (NCBI): domain Eukaryota; kingdom Viridiplantae; phylum Streptophyta; class Pinopsida; order Cupressales; family Taxaceae; genus Torreya; species Torreya grandis. The sequence goes on along the minus strand of JARHVA010010312.1, from coordinate 186,054 downwards.
TTCCTTCCCTATATTCCATTTAGATCTAGGTTATCCATTGTCACTCCTTGTAAAATATCAAACCCCTAGTTCTTCATATTCATACAAGATATCACAAAAATGGGTTGAAATGTACATGGTGATGAGCTATATAAAATATCCCTATATAAATGAGGGATGCCTACATATCTAATACTTTTTAGAGGGCCTCAAAATTATGTAGTTATCCCCTATGTATTAGCTTGCATGTGAATCATGCAATGTGTGATAAGAAAGTACAATTGTTAACTAATTTGTACCTTATAAAATTTATATCTTGGGATGCCATTTCAATATTTAAAACTTTTATATGTGTTATCCTTATGACTGATACATAAATAGGAGAATATAGACAAGTTTTTGATCACTTGAGTGCTTGATAAAATGTTTTTGATAAGTTTTCTTGGTCTCTTTATGAATTTTTATAGGTTTTTAATGAATTAGGGTTGATATTATATTTACACCAATCCTCTTGGAGAATATCTCACATTAAATAACTTAGGCTGACCTCTAGGATACCTTTAATTTTTAAATTAGAGAAATTTATGGCATTAAAAACCTACAGTGGGCAAGGATAGTTGTATTGATGTAGGTGTATGACTAAGACACAAGTTTTTAGGAATAATAAAATTAATTAGAGGTAAAAAATTTTCAAAGGTGAAATATATGTAGGTTTATAAAATTCTAGGCTAGATAGAAGGCCTAAGTAGTCAAACTACACGGGTTAGACTAAGAGATAATAAATTAGGCACATAAAGATAGTGTATGCAATCCTTTTATAACTAGGAGAGGTATATTAGTTGTAGGTACATCCATGATATTTATTTTACAAGTGTAAACAAATAAGGTTATATATAATTTAGAAATAGTGTCTACATTTCACCCCTTTAATCTAGTAATTAAATTGCTAGTTTAAAGGAAAGGAATGCATACCTTGGTGTGTATAACACACCTTGTCTTACTTGAGTCCAACTTGAGTGATTTGATGGTTAATTATTTGTAACCAAGATCATGTTAAAATAAATAACTAGTGCATATAATCTAAAATTTAAAGTATTAAAATGATTTAAATTGCAAGAGAGCAAGGTTTAGGAATACACATGTGTATCAATGCAATTATCTTTCTTTTTGGTAGTTTTATTTGAAATATGTATCATTATGAATAAATTAAACTAATATTATGAAAAATGTAAATTGTTAAAGTGAATATATATATAAGGATATATATATATAGATAGATAGGAAGATACATTCCCCAACCTTGGAGAATATATGGATTTTCACCTGGTAGTTGAGAATAGCTCAACCATGCAACCCAATCGTACATATGACATAGTGAGTGAAATAAAAAAATTATAATCACACTATAAAATGGTGAGGTTTTATGATACAATTAGTTCCAACTTATAAACTTGGTAATATTGAGTGAGTTAATCACCTCAAACATTAGATTGGCTCAATAAAGACCATAAAAGTCCAACCTAGTGGGTGATGAGAGTCCCTAAATGTTTTTTAAACCTAAAAATTATTTGATTTTGTAATATTAGGTTCAAATTACATATCATATTAACCTTAGATATGTCTCATGTTGAAACTATGTATAAAAATGGTACCAATGTATAAAATTCTACAACAAATGTGTATCTAAATCATATAACTGTGTAATTTGGATAATTTAAAAAATGTGTCAGTGTGGAGAGCATGATTATAAAAAATTCCCAAAATATATATGGATACATAAAAAAACTTATATAAGTTCCAATTTGGACCACATGTTTCCAAAACATGCCCCGACAATAATTTGGGTATGCTACATACTGAACAAGTGTGGAGAACATGTTTCCCAAACCCTCTAGTGTATCTAAAACTATGACCAATGTGTAATTCATGAATATATGGAATTAATTCACTAATATTCCTCCATTTTGAGTTGATTTAATAAATAATTGGTACTTAACTCACCTCAAAAGGATAAGATAACCATGTAATATGTGAATGTATTATCTAGCATATAAAAAGAACATGTCTAGGTACATGTATCATTGAAGCACAAAGAATGTGATCACATAAAGTGAAAATATACATTATGTGAATTAAAGGAACATATATATATTAAAAATACAATATCAACAATAAAACCAAGTACACATGCAAGATCAATCAAAAGTGAGTCACAAGACAATGGTCCAAGGAGACCTCAAACAAAGGACATGTTCAAATTATGCATAATCAAAGCGACATGAATAAGTCAAATGTACACAAAGTAATAAATTAAATATTAAAATTCTCAAATAATTAATATAAATTAAATTAAATAAACTCAAGTAATTACATAAATTAAATCATAAGGAACTATCATAAACATATCATATAGTCCCTAGATATATGTGTTAGTAAAAAAATTCAAGTACATAGAATATCAAGTACATTATGAAAGAGATAAACATTAATAAAGTAATGTGTAAGTACATATATGAGATAAAAAATTATAATGTAAAAATATTCATATAGTGATATAACATTTATGTATCATGATCTTATAGGTAGATTCCCCCAATGTCTTGGTAATGTGAGTAGAGGGAACATCCAACATCCAAAATTGCATATATATTTTATTTATGTATGCCTAAATCAGAATAAAAATATTTGTGAAAAACATGCGTATGTTGGAAATAATTATATGCCATTGATGAACAAATAACCAAGAATATATATTCCAAAGAGCTAATATGATATGTAAATGCTAAACTTATTTTTGGATTTTTGTAGTTTTAAAAAAAAAATGGTATTTTTATAATATATGTAAACTTAAAATATTTATTTTGATCCTTTAAATTGTTTTAATCATTGTTAGATATGTATAAAAGGTACATAACATGTTCCTACTCATGTTTTACTTGTGTATTAGAAGAACCAATGTTATCATTTAGAATATGGATCAATTTGCCTTAATGAGAAAAGGAAATATCTTGCTGATTTTGGTCAATTTGGGATTCCATTTGATATAACCAAATAAGACCCAATTTAAATTCATATGGATATGTGGTGGGTATAACCCAAACTAGTGTTTAAATCACCTAGGACCACAAGTGAATGGTAGTGTTATGTTTCCCAATGAGTTTTTCCAACCTCCCTTGTTTTGTAAATATTTTAGATCAAAGCCAATCTATTATAAATGTATTATGTTAAAAGTAGATTTTTTTTATGTAAGATAAATATGGTTATGAAAAAAAAATCACCATCTATGAATAATTTGATAATTGAATATTTTTGGTGTGGTTTTTTTTTTGTGTTTTTCACCTTGAGGTGTTGGCATAGGATGTGGACCTTGGATTGGTCCCATATTGAGTAAATCTTGTGTATTTTTCATGTAAATATTAATAACTCCAAATTTTTTTTCATAATGTTCATTTGATAATTTATATCCTTATTTTATGTGAGGAATACAAATTTGGTACTTAGAAGTGGATATGTTAAGATCTTTTAGACGAGTAAGGATGAACGAAGCATATATATGCACATACACATATAAGTGTGTAATTGACTCATAATATTTATGAAATTTTATTTATTTTAATGGATAAATATTACCTCTACTAAAATAAAATGTAACTCCACATCTAAATGTCTAAATTCTAGCTCATATGTTATAGTTTTTAATCAAATAGTATAATCTTGAATTGATTCATCATCTTGTTGTTTGAAATTGTGTAAATATTTTAATGTAAGTTTTGACACCTTATGGATATTTAAATCCATGAATAATTCATATTATAATTGTGCCAAAGTGGTTAAGGAAAATTTTGGTAGGATATAAAACCAATTATGAGCCTCATAATAAATGCTCACATGGAATACTTTTAATAATAGTTTGCCATCTTTTTCCCATTGTCCAAAATAGTGTACATTGGTAATCATGTGGTCGAATCAAAGTCTTGTTGATAATTATATTCAAGTATACATTATGAAATAGGTTGATTATTTAATGAGACAACATTGGAATTATTATTATGGAAAACCATTTTCATTTGAAGTATATAAACCTATTTTTGAAGATTCCTAATAGTGCACATCATAAAAAAAAGATAATCCATGAGAACAATGGTGCTTGGCATAGGTGTTATCATTTATTATAATCCACCACCTCTATTTAATCTAGGAATATGAGTATTTTCATCCTCACGGATAACTAATGCAAGTTTGGAATCACTAAATTTAGGATACTCTGGTAATTATATAGGATATATAAATTGTGGTACCCTTGGAGTATAATTTGAAGATATTGGTTCACTCACATTTTATAAAGATATAACAATTGGTATTAGAGGTATATTTTGTAAATATACCTCTTTTGGTATGTATAAACATTTGGCATGGATGAATATTTTGGGAGATAAATATCTCCTTGTTTAAAGACCTTGGTTTCAAGATTTTGAAGTTTAGAGTCTTTTGAATTTTAGGTTTGCAATGATTTCATATTGTTTGTGCCTTGAAGATACTTGGTAAAGATGACATGATATATTTTTTAACCTTTTTAAAAATTTCAATGTCAAATGTATGCAAAAAAGAATGATCACCCTTGATAAGGGGAAGAATATTTGTAAATGTTGGAATTATGGGGGTTTTAATTAATTTATTTGAATTAATCTTCCCTTTATAAGTAATTTATTAATAAGCCATAATTTATTTATGTATTTGTCATAACTTATGTTGATTATATGAATGAGAATCTTGGTCATATGTATCCACTTTTATGCTAGAATTTCCATGAAGATCATGATTATATAGTGTGTTGTATTGGTAACTCATGGATTTTTATAAAAGTCCTAATACTTGCCAATACAAATTATATTTTAAAGATATAGGGTGGGTTTTACCTTACTCATATTAACTTAAACCTTGTAATTTTTAATCCATATTTTATCAAATAGAACAGCTAAAATCATATGATGGTGGGGTAATAAATAATAGTAAAGGATATTTATCTTCCTTAAGATGGATCAACTCATCTCTTGAAATGGTGAGAGCATGGACCTGATTAGAGGGATAGTAGCTACCACCATTCAAAGATTTAGGATTAGATGCTTTAACATTTGGAATAATACAAGAGTAGTCAATTTTTACTACTAATTTGATATAAATTTCGAGGGTTTCATAATCATAGTAAACAAATAAATAAATATCATACATGATAAGAGAGATACAAAACACATAAATTAGGATAAAGAGGTAAATAAAAATTATATATGGTGCACTTAGGTAAGAGTGATGTTCAAATATCAGGTTCACCAAATGTTTAACTGTAAATTATATATGTGAGGAATCTAGGGTTAAAGGGGTAAGAGATATCCTAGGGCATATGGATGATATAATATCTATAGAGGAGGCTAATTAGTTGTGAAACTAAACTAAACATATACTATATTTATTATGCTAAGATGCTAAGAATAGAAAGCAAAGATATGATATATATTGAAATAACAATTAAAATAAGATATTTCTCTAAATTTGATGTTAATACATATTTTGATCTAGAATAGGTAGAAAGTGAACTAGATATGGATTCTAAAATAGTCCCCTAATTTTAGAAACTATGCATTTGTAGCTCTAGGGAATTGCATTAACTTGGGAACTTGCATTAGCTTGGGAAATTTATGTCAACACTACTATTTGAATTATACATAGTTGTCCAATAAGGAATACCTATTAGAATTATATGAAACCACCTAAATGTTTTTCATTATTTGTCATCTTTATTCTAGTGCATTCAAGTCTAGGTCATGGAATGTTGCTCCTTGTCAAATATAAAACTCCTAGTTCTTCACCTTCATATTGGTTATGGAAAAAATGGGTTAGTGGGAACATTGTGTCCAACCACCCTAAATAAACCTATATAAATGAGTGCTACCTATTTATAAACTTATCTAAAAAAGGCCTTAGAATTATGTAGTTATAATCTATGTGTTGGCTTGTGTGTGAATCATGAACTGAGTGATAAGAAAGTATAAAAATGACCTAGATTTTATATCTCTTGGGATACCCATTTAGTACTTCAAACCTATAGATGTGTTATTCTTATGATTGATATATAAATAAGATAAAAATAGGAGATATTTTGATTACTTGAGTGTTTGATAGAATGATTTTGATAAGTTTCCTTGGTATTTTTGGGTATTTTTCTAGGTTCTAAATGAATGAGGGTTGATATAATATTTATAACAATCCTCTTGGAGATTATATTGCATTAAATTAATTATCCTATCTTTTATGAAATGTTTCATTTTTAAATTTTATGAATTTAGGGAACTAGACACTTACTTTGTCTAAGGACACTTACGTTAATGTAGGTATCTAGCTAGGACACAAGTGTATAGGAAGTTAAAAAATAGATATAGGTATAGAATTTGAAGAGGTGGAAGATAAGAAAGATTATAACATTATAAGAAATATATAAATCCTAGTTCATTAGAATACATAGGTCAAAATAAGAAATAATAAATTAGGCATAAAGAGATAGTGTATGAAATCATTTTAGAAGCAAGAGAAGTATATAAACTAAAGGTACATCCATGAAATGTACTTTCCAAGTGTATAAGATTGAGGTGTTATATAATGTATAAATATTGTCTATAATTATTTAATGAGACTATTAATAATGTTATGGGGATGGTTCAATCCAGAATATTCTTGTGATATTTATAATTATAATAGGTGTAAAATATATTTTGTGATTATATAGTATATAAATCTTATACACTTAGAAAACTTAGACATTGGTTTTTCCTCTTAGTTCTACACTCTCCTTATTTTCACAAGCCTCATGTCTACCACTATCTTATGTACCTTGGCCTATATCTTAGTTTGAATAGTCTTATATTGATGATGTTGACATTATATCTTACCTAGAATGCTTAAAATATATTTATTTTACACCTTTTCAAGTTTTGTTCTTATACCTATTTCGTTACTCCCTAAATACTAACTTTTGATATAGATAGTAACATTGACGTTACTAGCTTGCCCTGACACAAGTGTCTAGTGCCCTAAAGTCATCCAATTTAAAAATGAAACATATCATAATGGTCATCTTAAGTGTTTTAATGTGAATTATTAATCCAAAGGGATTGATATAAATACAAGAGCAACATTCATTCATTCCTCACCTAAAAAACTTATAAAATACCAAAGAGACCAAGTAGCTTATAAAAACACTCTATCAATCTTTCAATTGATCAAATCTTTTTTATTTACAAAACAATCATAGGGAATGCAAATCTATAGGTGTGAGGTACTAAAAGAGAAACTCAAGATCTTAATTTTCTAAGTTACAAGATAGGTCACTATTTGTACTTTCTTTACACACATTACATGATTCACACACAAGCCAACATTTAGGGTAGATTTACATTAGTCTGGGGCCCTATTCAAAGTATTGGATATGTAGGTAGTGTCCTTTGACAATAGGGTCATTGGGTTAAATTTGAAATCATGTTCCCACTAACCCATTCCCCCCAAGGACACATTGAAGATGTAAAGCTAGGATTTTACCAATTCACAAGGAATGACTATACATGACCTAGATCTAAATAAACTAGATCTAAGGTGAAGCAAAAACAAGAAGCATATAGATGGTCACATCCTATTTCACCATATATTCCATATAGGACACTATTGTTAGACTTAGATAGTAGCATGAACATAATTATCTAGGGTTGATGCAACTATATAAACAACTAGAGGAACCATATCCCAAATATGAAAACTATTTAAGAATTGTCTTCTTACTTAATTTCAGTCTATTCTAGATCTAAAACTAAAATAGAATTAGAAAAAGATAATTACTTATCTTATTTTTCATTTATATATCTTTCCTAGTTGTACTTTCCATATTTAGACTATATCAACATAATAAATTCATAATATGATTATATTTTAGTTTAACATTTAATTGAAATACTATATATCTAATTAGCATTCAAAGGAGGGGAATATTAGTGGGCTCATTTCATATAACCATGGATTACACACACTCATAGTTTTATATTTAGTGGGGGCCTAATTTTTAAGCATGTTCTCCACACTTATTTAGTATTCAACATCTCTAGATTATAGTGGGGGCATGTTTTGGAAACATGTCCTCCACATTGGTACTTATTCTTGTTTTAAAATTTCTAAATATATGGTGGAGGCATGATTAGTAAGCATGTTCTCCACTCCTAGTTTGATAAGTGGCCAAATCACATAGTTATATGTTATAAATTCATAGTTATGGTAGCATTTTATACATTGGTATATTTGATATACAAACTTTTAGTATGAGACATATCTAACATGAATATGCTAGGAAATGTGCACCTAATTTTGAAAAATATAAAATAGTTTTAGAATTTTAAAAACTCTATGATACTTCCATTACCCACCAATATGTACTTTTACACATTGACACTCGTGATTTACTTTTACAAAACTATTATATTTTAGTAGTTTGTTCACTTTTGGTATGGTTGAGATGATTAACTCACTTAATCTTGCCAGGTTTATAGGTTGGACTTCATTTTATTATCTATCCCTACCAATTTAATAGTATTATTTGACTTTTTCACTCATTCTTACTAGGTTACAAGTATGATTAGCTTACATGGTTGAGCTAGTCTCAACTATCGAGTGGCAACTCACCTTCACTCCAAGGGTGGAGGCATGTGATATTTGATCTATCTCTATTTATTTAGATATATGCACCTTATAAATTTATATGTACTTATTCTAATCTAATTTTCTTAGCTTTATATTGATACATATTTCTAATCAACTTTCTAATAGGTAAGATGGTTACATCGATACACGTGTCTACTCCTAAACTTATCTTTATATTTCAATATCTTAAAGTACATTCGATTCCATATTATATGCATTGGGCATGTAATATAACATGATCCTGGTTGCAGGTCACTCAACAACAAATAACTCATTCTATGTTGATGCAAAGACAAGGTGTGTTATGCACACCAAGGTATGCATTATTTTCCTTTAACTAGAAATTTTGTTACTAGATTAAAGGGGGGAAATATAGACACTATTTTATTGTTTATATAGCACCTTAGTCTTATACACTTAAAAAAATGAAACCTTAGTTTTTCATCTTAGTTATGAACATTTCTTTCTTTATGAAGACTCACATCTACTCTATTTTGCACCCCTTGTACTATCTCATAAATTTACCAGTCTTATATTGATGACCAAGACCTTATATCTCTCCCAAAATGCTTAAAACATGTTTATCTTGTACTTATACAAGTCCTGAGTCTATACCTACTTTCTTTCTCCCTAGACACTAATGTCTGAGATAAACACTAGCATCAACACTAGTGTCTTAAATTTCCTCAAGTGTCTACTACCCTAATGTAATCTATTTTACAAATGAAATGTATCCTAATGGTTAGTCTAAATTCTTTAATTTGAGTTACTTCTCCAAAGGGATTACTATAAATACAAGATCAACCCTCATTCATTCCTCACCTAAAAAAACTAAAAAATACCAACAGAGACCAAGATAACTTATCAAAATCATTATATCAAACATTCAATTGAATAAAGATTCTATATTTTTATAACAATCATAGGGAGAACACATCTTCAAATCTAAATTACTAAAGTAATATCCCAAGTCCTTGATTTTCAAAGTTATAAGTTAGGTCACTATTGTACTTGCTTTGTACATATCACATGATTCACATAAAATCCAACCTGTATAGGAGAGATACATCATTCTAAGTCCTTGTATTGGCTATGTATGTAGATTTCATTTACATATGGTTATTTAGGATCAACTTGACACTATGTTCACACTAATGCATTTTTACCCAAGGTCACCATGAAGATAAATAACTACGGTTTTAAAAACTCATGAGGAGATAATACATGACCTAGATTTGAATGCACTAGAGCGAAGGGAAAGTCAAACCCAAAATCATCTAGGTGGTTGCATCCTTTTCCAACAAATATTCTATACATTAAAATTGAATTAGGTTCATATAGTAACATCAACATAACCATCCTAGGTTAAAATTAGTGTCTATAACCCCATAATAATATAAATTATAATCTGATGACTATTCCAAAATATGCTTCCATTCTAATTTCTTCATATTCTATATTTAGAACTCCATTAGCATCAGAACAACCTAAGTACATTAATTCTTTGTTATTTCTATATTTATCATAGTTTTACTTACTATTTTTATCTAATCTCAATTAATAAGTTTATTTTATATTTATATTTGAGTTTATCACCCAATTATCCTTTTGTAGATCTGATCATCACCCTTGTGAATTGCATTTATATATTCTTAACCCTATCTACTAAATAAGGACTCCTAGATCTAATTTATGATTAAACAACATGTGAGCAATGAGAGATAAAATAGCTTTAATTATGGGCATAATAACTATGAAATTAAAAGTTTCATTAAAATCAATTTAGTAGGCTTGATTAAAAACTTTATAAACTAATATATCTTTTTATTTTTCTAATTGATTATTATAATTATTTTTTTTAATAACCATTTACAACTCACATAATTTTGACCTTTAGAGAGGGACTAAGTCCAAAGTATGATTAAATATTAAAGATTTGTAATCATCATGCATATAATTTTCCAAATGAGGGTGACCTTAGGATATTTGAAATGTTTGAGTGTCATTATTTATCATAAGTTTAGACATCAAACGATAGTTAAAAAATTATTACCTAACTATATGGTTATCATTAAGATATACATCAACAATATATTGTTGTGTAGTTGTTTTTGATTACTTACACATAGGCTTAGGTGGATCAAGACTATAATATAGTGTATAAAACTAGTAATAAAAACATCACTATTTACAATATCAATTTTATCTTCACTTGAATCAAAAGGAAAATAAGAAACAACATTAGGAGAATCTAAAGTAGTAACACAATCAAGCATACCATCTTCAACAATTTTAAAATCTCTTTTAATATTTATTTTTTTAATTTTAAGATCACAAACTATATATGCCTTATATTTTTCATCATAAACAATAACGATAATTTTTTTATTTTTATTATAAATTATTATGTTTTTCTATATAAATACAAATAAATGCATCAAAACAAAAAGTACAAAAATGTTATAAATTGGGTTTTCATCCACTCCAAGATTATTTAGGGGTAATGCTTAAGATATATTCAGTTGGGTTAATATTAATTATATAAAAAAAATTATTTATATCTTTATCCAAACATGTACAATGCATACTTTTATCATGAATCATACACCCAACCATTTTAGTGACAAACCTATGTTTACATTTGGTAACACCATTTTGGTCACTTGTGTATGAAATAATATTTAATACTATATTTCTTAAATTATGAAACAAAATAATTATTAACTTATTAATTATCGATATAAAATTATAAGATATATAATTAAAAACCATAAATGTTTCAACAAATTTATGAAATTTACTGAAAATATAAAAAACTTGATCTTTACTTTTTTATAAATAAATAAAAACTTGACTAGTGGAACATGTCAAAACATAATATTTTTAAACTTCATCATTTAGTATTGTTTTTACTATTTGAAAAAACTATCAAGTTTTAATCTCCCTAATTTCATGCCTTAAATGGTGCATTGATAAAGGGGTGGGTAGGTGGTTGGTGTTTTTAGAGAGATATTTTTGCTTATTTATCATTCTTACATCCATTATAGCTTCCTTAGATCTAATCCCTTAAGTTATTTGCTTCCATATTACAACCTATAGTTAATCATGACCTATAATTTACTAATTTATTGACCTATTTTATGTAGTTATAACCTTAATCCATCTATTTTAAACTACATCAATCAAATCATTGGTATTTTGAATGTTACGATGTAAGCTTGACAACTAGGTCACGTCGATCAACATTGTTCGAGGTTAGTTAGCTTATCTAGGACTATGCATTTGGCTAACATCATTGGATTAATCTTAGGGAGGTATTAAGATCATACAAGAATATAAATTTTACATCTTACCATTTTAATTCAATAGAGATAGACATTCATTTTCAATTGATATTTATCACACTTATGCCCTAAGTCTACATTTGGAGGAGTTATTGCTTTCATCCTATTTTGGAAGGAAAGATTTTATTGTGGAAACTTGGATTAAATAGTTTTATTCAACCTTTAATATGCTTACAACCATAACAATGTCTTAAAAAGTACCATTGGCCAAGGGGGAGATTAAGGATCGACATGTCTTGTTCAAGGTAAGTATATTATAACCTTGGTTATTTCATTTGATATATATAAGTTGTATAATTTTTTCATTAATGAATGTATATCAATATGTTTAAATTTTATCTACACCTATACTTAATGTGGCTATAATATTGTTTGAACTTGAAATTTATTCACATTAGGTAACTTAGTTTCATTTTTACTACCGTATTACCTTTCCCATATTCATAAGTTTTTAACCCTTATAATTACTTACATTTATTGATTGTGATATTATATTTAATTAAAATAATAAGATACCTATATAGACCTATTTAATTTTTTTAATTTATTAGAGGATTTATAACCTTTTATATTGGCATTGTGTTTTAGATATTCCACTTTCTAAGTTTGTTGATCCATTTAGTCATATCCTGATTCATTAAGTAATGATGGTATTTATTTGATTTACCTTATTTGAGTCTCAATATTTAGATAAGATAGTTTTAGGTCAATCCTATATAATTTCATACATTTTGCTAAACCTAATGTTAATCTAACCATTTCCTTTACTTATTTAGGTAATTGTATTGAATAGATTGATAGAGTTATGTTTTATTCATTTGTAATAAACTATTTTATCTAGTGTGATATAATTGTATATTTAGATTTATTTCCAACCAATTTTATTTAACATATTAATATATTTCTATATCAGCCCTTTTTACCAAATTTATTTCTAATGAACTATATCTGTAGACACCTAAATATTAAATTTAGTGTCAAAATTCACCTAAAACCTATTAATTCTTATTACAAATATTCACATTATAATTCATGAAATTTATCTCTTCTTAAATAACTTAATAAATATAATTTAATTAATTGTGAACTTTTTTAATCCATATTTAATTATTAAATCTATATTTTATACCTAACCCAACATCTTCCACCTTTATCTCCCTCACATGTTGACTCACCCCAACCAACCCAATAATGTTATCAACCTCATTTGAGTCATCTCTTGAGTTGTCAAATAATTTGACCCATTCTTAGTGACTCAATTAACCATCTCCGTGTTTCTCTCAACCATTATTTAATGGTCATAATCCTCATGGATGATGACTCATTAACCACCATAGATTATTTGGATTATTTGAAATATTCAAATAATCTTCCACTATTGGATTTTTCCTCTAAAAATATTTAAATAAGCTTGAAATCCATCACTTTCATCATTCTGACCTATGATAACAAAGTGTTATCAAAATCACAAGCAAATCAAAGCTATCAAAGAACATTTTTGCACTAAAATGTTTCCCATTTTACCTTGTATTGGAAGAGTGAGCAACTATAATTCAAAGTGATCTTATTGAATTCACATTGAAATGGAATAATCTTTTTGAAACTAAAGTATAAGTTTGTGTTGTTTCTTTTGTTTGTAGCTCTAACTTAGTTTGAGATAGTTTAAATTAAGATTTTTTAGTTTAATTTTCATTTTTTAATTTTATTCAATATATTTTCACAATCTTGGTGGGACCAGTCCCTCATATTTGTCATAGTTGCATTGAGGAGCATTTTTCAATTGATTTTTATTTATTTTTTCTAAATTTGCATATAATCTTGGTCTTGTAAGTGTTGTTTGAAGTTTTAGGTTATTTTATAGCATTTTTCATTTGACTTTGTGTGTCTACTATGTCACTATGAATTCAAATACATTAACAATGGAATTGTAATATAAAAAAAAAAAATCATTATTCACCCTACTTTTACAATCTTTTTCTTAATTTTCTTCTTCCCAACATCTTTCTACTTGATTTTTTTCTTATGTCTATGTTTTTGGTTTTTTTCAAATCACTATTTAAGGTAATCTATGAATTAGATAAATTCATCAATGAATTTATTGTCCTTAACTCTAAAATGATCAAGTCAACTAAGAAATCCTTTAAATTAGATGCAAAATCATTACATATGTTTTCTATGTTTTTTGTGCATTTTTTGTTATGGATTTGTGTAGGTCAATTATGAAATTGTATTAAAACTACAAAATAGTAGTCACAAACTATGAAATCATTACCATATACTATGAAATAATTGTTATCAAATATAAAATGATCATCTTAACCTAAAAAATAGGTAACTATGGTTGTGAATTCAGTGAGTATAATTTCAAAGTTGTTCTGAGATTGTGAATTTGTTTCTGTGTATTTTATTGCATTTTATTTGTTTCTTGTTTCTATCCAGTGACAATTGTGCATTTTTTCTTGATTGTGTATCTAATTTTTTTTAAAGGATTATTTTTATCTTCATTTTTGTGGTTTCTTCCTAATTTTTTGTAATTTTCCTTAACTCTAAGCCAAAACAAACACTCTAATTAAGTGTTTACAGGACACTAGTCAAATAAATTTTGTAAAAAGGCTAAAACAAAAACCAAAATCTTTATATTTTTACTATTAATGTTTTATTTCAATTTCAATTTTTAGTTTCTAGTAATTAGCTCACACTTGATTTATTTGAGTTAATTATTTTCTTTCAGCATACTATTTGTTTTTTGAAATTGTGTATGTTATTCCCTTAGCATCATATTGATGATGATACTTAAAAATCAAAATTATTTTCATAACTTTTATGTTACCCAATTTGTGTTTATGTATTCACTTTCCTTGGAATCATGTTGGTGATGATACCTAGAAATCATAAATAAACATTAAATTTTTATTTATTTTTCTAAGGGATATACTAACCATGGATTTCACCACCATGTAGTAGGCCAAACCCAATGTACTGATGAGGTATATAAATTAAGATCTAGCTATTTAAATTTCCTAATTGATTGTGTTTTAATCACATCATAACATGAGGGGATTTCATGCTCCAATACCCATAGTTTGAATAGTTTCCTTGAAATCTAATTTTGTTAATTGTAAACACATTGAAAACCCTATGGTTGTGTTGGGAACTTTTAGACTATAGAGATAGATTAAAAATATAGTTAGATCAAGCATTATTCATGAAAAATCAATAAAAATGCATAAGAACATAAATAGCTAGGTTAACTCTTTCTACGGCATTTGGAAAATGATAATTAAGAGTTATTGAAAGAAAGCATACACAATACCTTCCCAAGATCATCCCATCACCCAAATGAAGATAAAAATGTGATTTTACCCTTTATTTGGTGCTCAAGTCTTTGTCAATGATGTAAAGCAAATCTCATCCATTATCTCTTATGCACCAATGAAACTAGGATCATTATATATGAATCAATGTCATGCCTATCAATGAAGCTATCCTATTGAAAATTAAGCATAATAAAAACCACATAAAAAATACTTGTGGAGAGAATGATGCATAATAATTTTACATAAATGAAGATTAAAAATGGTGGTCTTGTCCCTCTTATTTATAGATTTTTAAATTTGATCAGAATTAGCCATGACTATCCATCTTGAGATCAAGATGTGTGGCCATGAATTAATCCAATTTTGTATAATTAATCCACAAATACCCTCCTAAATATTTAAAGAGATGAGGCTTCAAAGAGGCATGGTAGGCCTTAAACCTGATATTTATTGCATTTATGGCTTAAGGATGCCACCCCACATATGATTCCATTTGATGATGCATATATTAGGAATCAATTTCCAATTAAAGGATATTCAATAACTTCTATGGATTTTCCACTTAATAACTTGATTTGGATTAGTTTGCCTAAGTGAGATTAATCAAATTTTATGCAATTCTTTGGAAATTGTTTGCACATTATTAATCAAACTGGTTAAAATGTCATATTATTAGGTCAAAATTTGACTAGAGAGGAATTATAAGGTGATGTTAGTTGTTTATAGACCAATCTCCCATTTAGTATGTTTCCAACACAAAATAACACATGCATATGTTTTAAACTTTTGAAATAGAATAAAAGAGTGATCTAAAGCACCAAAATGCATTTTACTCATTTTGACTCAAAATGATTTGATAAAAGTTAATAATCACATAAAATGTATTACCTCATTTAGGGATACATTATCCTAAATCAACACTTGTATATGACAAGCTCTAACCATTTAGTGTGTTTAAGTGATATTGGCCTAAACTATGCATTTTCACAAATTTTGAGAAAGATTGACAATTTTAACATAATAGTGTTAGGAATTGGATGTCTATATTTTCCCCCTATTTTAGAAGGCATAGTGATAAATTTAGATGAAGCAATTTATCTTCAAATAAAAGAGTTTTCAATAAGAAATTGGAAGTAAATGACTCATGATGCCCCCTCAAGAGGACATACAAGGATGAAAGAGAAGGATGGACTCTCAAAAAGAGAGACAAAGTGAGATTGACACATTAAATAGAGTAAATCTATATGAGATAATGCTTACACACATTGATTTTATAAATCATAAAAATATAATTAGAATATAATGGGCCCCAAAGATGGGGTGAATGGGAAGGATACAATCCAAAAATATAAGTGACACACTTTAAACACACCCAAAGCTAGGTTTTAAGTTGTGCACTTAGGGAATGATCAATCTCATGACAAGTTACACACTAAAATATTACCAAAATGAGGGCAAAAGTCCATAGAGTTTGGAATTAAAATAAATAAAAAAATGTTTCTCCAGAGAGAGGAAATAATAATATTCTCTAGTTGAGTCTATTTTCTCTAATAGGGTTAATTTTGATCACTGATAATAAATTGTGCCCTAGTAGGTCTTATTTGATTCAACGGTTAGTCTAAATGTTGTTCCCTAAAAGACCAAATTGGAAATCATAGATCAAGGATATAACATATTATAAATATTAAAGATGAGTGGGTGTAAACATAGATGAAATGGTCTAATGATTGAAAAAACCACAAACAACCATGCATACAAGAATGAAAAAATTAATAAAAGAGATGGAAAAAATAAGGAAGATGGCCAAGCTAACCCAAGATACATCTTGTATCCAAGCACTACCTACATTGTCCAAATAGAGCTCAAGCTAATGTAGTCCACCTATAAGTGGGAGAAAATGGGATGAGTAATGAACAAAATAGAAGAAAAATAAACTACTATTTGATTAGACTCATAATGTATGCCAAGAGATGCATGTCTTGCATAGATTTAAGTGTGAAATAAGCCATTGGTATCTAGTTTCATTGGTTCACTTGAGATCTGATCTTCAGAGCTGAATTTATTTTAAGACATAGATCCAAAGCACTTGGTTATTTCTATAGAAAAATGAAATTATGCATCATAAGTATGAGTAATCTATAATGGTAATAAATTTCAATTAAACTAAGCCAGTTTAAATGTGAATATTTATAACTAAGGATAATGATAATAACTACTAGTACTAGATTTACAACTATTTATATTTAAACAAAAGCAAAGAAAAAGAAGACAAATGAACCCAAGCCAAAATCAAGATATGAACAATCAGGATTTAAGTAGGAATAAGAATGTATAAAAAGATAAACAAGAAAAATTGAATAAAAAAATGAAAGCAAGATATGAATAATCATGTTCCATGTGTACTATTAGTATGTACTTTGGAAAAATCAAAAGAAAAAACAATATCAAATAGTAAAAAAAATGCCAAGAAAAAAAATAATAAATAACAAAGGAAGAGAAAAAGATAAATTAATAAACAAGAAAGCACAACAAAATACTAATAAATATAAAATAAACACACACAAACAAGATTTAGTCACAATGTTAGTAGTTTGAAAATAATTGTTCATGTAAGTTTAGTAGAGATGTTACTTTCTACAAGAATGTAACAAGAATAAGGACACAAATTTGTCCACAAGTGATAAAGAAACAACACATAAGAAAGTGAGGGAAGAAGAAGAAAAAGAAGGGGGTGGTTGAGTTGAATCTAGATGTACAAGACAAGTGGACTTGCCTACATAGTTCTATAGATGTATGGTCCAACATGATTTTTTTATCAAATGTAGTTATCTGAGGAAATGGGATAGAATAAAATTTATGACAAAAAAACATGACTGATGTTGTAGAAGAAATTAGAAAATGGGCTCACAAAATGGTAAGAGTGTGGGATGTGAAGAATAAATAAAAGTGCAAGATAATGTTTTTATTTTTTATTGATCATTTTATATTGTTTTTGGGTTTTTGGGATATGGGACATAAATAAAATATGTAAAAAATATCCAAGGAACCACCCAGGTGAGGAGATGTTCATTCAGGAGGAGAAGTTCCAATAACATCTAAATCTGGCTGTAATGACCCATGCACACAAATCATTGAGAGAGAGGTCTTATTAAGACAATAATGACTTCCAAAAATAATATAATAGTATGCATCATGAGATAAATATGAAGAACCATCTAGTAGGCAAACATCTTGAGTTAAAGTTGTATCTGTGTTCACTTGTTTGTAAGGAGATGCAAAATAATGTCCATGCAGATCTAATTTGTAGAACTGGCATTGAATGTGTTCAAAATACCTATGAGTCATAATCAGGATCATAATTGGTCAAGGGATAAAATATTTTCAAGTTACAATGGCCCAGGGTATGAAAAGAATGTCGTTTTAAATATAATGGTCTATAATTAATATGGTCCAAAAGAGGAGGGTCTAGGGTGGGACAAAATGAGTCAAGATGGAATATAAATGATCTAGAGTGCCAACAATCCAAAGCTTTAACTATTTAGAGTCATAAAAGAATATGGTTCTCAAAAAAATGTTTTAGGGTAGATCAAAATAAAATGAATATAGTCCATCATGGGAGTGTCTAGGATATAATGGTAGGATAAAATAACTTTAGCACAAGTTGTCCCCAAGTAAGGGGTCTAGGTCAAAATAAAATTAATATAGTCCATCATGGGAGGGTCTAGGATATAATGGTAGGATAAAATAACTTCAGCACAAGTTGTCCCCAAACAAGGGGTCTTGTAGACAATGGATCAAAATATATCAAGCATAAAACTTCTTAAGATGTACAATGTTCATGGACTTTGGAAGTTCTTTTCCACCTAGAGTGGCTAACTGATATGCCCTTAATCCATAATTTGATATGATAACATAGGGCCAAGCCAATTGGGTTAGAAATTTTCCTTTTTCTTACATTCAACATTTGTGTTCTTCTAGTTCTCTTTCAAGACCAAGTCACCAATCTCAAACACTAGAGGGAGAATGTGCTTATTATAGCTTATTCATAATCTATTATGATAGGCCTACAAGTTTTCTATGGTAGCCAAATACTTACCATCAAGAATTTCTAGTTCTTTTAACCTTGAGACTCTATAATCTTTGTCATCTTCGATATTCTTTGAGTATACTTGTAATGAAGGAAGATCAATCTCAATTTGGATTATATCTTATGTTCTATAAACAAGGGAGTATGAAGTAGCGCTTGTAGGTGTTTGATGAGAGGTTTTATAAGCCCAAAGGGTACAAAAAATTTAAAAGTGCCAATTATGGCCAACATCATTGACAATCTTCTTGACTATGGAAACAATGGTTTTGTTTGATTCCTTGACTTATCCATTTCCTTATAGGTTATATGGTGTGGATTTCTTGTGCTTGATTTTGAGTTTTACACAAAGGCATTTACCATCTCTATTTATAAATCATAAACCATTTTCATATATAATGTGATCTAGGATTCCATATTAATAGATGATATGGTAATGAATAGACTTCATAATTTTCTTATCAATGACATAAGTGAGAGGAATGACATAAATCCAATTATTAAAATACTTAGTAGTAGTTAAAATATGTTTATGGCCATTTGAAGATGTTGGGTTTATTTTTCCAATGAGATCAAGGCCCTATGTATAAAATGACCATGTTATTATGATCAACTATAGTGGAAAGGAAGGTGCATGTATCAAATTTCAATGTTGTTAATAAGGAACACACCTCTTTACATAATTCTAAGCATCTATCTCAATTTTGGGCCAATAGTAACCTATTATTAGGAGCTATTTATCTAATACTACAACATTGGTGTGGGCCCCACACATTCCTTCATGAACCTCCTTAAGCACTAACTTGGATTCTCTTGAAGATAAACAAAAAAGTAGTATTTCATCATATCCTTTACAATAAAGCATGTTCCCAAGGAGGGTATAACAACATATGTAGTGAAGGAAAAGTTTCTGATGATTGTTAGAAAGGTCAAGTGGAAAAATGTGATCATGGAAATAATTTTAAAAATCTTGGAGCTAAGGTAGTTTAGGTCAGGGATTAGGACCATCAATGGTACATACCTTTTCTAAATCTATAAAGACATGAGTAGGATATAAAAGGTTTTAAATGAGAAAATAATACTCTTTATCATTGTTTTCAATTTTTATCATGGACCCAATTGTTTCCATTGCATCCACAGATCTATGTTGGTCCTTGGTACTTGTTCAAATTACAAAGATTTAAAATGAACCTTGAGATTATCCATAATATGATTTTGAGGAACAAGCCTGTCATATCTATTATGATAATGATCAATGGTTTTATTGATAATTAATTGGGAATAACCATAAACCATTAAATGTTAAATATCCCACTGCATTACAAGATGAAGTCCTATAACAAGTGCCTCATATTTGGCCATACTGTTTGTACAATGAAAATTAATTTGAAAAACTTTGGGAATCAAATCCCCTTGTGGTGATATAAATAATATGCTAGCTATAGATCCTTGAAAATTGAATGAATCATCAAAATAAAGTTTTTATTATTTAGGTTCATGTTGAACTTCTTCCACTATCATAATAAAATCATCTAAAAAGTTGAATCTGAGTGGTTGAGTGTCTATAATAAGGGCCTCTACAAGTTGATCAAAAATAACATGCCTTTGATGGATTTTTGATTCTTTAACACAATATCAAACTCAACTAAGAGCATGACCACTTGGCCATGTATCCTATGAGAACTGCTTTAGCTAATAAAAATTTTAGAGGATCCACTTTAGCAATAATAAATTTTTTTTTCAACATATAGTGTCACAAATTTTGGGAAGTGAACACCATATCTAAACACACCTTCTTAATAGGTGTATGATTATGTTCATAAGCCACTAGTGTGCATAATAAATAATAAATTTCATGTTCTTTACCTTGATCATCATGTTGGGCCAAAAGTGTCCCCAGTGCATGCTTAATCGATGAAATTTAAAGAAGTAATGGATGTCCAGGTGTTGGTAGTCTCAAAATTGGCATGTTAGCCAAATATGTTATGATATTCACAAATTCTAATTAACACTTTTCATCCCATTGAAATATGAACCCTTTTTTCAAGAGATGTGTAAATAGGTGGAACTTATCTATCAATTGATAAATGAACTTATGAATAGATTGAATCTTTCCTTATAGGATTTAGAGATGTTTTAGATTTGAAGGTGGAGGCATTTGAACAAGATCCTTAACCTTAATAGGGTTGATTATGATCTATATTTTCAGTATAATAAGATCTAGAAATTTTCTTTAAGTGATGCCAAAGACTTAGGATTTAGATAGACTTTATATTCATAAATTCCCTCAAAGATTCTTTGTAGAATGTCAGGATGTCCAACATGTGTTATTGATTTAGTTAGTATGTCATCAACATAGTCCTCAACAATATCATAAATCATGTCATGGAAGATGATAGTCATGGCATGTTGATAAGTGGCTCTAGAATTCTTCAAGTCAAATGGCATGAATTTATAACATAATGTTCCACATAAGGTGGTGAATTTAGTCTTGTATTGATCTTCTTGGGCTATATTGATTTGATTTTATCTATAAAATCCATTTGTGAGGGATACATCTCATACCTAAAAATAGAATTAAAAATCATGTCAATGTTGGGTAGAGGAAAATAATATTTGGGGCATACTTTTTTGATATCTCTAAAATTAGTATAATGATGTATACCCTATGGATTTTTACTAATTGGAAATATGTTTGATATCCATTTATAATAGTCTAATGGTCGAATGAAGCCTACTCCTAGTAAATTATCCAATTTAGCCTTTACCAATATAGTGATGCATGGATGAATATTTCTCAATTTATGTTTAATTGGTTGGCATCTAGATGAATAATAAGGTGATGAAAAACCAAGTGAGGGTCTAAGCCTAGCATGTTCGAATATGACCATACAAAATATCAATCAAATCCATCAAAATAGATATAATGTGTTCTCTCTCTACTTTAGTAAGGGAAGCTCCAAGGTAAACAATTTTGGTTTCATCATACGTTCCCAGGCTTAATTCAATAATGTTTTTTATAAGAAGTGTATAACCATATTCAAGAATAGTAGGAAATGTGTGATCATGATCATCTTATTATAATATAATTTCTTGTTGTTCTTCCCAAAGATCTAGAGAATGTGATGAATGTAAATCCACCAAATTAGGTAATGACCAACTAGCAAAAATCTTAGGAAAGTTGAGAGAAAGATGATAAAAAAATATTATTAATCTAACGTGATGCTGGTACTAGCTATAAAGATAGGACTTGATGGACATTGAACTCCCTTTAGAGATGAACAAACTTTCCCATCCAAGAGTGCCTAAAATAGGTTTTCACTCAAGGGATTATATTTTTCTTTACTTTTTACCTGACCAATGAGCACCTCAAAGAGGCTTCAACCCAAAGATATCAATGCTCTATGTTATTCATGACCAATTTTTTTTTTCCTATTCTCAAAAGTAAGAAGAAGGATCCAATGAAAAATAAAATCCTTACTTATGATCACCAATGGGTAATACATAACTGAAGCCCATATACTCTCCAATTAATTCTGCATTCTAGAATTCTTCAAGGTGTATGACCAATTTTTTTTAGTCCTAATAAATGATCTTGAGATAGTAAAGACATAGACAATAATGGGGTGTTAAGGTTATAATGGCATTAGAATCAAATAAATACAAGCCATCAATCTCATCAAAAAGGCTATAATGGGATGTTACGTAGGAGTTTTGTTGTCCCCCAAAAAATAGCACTCATTTTTGGGACAACATTTGAACTATTTTGGTCTTACAGACCAAAATAGTCTCTTCCCTTTCTGAAATTTGTCTTAGGCATTCAAATTCTTCAGTTTTCAAACTTTTCAAAAATATATGAACTCTGTAGGTAGGTTCATTTCTACAGGTTCAAAGGCTTCTACAGGTGGATTCAATGAAAAGAATTAGTTTTCAACACTTAGTCATTTTTTGAGATTGGTTCAGCACCTTGGTTCAATCAAAAATCTCCATCGACAAGCATCTAAGCAAAAAAAGAGGCTTGAACCATTGAACCATTGAACCACTTTGGTTCAAAGGTTAAATGGGTTCAAGGTTCAACAAGTTCAACGTCATTAGCAAGAGTTAAGTGCTTCATCAAGGTTCAAAGTTTAATCGCTTCAATTAGTTCATCAGCTTCAAAACACTTAGCCAAATCAAGGTAGCTTGAACCATTGAACCGTTGAACAATTGAACCACTTTGGTTCAAAGGTTCAATGGGTTCAAGGTTCAATGGCAGGTTCAATCAAATGGTTCATCAGTTAGTTCAAAGCTTTGTTTGAACCATTGAACCAAAACTTGGTTCAATGGTTGGTTCAACATCTTTGTTCAATGAAAAGGTTCAATGCCTTGGTTCATACTTTGGTTCAACATCAATTGGTTCAACGGTTGGTTCAAAGACATGGTTCAAAGGAACAGTTTAATTTTTGGTTCAATTCTTAGTTCATCGACTTGGTTCATTCAATTGAACTATCATCTTGAACCATCGGCTTGAACCATTTTGGTTTAAAGCTTGGTTCAACTGATTAGTTCAACGAAGCGGTTCAACAAGAGGCTCAAAGCCTTGGTTCAACGCAATGGTTCAAAGCCATGGTTCAAAGGAACAGTTCAGAAGGAAAAATTTCAAAGGGCTTCTTGAAGGACAAGTGCCCTTGTAAAGGACATTTGGTCAACAAAAACACCCTTCGGGAGGGTTATTTTAAAGGAAACAATTAAGTAAATTCCTTCAAATTTTTTTAAGACAGTTGAAAAATACCAAGGCAAAGAAGCAATTCCTTCAGACTTTTTGTCCAAAGGAATTCAGAAAAATACTTGCAGGTAAAAAACTTGAAATTTTTTTTCCAAAAGACATAAAGCTTCGAAATAATTTCATAGACTTTTTGTCTAAGGGAATTTTCCCCGAACTTTTTATTTGTAGGAATTTTCCTTAGGTAAAATGTCCACGAGAATTCTCCCTGGGGAAAATGTCTATGGGAAACATCCATGGGAGGAAGCGTAGGAGAAAGCCCAGGGAAATGCCGCAGGGAAATTACCCATAAAAACTACCAAGGAAAAGGCCACTGAAGGACACCGAAGGGTAGGTGCTCTTGTGGGAGACTCTCAGCTGCCAAAGTGAAGGACATTTTCATGAAGTCCAAAAGGAAGAATCTAGTGACCTACCATTCAAAGACTGCTCAAACGATAGATACCCTTGTGGGAGGCTATTCCTGACTCAAAATGGGTCATTTCTTAAGGCCTGAAAAGGCAAGTCCAATCCAAAAAAGTGCCAAATAGAAAGCCAAAAGAAGACCAAGGGGTGATGCGCCTGAAGACATCAAATTCAACACAATGAATTAGCCATTGAAAACATAGTGATGGGCGTGCGAACATCAAATTGAAGATAAAAAAATAACTATTGATCCTTTGAACCTATAGACCAAAATGCATTCATAGACTTCAATGCCAAGACTAGTAGAAAGTGAGAAAGGAACATAACAGAAAATTGAATTTAGGACCCAATTCAATTAACTAGAAAAGGAAGAATGATGAAGGTAAGATCAGATTATCAGGTGGACATTGAAAGTTGCAAACTTTCAATAAGTGTGACTTGTTTCCCTACATTGATAAAATTGAATGGGTAAAGTGCCCCTAAAGTTCAAACCTGTCTTCTTAACAGATTCCAATGCAACATGATGTGATACTATTCCCGAGTCCTTCTTGAAATGGCTATATAAGGGACTCTCTTCTATTGTAAATCTATCTCTTTTTGACAATCAGGATGAAACTCTGCCCAAATTGTAAGGCATTATTGAGGCTTTGAGCTCAGATTGCTAATCATATTTTGTTATTGGAATAAGATAGCAAGTGACTTTTCAGACTTTGTGCTATAATATCTTTGTTGTTGAGGAAACTATTCTTATGTCTTTTTCTTCAATATATTTTCTGTTCCTTTAATTCAACAAGCAAAATTAGTGACAGCAGTCAAGAAGGTGTCCTAAAGAGTCAAGTGTGGAGAGACTTTGTGCCCCCATAATTTATTTTAGTGTGTTTTCTTTTCATTTCTGTGTAAAGGAATTTGGGACAAATTTGTGCCCTCATTGTCCTTCGTATCTTACTCTCGAGCAATTCAGGTGGAGACTTTATGCTTCATCTCGATTTGTTGGTTATTACATCCTTTGTTACATTTTTTTGTTACTACCAGGAGTATTCTTGTGGTTTTCTAAATAGTAATTCTGAAAGAAGAGAGGTATTGTCTATCATTTCCCTTGAGTTTTTCCTTTGATCCACATGCATCATCTCTAAAAAGAGAGAGATGGATGGTTTGTCCTACCCCTGAGTATTATTTTCTATATATATATATAGCTTATCTATAGAGAACCTCCCCTTGATGAGAGGAGAGATCAGTCCCCTTCTGATGTGGTAAACCTACACATTTGGATGACTACTTTTCCTACTTTGACTGATCAGACCTATTTTGTTTATCAGTACGCTGATTGACAAAATATTCAACCAATAGTTTTTGGCAACTCTGTTGGGGATATACATAATTTTGTGCAATTTGGAACCTCAAGTTTTAGATTGAAACATCACCTATATAACCCATTATCATTATAACCCTTATCCATTACAAATTCTAGCAACTATTTCATGTCTTACCCATTATTCATTATAGCCTTACCATCTTCCTCCACCTCCGTTATTTTATCTAGTTTGTAAAACTAGAGCTGCTGGGAAAGAGTGCGTAGTTTAAAGCCTCAAGCCTTAAGTTGAAGCTGAGCCAGTCCTTTTCCATTTTTGTTTTATAATCTAGCCACTCCATCCAGATTTTTTATCTCTATTTTTCTTAATTAAATCATGGTAGTTCGAGGCCCCTAGGGTAACTCTTTTGGCCCACTAAACTTGACTCCACCTCTGCATGAACTCCCACATAGTTCAAGGAAGAATTTCCCCATATTTTTTGGTGATGGTATAGTTCATCCTAATGAACACATTGCAGCCTTTAGCATAGCCTGTGGTGTTATTGGAGTAGAATTTGAAGATGTGGCAGTCAGGATTTTTGTGGAGACACTACAAGGTGCTATTGTGGACTGGTTTTACCATTTGCAAGCTAGATTAGTGATTAACTGGAATACACTTAAAGCCATGTTCGAAGCAAGGTTCAAGCCTACAGAAGATGTACATGCCTTGCTAGCTTAGCTCACTCAGATGAAGAAAGAGCCTCATGAGCCTATGAGGGATTTCATAGCCAAATTTGACAAACTAAGAAATAAAATCCCTATAATAGCTTGACCTACAACTGAGAATCTCAAATGATTTTTCATTAATTCTCAGTTTCTTAAAGTCAATTTTATTTTGAGACGTACTAGACAAATAGATCTTTCTACAGCTCAACTTTTGGCCACTAAGGTAGAAGATGATCTCATCTTAGTAAGGAAGATAAGAAGAGATCCAAACAAAAATAGATCCTCATCTTTTTCTAAATATACATCTATAGGCACCACTGATCCAATAGTACAAAAGCTGGCAAATGAATTGCTAGCCTTGAAAAGGCAAATGGCACAAAGTATGTCTTTTGCTCCTCTATATAAAGACATACCAAGGAGGACATTCCCTAATCAGCCATATCAAGGCAATGCTACCAAAAGTCAAGGGCAACAAAATTGTCTTCTTCCTCCACAGAGGAATCCTGCCCTTAAAGCACCTCCAACAAACTCAATAGTTGGATATCTAGAAACAAAATATGTTTCCTATTTCTATCCTGAGTTGGAACAAGAAAATGGTGCTAATCTCTTTAGGGAGGATCTAAAAGAATCAATTGGTGACTCCCACATTGGTTTCCTAAATTACCAGGATGAACCCAGAAGTGAAGGTGAAGCAATCAAAGGATCATACACAGTATTCACCCAGTCCCAAAATTAGTTAGCCCAGCAGGTCGACAAAGAGAAGATAAAGGAGTGACTCTAACCAGTAATTTCAATTGCTGAGTAGAGAACCCCTCTTCCTTTTCAATCAAAGGACCTAGTGATTACCAAAGAAGTAAGTAAATTGAACATATCTATACCTTCTACTTCAAATTCACAAACCAGTCCTCCCCCTCTTAGAAATCAAAAGGATGAACACCCATCCTCTCTTCTAAATCTATTCGAGTCATTTGACATGATTGATCATGTCAAGGAATCCAAAATTCAAATGACTAAGTTTAAATGCCTACAAGTTAATCTTGAGAAATTGAACATTGATGGAGAACCAAATGCAGACCTGTCTAAGACAAAATACGTGGTCACCCAAACATCAACCCCTATAACACAAATTTTGTCTGAGTCTTCAAGTATGGGTAATTATTTATTTACCATAGAGGATGTTCATTTTTCTGATGAAAGTCCTGTAGCTGACAATCTAGGAATTGATCCAAACAAGACTTTAGGAGAATTGGTAGGATGTTATAAACAAGGAAAGATCTTCCATCTCTAATAAAGATAAATCTGATAGGAGATTAGCTTTTGATGATGACAACAATTCTTCCACCAATGATGAAGTTGGGACTATGTTGATATCTCCTTAAAGAGATATTCTTCCTTCATGCAATTTACAAGTCAACATTTCTTCCACAGTTGGATACATATCTATATTGCTCAAATTGAACACTACTCAGGGTGAAGAAGTCAAACTCCTTCACATCAAAGGAGATGCTGAGCTGATGGTTTGTCAGGAGTTTGATATGGACAATCCAATCATGTGCTAGACTAGACTAGCAGAATAACAAGTTATGATGGTGGACCATGCTGCTGCTAATCAAAATTAGGCAAAGGAATCCTTCACCAAGAGAGCAAGGAGTTATGGTCCAGTTTGAAGATCACATCCTGCCCTGGAACAAGAAGAAGAAAAGGCCAAGAAGAAGATACATAAAATTGGTTCTTGGTGGAAAGCTCCATTCTCCTGTCACCATTTCTAGGGGGAAAATGTTTTCCTACTAGTTTACCAAGATGGCACACTATTTTCATGAACTACTAAGAGAAAGCAGTATCTGAAATACTTCAATTCTTGAAGTATCAGATCATTTCATCTATACATATGTATATTTGTATAGTTTTTAATCCTATTTTGTTTTGTTTGTTTCCATTTTTTATGCCTTTCATTTTTGGATAGCATGACTCCATAACCCAATGGTACACATGAAGACATTGGATATTCTGGATTCTACTCCTTTCAATTCTTTTTGAAATTGATAGAAGTTCCCCAACTGGAGCCAGCTGTTGTCCCCCGAAAAATAGCACTCATTTTTGGGACAAAATTTGAACTATTTTGGTCTTATAGACTAAAATTATCTCTTCCCTTTTTGAAATTTTTCTTGGGCATTCAAATTCTTTAGTTTTCAAGCTTTTCATAAATCTATAGACTTTGCAAGTAGGTTCATTTCTACAGGTTCAAGGGCTTCTATAGGTTGTTTTAGTCAAAAGAATCAGTTTTCAACACTTAGTCATTTTTTGGGATTGGTTCAGCACCTCAGTTCAATCAAAAATATCCATCGGCAAGCATCTAAACACAAAAAGAGGCTTGAACCATTGAACCATTAAACTATTGAACCACTTTGGTTCAAAGGTTCAATGGGTTCAAGGTTCAATAGGTTCAATGTCATTGGCAAGAGTTAAGCACTTCATCAAGGTTCAAAGATCAATCACTTCAATTATTTCATTGGATTCAAAACACTTAGCCAAATCAAGGTGGCTTAAACCATTGAACCATTGAACCACTTTGGTTCAAAGGTTCAATGGGTTCAAAGTTCAATAACAATTTCAATCAAATGGTTCGTTAGTTGGTTCAAAGCTTTGTTTGAACTGTTGAACCAAAAATTGGTTCAATAGTTGGTTTAACATCTTGGTTCAATGAAAAGGTTAAATGCCTTGGTTCATCCTTTGGTTCAATTGGTTCAACGGTTGGTTCAAAGACATGGTTCAAAGGAACAGTTCAATGTTTGGTTCAATGCTTAGTTCATCAACTTGGTTCATTCAATTGAACCATCAACTTGAACCATCGACTTGAACCATTTTAGTTTAAAGCTTGGTTCAACTGATTAGTTCAATGAAGTGGTTCAAAAAGAGGCTCAAAGCCTTGGTTCAATAGAATGGTTCAAAGCTATGGTTCAAAGGAACATTTTAAAAGGTAAAATTTCAAAGGGCTTCTTGAAGGACAAGTGCCCTTGCAGAGGACATTTGGTCAACAAAAACATCCTTCAGAAGGGTTATTTTCAAGGAAACAATTAAGTAAATTCCTTCAAATTTTGTTTAATACTGTTGAAAAAGACCAAGGCAAAGAAGTAATTCCTTCAGACTTTTTGTCTGAAGGAATTCAAAAAAATACTTGCAAGCAAAAAACCTGAAAACAAATTTCCAAAAGAAACAAAGCTTCGAAATAATTTCATGGACTTTTTGTCCATGAGAGTTTTCCCTTGACTTTTTTTCCATGGGAATTTTCCCCAAGGAAAATGTCCATGGGAATTGTCCCCGAGGAAAATCTCCGCGGGAAACATCCATGGGAGGAAGTGTAGGAGAAATCCCAGGGAAATGCCATGGGGAAATTGTCCACAAAAACTACCAAGGAAAAGGCTGCCAAAGGACCCCAAAGGGCAGGTGCCCTTGCAGGGGACTCTCATCTGCCCAAGTGAAGGACATTTTCATGAAGTCCAAAAGGAAGAATCTAACAACCTACCATTCAAAGACTGCTTGAAAGATAGCTACCCTTATGGGAGGTTATTCCTAACTTAAAATGGGTCATTTCTTAAGGCCCAAAAAGGCAAGTCCAATCTAGAAAAGTGCCAAATAGAAATCCAAAAGAAGACCAAGGGGTGATGCACCTGAAGACATCAAATTTAGCATAGAGAATTAGCCATTGAAAACATAGTGATGGGTGCGTGAACGTCAAATTGAAGATAACAAAATAACTATTGATCCTTTGAACCTACAGACTAGAATGCATTCATAGACTTCAAGGCTAAGACTAGCAGAAAGTGAGAAAGGAATAGAACAACAAATTGAATTCAAGACCCGATTCAATTAACCAGAAAAGGAGGAACAATGAAGGTAAGATCAGATCATCAAGTGGACATTGAAAGTTACAAACTTTTAATAAGCATGACGTGTTTCCCTACATTGATAAAATCAAATGGGTAAAGTGCCCCTAAAGTTCTAGCTTGTCTTTTTAACAGATTCCAATGCAACATGATGTGTTACTGTTCTCGAGTCCTTCTTGAAATGGCTATATAAGGGACTCTCTTCTATTGTAAATATATCTCTTTTTGACAATCAGGATGAAACTCTGCCCAAATTGTAGGGCATTATTGAGACTTTGAGCTCAGATTGTTGATCATATTTTGTTATTGGAATAAGATAGCAAGTGACTTTTCAGACTTTGTGCTGTAATATCTTTGTTGTTGAGGAAACTATTCTTATGTCTTTTTCTTCAATATATTTTTAGTTCCTTTAATTCAACAAGTAGAATTAGTGACAATAGTCATGAAGGTGTCCTAAAGAGTCAAGTGTGGAGAGACTTTGTGCCCTCATTATCCTTTGTATCTTACTCTTGAGCAATTCAGGTGGAGACTTTGTGCTTCATCTTGATTTGTTGGTTATTAAATCCTTTGTTACATTTTGCTATTACTACCAAGAGTATTCTTGTGGTTTTTTAAATAATACTTCTAAAAGAAGAGAAGTACTGCCTGTCATTTCCCTTGAGTTTTTCCTTTGATCCGAATGCATCATCTCTAAAAAAAGAGAGATGGATGGTTTGTCCTACCCCTGAGTATTATTTTCTATATATATATATGTATAACTTATCTATAGGGAACCTCCCCTTGATGAGAAGAGAGATCAGTCTGCTTCTGATGTGGTGAACCTATACATTTAGATGACTAATCTTCCTATTTTGGCTGATCAGACCTATTTTGTTTATCAGTACATTGATCGACAAAATATTCATCCAACAAGTCTCATTATTAGTTGATTTAGAAGAATCACTATAGAAAGTCATGAGCTCACCCCAAAATGGTATAAATCTGAGACCATGATTCAAATTAGGTATACCAATTGATAAAGGTCATAAGATTCCTTATGCTCATGGGCCAAGGCCTTTTCATGTATAATCAAAATTATCCATGATCTGATTAGGGATAGCATATGTTGGATTCTAAATAAAATCAACAATGTTGTCAAAATATAACTAGTCTCTTTCAATGAAAGCCTCTCGATCTTTTTTTGGAAAACTAGCAGGTATAAATACCATCAGTGGTTTCTTTATTTATTTATTTTATTGATATATCAAGTTGGGTATATCAGGGCTTTTGGAAGGTTGGTTTTACCAAATGTTTTGGGAGAGTTTATCAACTTAGCATCATGGAAGGCATCCTTAAGATAGTACATGTAAATGCCCACGTCTTCTATAATAACCTATTTTTCAAGAGTTATGGGGAATGGATTAGCTAAAGTGGAAGCAAGGTCACTAGGGTTGATATATTTGTATTGGTAGATTCAAATCTATATCTTTGTTATTCTTTGCAATGAATTCATAACCTAGACAATAGTTAGAATCATGATATTTATCCTCCAAATGTTTGCAATATTTATAAGGCTATAGATCGATAGGGATAGTGACATCAATCCCATCATGGGGAAACTTAAGGCACTGATGCAAGGTAAATGGAATAGATTGTACTTCATGGATCTAAGTATGAATAAGAAGTATGTTATAAGGAAACTCAATAGCCACAATATGTAATAATGTGTGATGGGATGCAGACCCAATAATGATCAACAAACAAATAATACCAAAAGATTCCCTCTCAACATTGTCATAATCCTTTATGGTGATCATTGATAGCTAAATGTCCTTCATAGTGTAACCCAATATCTATACCAATTTGAGGGACACTATGTTTACCCTGAACCATTATCTATAAGAACATATTTGAACTTATGGTTTTCAATGACTACCTCAATAAACAATGGGTTATTATGGCTCAGACCAAGGGTGGACATATCTTTTTCATCAAATGTGAGATGTATAAATAAAGACAAATGTCCAATAAAGTTTTGGAACTATTCAAGATTAATATCTTAGGGAATATTGGATTGTTGTAAAAGGTCATTCAAAATAGTTATATAGACTTCAAATGTATGAAAGAGATCTAAACTAGAAATTTGTGTGGGGATTTTACTCAGTTGGTCTAATGAAATATAATGCTTTTCAATTATAGGATGAGATATCTTAGGTTTGGTTGGCATAATGTTTGTATTTGTATCTAAAGGTACAATTTTCACATTGGGTTTAGTGGAATAAAAAGAGGGAAAAGGGATCTGAATTGTAACTCATGAGTGTCTAGTAGAGATTGCATAATTTAGAGGTGGTAAAGATCCATAATAATTAAAAGATGAAGGAAAAGGGACTTGGAGGGTAACTCATGGGCATATAGTTACATTGGAGTGATTTTAATTTGGTAAGGAGCCATTATAATTATAGGAATGATGAGCTCTATAAATATTAACCTATACAAACAAAGGTGCAATATAATTTCATCACTCAATGTGGTGTCACTTGATGGAGAGGGAGTTGACCCTATAACCATAGGTCTAGTACTATCAAAAGTATGGAATGGTTTATAGGTTTTAATAGTGATAGTGGTAATGTGGTTTACATAAATGTATACCATAGTCTTTTTGTAGTTGTAAGTCATGTTATTGTAACCTAGGTTATCAGCATGGGTATTTTGATCCTAATTATGATCATGTTTAGTGCAATTTTTACATTTATTCCATCCTTGGTTATAGTTGTTTCTTGGTGGTTCTTTATTATGTCTAAGAAATGGATCTTTGTAGATTCCCCATCCTAATTAGTGTCATATGGAACGATCTTCACCACTCTATCAAATATTAAATGAGGTGTCATAAATGAACACAATGATAAGCACTATGACCAACAACATGATGGAAATTAAAAAATTTATTTAACCGATACCAATCTAGTTTAGGTTGATCTTTAGAAAATGGCCTTGGTATAGGCCATGCAATCAAATTAACTACTATAAGATTTTGGAACACTAATTGAATAGGCTCTCCTAGTTTTCAAAAGATGATATATTTATTATGAAATACCCTTAATAAAGGGAATCTTTTCAAAAAAATTGGTAGATTAGGGGGAGCTAATTGCACATTTAGAGTTGGCAGGGCCCATACCATTCGTATATGTCTTGATTCAGTGACACCATTTTTGACCTTATTATTATTATCAAAGCCCTTAGGTTTCTATATTACAATTGTATGACTAGGAGATTGGGTCTCATTTTATGTTTAAACTTGTGAATAAATCTTAAAAATGGCTTTTGTGATAAGTATCTTCTCAATCTGCACACCCTTGTCTATAATTTATTCAAATGTGTTGGTGCAAGTAAGCCATAAATTGTGCATGACCTTAGGGTGTAAATTCTATGAAAAAATGTCTAACAACTATTATTATGGAAAATTATGTTGAAATAATCAAGAGAATGATCTCCATAATTGTATATATGTTTTGAAGCTTTCTCTATCTCACTATTTGGCTTTACACAAGTCAACAGTGGCTAATTCATGTTCAATATTATATGATAAGTGGTTGAAATTTTTTTATAGATAGTTAATTCCAATGCACAATTGATCCATTGGGTAACTTAATAAGCCATTATATATCTTCTCTCTCTAAACTTTGTAGAAACAAATGAAGCAAATAAACACTACTGTAAGCTACCTTTTAGCATAATACAAAAAAAATCATAAATGTGCTTATCAGGGTCACGCTTTCCTTTTGTATTTATCAAATTTGGGTGCCTTAAAATGGCATGGAAAGGGGACTTGGAGAATGATCAAATTGAATGGATATGGACATATCTCATCAATTTTATACTTCTTGATTATGTTTCCTATCTCCAATCATGACACAATCTCTTTCATTGAATTCCATCTTGCATGTTTAATGCATTAATGGGTGGAATATAATTCTTTTAGGGTGGTATGCTCCCATATTGTTTTGATTTGTTAGGGATATATACCCTACGATCCATGAGTTTATTTTTATTCACTCCTTGAGTCACATGAGTCATTAATTTTTGGGTTGATTAAAATTCCTTGAAATCAATAGTCTTGAATTATAAATGTTCCATTGCTTTTGGGGAGTCTACGATCTATTCACCAATGTACATGTTGGTTGAGATGAACTAGCCAAATTATTTTGCATTATTTCCTTAATATGAAATAAATGTTTTTGTTATTTATTTTGTGAAGGAATAAGAGGTCCTTGCTGATTGAAAACTATATGCTTCAAGTCTAATGAAGTATGTTGTAGAATCTCTTGAGACTTAGGTTGTTTAATTAAGAGATATATATCCTTTTTGGTATGTTCTCAACTATAGTTTGTTGTGTTGGCTCAACTACATTTCATTATTCCTTGGAATCAATGTTATTTATTGAAGTGATAACTAAAGTGTCTATCAATTCCACAATAAGTTGGTTAGCATATCATTTGCTTATCTTATTTATCTTTGTAATGAGATCTTGATGTGTTGACTCTATAAGAAATTCCTTTACTTTACTAGAAGAAGCAATGTTTGTTTTTTCATTATGCATGATGGATTTTTATTATTGTTAATCTTATACCCTAACCAAGGTATGTACTTTTCCATAAGAAAATTTGATGATACAGTCATATAAAATGCAAAAAATGGTAACTTAAGTGTCGATAATGACACCCAACACATGGTTCCATCTTTCTTGCTCTCATGACCCTTCTAGGCACCTTTTTGATGATTATGTTCTTCTATATAAGACTATTTTGGCTAAGATGAATAGCCCCATGGATGATCAAGAGTTAAATGATCTCTTCAAATAGATTCTTCTACTAGCTTTACATGAATCAATTATGTTCAAAAGATTCTCTTGCTTTACTAAATTATGTCACACACTAAATGAAAGAGAATTCAAGTTAATTTCAATAGGAAAACTCAAGTACACAAATATATTAGACACAATAAACAATAGTAATAGAAAATTCCAATACAAAGTAAAGGTCAATTATAATAAGATTCAGAATCAACCTATAGTTAATGTGGCTTTAGAGCCCCCTTAATAAGTGGTTTTATCAGTACCTCCTCAGTATAACTTTACCAATCTACCAGTTTCTCATGCTAAATCTTTATAGTATCTATTAGAATGTAACATCTTATCACTTCCTCCTCTTCGAGAAGTTAACCCAAAAAAGCCTCTTCCATGGAGATATGATCAACATGTATTTTGTGAGTTTCATAGAACACTAGGCCATACAAAAAATAGATGCATCAGTTTGAGAC
The DNA here is from genome assembly GCA_037957365.1 of Torreya grandis. Taxonomy (NCBI): domain Eukaryota; kingdom Viridiplantae; phylum Streptophyta; class Pinopsida; order Cupressales; family Taxaceae; genus Torreya; species Torreya grandis. The sequence goes on along the minus strand of JARHVA010010312.1, from coordinate 150,240 downwards.
ACAAGATATAAGATTTAATAGATAGAAATCATATTGATCTTGGCACTTCAATTGAGCCTCCTCAAGCCAAGCTAAATAAGATAAAGCATTGAAAATATTTATAGATTATTTTCCACAACATTTCAAATAGGAGATAGGGGATACATCATGGGTTTATCATGCATATCATGCACATCCCCCACCAAAAACATATAAGGCACCTTTAGCTAAGTTACATCCTTTGAGAAACATGATTGGTATATACAATTCTAGAGTTATAGCTAGACCTTCCATCTCCTTCTCAAATTAGGATATTATTTAGTATGATACAAATTATCATGCACTTTTTATTAGAGCTCACATTCATACTCATCCTATTCATATTGTTCTCATAGACAATGGATCTAGTGTGAACATCTAAACTATGACATTATTGGAACATCTAAGATATTTAGAGCAAGATATTAAACTGACATACATAATTATTAGTGGAATCAATGGGCACATACATAGCTTACTAGGTGAGATTGTAATTCCTCTATAGGTGGGTCTAACACATGTGGCCACAACATTCACTATTGTTCCTAGCACAAGAGTTTTTTATATGTTACTTAGTCAACCATGGATTCAAAAACATTGAGCAATACCTTATAAAATTCATAGATGCATGAAATTCATTCACATTAATCAAGTTATTATAGTTGGTGGAGTTATATATGAGTTACCACTCCCCACCTTAGAGCCACCTTCTACTTTTCACTCATCAATTTCATTTGCTCCACTAGTTCTAATTCTTCCTCCAATTTAGATTTAGACACAGTTGAGGCATCCAACACTATGACAATGATTTCATACACCTCCACATATGTCTCTTTCATAGTATACATAATTTTAGGATTTTATATAGCTCTTAGATACAATATTCACACCCAGGGTAGTATCATTGAGATCTCATGCATCTACACACAAAGCATATTTTTAGAGATCTTTTACTACTTTCAAATGGGTCACTAAGAGCCCTATAGTTTCATCCACTTCTCAAATTTATAGGGGGACCCTATATTTATTTTCCACTTTAGATATTTTAGAGCACTTATAGCATATAAAACTTTTAGATCAATATTCTCGGCCTCTCCATCATGCTTCATGATCACACATGATTCCTCTACTTGATATAGGACACCATGATAGGGAGTCTCCCATGAGACTCATTGGTTAGTATCCTTTTACCCAGTAATACCTATACATTGTTTCTATTACTTGATTGTACATAGCTCAAAACTTTTAAAAATTAAAAACAAATACAAAATTTTAAAATACAAAAACATTCAAAAACATCAACAATATTTTGATTGTATGCATCATCCATGATTTACATTACTACTACTATGCTAGACTTTCATTTTTTGTTCTATGATTATTATTTGTCAATTTATCTACATTACCATGCTTCACTTGATCTTATTTGAGTGTGTGTAGTGATATTCAAATCCTTGACTGATTCACTCTACCCATTAAGGGGGAATCCTACTTATACATTGGAGACATACTTTGATATATTTACCCATTAGGGGAATCTTCTAGATGACTACAACATCCACATTATGTCATTCCTACATCACACACTCTATTTATCATGTTGATGTACATTACTTACTAGCTTACATAGATTACTCTATCGACATTCCACTAGTATATAGTACTTATGTATATCTTAGCATATTCCTAGTCTTTTACTAACATGTATTGCATACCTTCACATTCTTACTTTGATTAGTTAGATCATGATTGTGTTTCCAATTCTTACATGCTTTCTTTTCTTGATTAACATTAGCTTGATGTGATTGCATTTTCCTATTCCTATTTCTCTCCTATATGTGCCTTAGGACATTTACCAATGTCCTTCACTTATATTCATGTGTGTGCATTTATACATTTTTGAATGTCTCTTATTTGTAGTATTCTATGTGCTTGTTTCAATTGTATGTGTATGCAGCATTTGAACATGCCTTGTATGCTTGATTTCTAGATTGAGTGACATGTACCCATATCCCTTTTTTTCTTGGACCCTTGGGCATATTTTACATACTTCTTACCTTGTGTGCTTGTTGCTTGATTGATTTCTAGTTGTTTACAAGGCCATGATCCTAATCATGTATTATCTTCCTTTCTTGGATGCCATGATGGAAATCATACTCCATCCCTCCAAGACAAGTAGCAAGTAACAAGTAACCAAACTTCTCATTCTAGTTCTAATTCAATACATTACATTACGTTATTATATTTATCTAGGCATACCCCTATTGATCTAACAATCTCTTAATACAAACCATGATATATCTTGAGATATCTTATCGATTATCATTGTTATATCATGTATCTTTGAAACATAACACACTTGCAAGGCTCTATATTTTGAGGGAAGTCATTACATGGTATACATTTCTACCCTCAAAAGATAAATATGGGTTTTGTCATAGATATCAGAAATCCCTATAATCAAAATTAAGATTATAAAATAGGTTACAATAGCAATCAGAGGTCAAACTAGGTAGAACAGATCAAAAAAATGGTGACAATTCTAGCATAGTTTTTAGTATTAGTAAAGGACAATAATATTGGACATGAAAAAATAATTTGATACCAAGGTGTCCTATTTTTTATGCTCATGTCCAAATAGTATAAAAATTAGATTTTCTAGAAGCAAGCAAAAAGGTAGGTTCAACTATAGTTTTACACATTCATACTAGTTTAGAATAAGTAGTTTTTAGTAAACTTTTTCTTTGAGAATATATATATATATATATATATATATATATATATATATATATATATATATATATATATATATATAAGGGGTGTCATACACATCATGATATATTTCACTTCTAATTTCAGATATGGTAGTTGGTATAACTTTCAAATAAAAATCCATGTTTCAAACACTAGTGATTGAGGGTAATGTGTATGACATATTTATTCTCTTTTATTTTTGATTTTAGCATTACCCAGGCATTTTTAGTAGTTGTGCACCTTATTCAATCTATAGGTGGTTGGAAATTTTTTGGAGTGGCTTTCATACAAGCCTAATATCTACATTCTTGAGTTACTAAGTTCCCAAGTGGCTTTCATATAATCCTAGTTTTTAGTTTTGAGTGGATTTTATACAAGCCTAGTCTCCATATTTCAAAGTGGCCAAGAGTGGCCTAGTTTCCAACATATATTTGGCTATCCACACCAACATTTTTAGATTGCAGAGTATTCATAGGATTTAAGAGCCATCTCATTCAACACACATTTCATACTGATATTTGTTTAGATCTTCACTTCATGGGGTAATGATGGAGCTAAAGGACTAGATAGAGTTTGTATTCTTGAGCCACCTATTCAAAGGGATTGGACACATAGTCGAGACATTTGTTAACATATGCATGATCATATAACATCACTTAATAGGTGATGATGGAGTCAAAGGGACAACCTTTTCATTCCTAAGTGACTCTCAGGGAATTGAGCACTCAACTCTAATCATGATATTACTCTTGGTACAACACATTCCAACATTACTCATCATAATCTAGCATCACAACAAGTTTTGTATTAGTTTGCATACCTAGTGAGGTGTATTCATTCATTTATCTTCCTATCTCTCTTACATAGTTTTATACATTCTTATTTTGGATATAACATATCTATTAATAACTAATTTACTCTTTATTTTTCTTATAGATTCATACTTCACATCATGCTCTCTCATGCAAACTCAACATCACAATAGCTTCATGAACTTCACCCTTACAGGTAATTTTAGGTACACTTTCTATTTTTCCTTTATCCTAGTATTTCACTTTTTCGTATCACTATAATAAAGGGTGGTGGAAATGTAGTCATATAAAATACAAATATTGGTAACTTAATTGTAGCTAATGACACCCAACCCATGGTTCCCTCTTATTTGATCTCATGACCCTTTTAGCCACCTTTTCACTGATTACCAGTCATCTGTAGGATTTCAAAACCTCATTATAACTTAGCTAGGACCCTTTTTATATGATCATTCCACCCCTAAGTCCCATACCCTAAGGACAATAGAACCCAAATTGGACTATAACACTAGACCCTAGGGTGTCCCCTTTTTGGTGTTTTTGTCTAATCACATTTTTAGCTGAGATTACCATTTTTCCTTGATTCCTCCTCTTCATTGTGTCGACCAAGCACAATTTCATTTAATCAATGACCAATAGATACCTATATAATCCCATTCAAAGATCATTTGGAAATGGTTGGAAAATATCATAAAGAAAACAAGAACTTAAGCAAGACTATTCAAGAAATCTTCCCTATTCTCTGCATACAACTAGCTAATACACTTAAAAACTTATTCAAATCCTTACACCAACCCATAGCCACCTCAAAAATATATAGTTTTATCATTTCTTGCATTCTCATATCATAATTTCATTAAGCACTTTCAAAGAGAACTAAATATGGTTTGATCCCTCTTCAGAGTATTGGTATGTAGGTAGTATGCCCACACATGGAGTGTGAAGAATGTCTAGTTCATCTTATACACACTAACCCCTTTCTTTTCTCAAAGTCATATTCAATCTTACTAGAGACTTTTGATTAAAGATAAATTAGGTCTATAAGGAGGTCCATTGAGAGTTAAGCTTCAAATTTTCATAAGCAAGGTCATACAGGAGTGGCAAATAGAACCAAGAAATCTCATACCTTTGTGTCTAGATTGGAAAATAGTGGCATGAAAAATAATATAATGTCAAACCTCAAAGTTTCATATTTTCAATGCTCCTATCTTTTCACCAAATGAAACCTAGATCTAGGTTCTTGGTACTATCCCAATCCTACATAGTCAATATCAACCTTCATCTTAGTCAGATCAACATAATTATAATCTAAGTTATATTTCTCTCTATTCACTTGATATTTTTAGAAAGTCTAAATAATAATCAGAATTAACAAATTAGTAGGTTAATTATTGCATAATTATTAAATGATTTAAATTTAATTGTAATAATTGGTCTTGATTAAGGGGGAAAATCTAGTTTAATATGGTAAAATATAGATTTTTGTCAAATAATTTACATGAGAAATAAAAGTAAACTTATCTAAAAATGAAATATAATAAATGATTCAAGAGATAAAAATTGAGATGTAGAATTGGGACATTGTCTAGAATCTAGATTTGGCCTTCGTTCTTTGATAGGATAAGAGTTCCAAAAGTGGATAAGAGTGGTACTGATGCTTTAGTCTACCTATAATAATATTTTTTTAAGGGTATGAGCTTTTTGGGTTTTATTTGCTAGGTCAGTGTGAACTTGTGTACCAAATTTTAGAGGCTAAAAGTCAATAGAGCTTATTATAGGTCCATTTAAATCTCCAATTCTTGTATATATCTACACACATGAAAAACACAATTATAATAAAAAGGTGGGGGGGGGGGAATAGGTTAGGGGAAGAATGATCACACAATATAGAACCCCTAATGTTAAGATCTTTACCTACGTTAACCCTCAAGCTAGGGTCTCAAATCAAATGTAGTTCTCCCTTATGGAACATAGATAATCAACGTGCATAATATATGCAAGAATGACTTTTGCCTAGGCCCTTCCTTGATTAAGCATGCAAGTCTATGTGTGATACATAATGCTAAGCTATACTATTGACTCATTTTTATTATGTATAATGTTCCAAAGTAGTAAGTTCTAGATATAAAATTCCTTGTGAAGTGCTCTATATAGGAGATTCTTTATTTCTAATTTGGGATATGTATTTGCATTTGGTTAGCATGAGAAAAATTAAGGATGAAGCTAAGAAAAAGAGTAATACTAAACTAGTGAAATAAACTGACTGTTAGAACTCAAATTGACCTTATATAAAATCATTAGAAATGGGACAACCTAGGGTCTAGTGTTGTAGTCCAATCCTAGTGCTCTTATCCTAAAGTCTAAGGACCTAGGGGGATGGAAAGAGGATAGGAAATATAACCTGGCTAAGGTGGAATGACCATTTGAAAAGCTTAGAATGATAAGGATTAGGTAAAAATATGACTTAAGCCTAGAACAAGACTAAAAAGAATAAAACCAAGACATGGCTGAATGTGAGCAAAGCTCATATTCTCTAGTTAGAGTCTCCTATGAAAAGACATGATATGTGTGGTTTCTTGACCAATTTAGAGTGTATAAATTTACCCCATTTTATTCTATTGATGCAATGAAATGAAGTACTAGAGTAAAAGAAATAAAAGAATGTGTACCTAAACCTACCTACATGGAGATAAGTGTGTTGAAAAAAGGTCCAATTCACTTCCTAACCAGGGAAGTGGATGGAGAGCTAAATAATACATGGATAAAAAAGGAATCATTAAAATGGATACCCCCTATAATAAATCCAAAAGTGGAATCTATAGAACATGGAAAAGGAAGGTAATATTTGCCCCTTATGTTAAATCTGACTAGAATGAGAAATGCTTAGAGGTCTGAAACCAATGTATGCTCTCTATCCCATATAAACTCATGTAATTTGGAATGTGTGCATATAATTTATATAGTGTGAAGAGAAAAATATTTCATGCCCCCACTCTGAATATCTAAATTGGAACTAAGAAATATTTAGAGGCCTAAAACCAATATCTATCCTCTGTCACACACAAACTCATGTAGTCTGGGTCTAGGTAATAATATGGATCAACCACTGTAGATGATCATATGGTCTAACTTAGTGAAAATAAAGGTATATATAGGTGTAATATTAAACTTTGGTAAATGTGTAATAAGAGAATGGGATTTCCTAAATTTCCAATCTGTATAATCTTGGATGATGAAAAACATGAACATATGTTCCATGCCCTCAAATATGGTATGTGAGTGATGCATATGTATAGTCTGGTAATATATATAACCAAATGTTAAATTAAATATCATGCCATGCTCCATGTCAGAAATTAGAGATCAAAATATTATACTCTACACTATGCCTATAATCTATTAATTGGTCATGTAACTATGTCATGTTTTATGAAGTTGTATGTGTGAGATGTGTAGTAATATACATGCCCCAAAATATGGTATCTAAGTTGAATCTATATCAAATTCACTATAAATCCATATAATATGAACCAATATATCTAACTAATATATGTATTTTTAAACTAAAGGTATGTCCCTTTGAATGTCATAAGTAATGTTGAATGATCCATGTAATCTAAATCATTATATGTGACTAATTTGTGTATCTGTAAACTAGAAGTATGTCCCTCTGAATGTCTTAAGTAATGTGAAGTGACCCATGTAATCTAGATCACTATATATTTTAACCAATCTAAGTTGAATCTGATAATCTAAACACTAAAGGTGTATGAACCATGGTGTATCCACCTATGAGAGTGGATAGGCATTTAGGGTAAGTATAGGAATAGGAATAGTAGGAATGATTCCCCCATTTTGGGGAGAGGGATGAGATATATGATAGAGGAGTTTGATCCAAAAGTGATGACTAGTGGTATAAGTAGAAACAAGGCTACCTTGTTTGTGAGGAGATTGAAAGTTTGTTTGATTGATTAGGCTGAGTGGTTTGATAGTTGAATGAGTCTTTGATTGGTAGGGACCAAGGTGTATGTTTGGATATGAAATAGGTATAGATATGTGTGTGCCATAAGAGGTGGATGATGTAGTAATAAAGTGAGGCCTACATGATTTCAAAGGTATCATTGTTATGATTCATTGGAACAAAGCAATTTGTAAAATGGACCTATGGGGTTGAAGTTATAGGCAAAATGGTATTTTGCATTGGATGAGAAAGTTGTTTGATATAGGAAAATTGGATTGATTATTGATTCATTTGTGCATTTACTAGTTTGAGATTTGGATCTATGGAGTAGGATATATTCTGAGGAGATGAGCACCTATCATGACCCAATTTGAGTAGTTGGTAGCCTAGGTTGAGGTAGTGGAGAGGTTACCCTGGTAAGTAGCTAAAATGCATGGTTTTTGCCTGTTTAGAAGCCTATTTTTATGTTTTAAAGTTGTCTTGAAGTGTTTTAGGAAAATTTCCACTAGTTATAGTGATCCTATCTAGGATTCAGTGCTCATGTCTAGTGTTTAATGTTGTTATCTAGGTTTTGGCACTGTTGTTTAGTGCTAGTGTCCTTTTTTAGTGTTGTCTATTGGGGCTAGTTTTCTAGGATTTTGAGTTGTTTCTTATTTTTTTGTAGCTTAGGTATTTTCCTTGTCATGGTTCATTGATATATATGTTATTTTTTGTGTTTTTTTAGGGAAAGGTATGGATGAGGGAGTTCTATAGAGGCCAGGTGATGGAGACCCTGAGATTGTTACCTTTGTCAATTGATGAGAGAGTTGTGATGGATAAAGTAGGGCTGGGTCATGTGTGTGACCTAGGTACTATACAGTGGGATAGGTATTTGATTACCACCTTATATGAGAGGTGGAATGAAAACACATACACTTTTTGGCTTCTTACAAGGGAGATTACTATTACTCTAGAGGATGCGTATCATATTTTGAATTTACCAGTTAATGGATAGGATGTTACATTATAGGATTATATGGGTGCAGATGCTATTGACCATACATCATTGTAATTTTCTAGTGTACCCTTAGGAATACATTAGAGAGGAAGTGATAGCAAAGTATTATGGTTAGTTATTGTGAAGTCGAGTGTTCCATGCTTGTGGAAGTGGTTGGTTATGTTGTTATCTTCATTTATTACTCTGGATGGGAGTGGGGTATTGATTGTATATAAGATGCATAGGATCAAATATTAGTATAGAGGTGTATGGAATCATGTTCTCATGGGGTAGGACTATACTTGTCCACTTATATAGGGATATCTACAATTTACTCGAGAGGTATTTTCCTAGCTCACATTCTCAAGAGAATTTTGTTTTATAATAAGTAGTTTGTTTCTACTCAAAATAATTTCACAAAATTGACTAGCAAGGTTGTTAGTGTTATGCCTATTTTCTACACACTTTAAATTTTTCAAAAAATTAATACTTGTTGCCATAAAGATGACCTTGTCATGAAATCTAAAATTGTGTTTGAGACCTAGTCAATTAATATTATATTTAGATACATATTTTTTTATTATAAAATAAAAATGATAAGTTGATGAATTCATATTTATGTTTCTAAGTGGTTTCAAAAAACATGGTAGTTTAATGAGTAAAATGCACGTATATATTTTTGAAGGTGATCAGTTATTTTAATTTTTAGAAGCCTATTTTTTACGTTTTAAAGTTGTCTTGAAGTGTTTTAGGAAAATTTCCACTAGTTCTAGTGATCCTATCTAGGATTCAGTGCTCATGTCTAGTGTTCAATGTTGTTATCTAGGTTTTGGCACTTTTGTTTAGTGCTAGTGTCCTTTTGCAGTGTTGTTGTCTATTGGGGCTAGTTTTCTAGGATTTTGAGTTGTTTCTTATTTTTGTGTAGCTTAGGTATTTTCCTTGTCATGGTTCATTGATATATATGTTGTTTTTTGGTTTTTTTTAGGGAAAGGTATGGATGAGGGAGTTCTATAGATGCCAGGTGATGGAGACCCTGAGATTGTTACCTTTGTCAATTGATGCGAGAGTTGTGATGGATAAAGTAGGGCTGGGTCATGTGTGTGACCTAGGTACTATATAGTGGGATAGGTATTTGATTGCCACCTTATATGAGAGGTGGAATGAAAACACATGCACTTTTTGGATTCTTACAAGGGAGATTACTATTACTCTAGAGGATTGTATCATATTTTGCATTTACCAATTAATGGATAACATGTTACATTATAGGATTATATAGGTGTAGATGCTATTGACCATACATCATTGTACTTTTCTAGTGTACCCTTAGGAATACATTAGAGAGGAAGTGATAGAAAAGTATTATCATTAGTTATTGTTCAGTCGAGTGTTCCATGCTTGTGGAAGTGGTTGGTTGTGTTGTTATCTTCATTCATTACTCTGGATGGGAGTGGGGTATTGATTATATATAAGATTCATAGGATCATACAAGGTATAGAGGTGTATGGAATTGTGTTCTCATGGGGTAGGACCATACTTTCCCACTTATATAGGGATCTTTACAATTTACTCAAGAGGTATTTTCCTAGATCACATTCTCAAGAGAATTTTGTTTTATAATAATTAGTTTGTTGCTACTCAAAATAATTTCACAAATCTGACTAGCAAGGTTGTTAATGTTATGCCTATTTTCTACACACTTTAAATTTTTCAAAAAATTAATACTTGTTGCCATAAAGATGACCTTGTCATGAAATCTAAAATTGTGTTTGAGACCTAGTCAATTAATAATATATTTAGATACATATTTTTTTATTATAAAATAATAATGATAAGTTGATGAATTCATATTTATGTTTCTAAGTGGTTTCAAAAAGCATGGTAGTTTAATGAATAAATTGCACATATATATTTTTGAAGGTGATCAGTTATTTTAATTTTTAGTAAAATTAGTTTTGTGATAGTATTTTAGTTGAGAAGTGGATTCTTCAATTTTGAGACAATTTTAGTTGAGAAATAAACTTTTAATTTTTTACAATTTAAGTATATTAATATGATTCTTTGATTTTCATAGATGGTTTGATTACTAGTTTAGAATAGATAATGGTGATAGATGGATGATTATTGCATTCTAAAAATACTATATTTGAAATTCAATATAGTTAATTATAAATACTATTATGAAGTACATATCATATTATAGCCTCAATTCTACTTATTACTTGTATGGAATTGTGTTCTCCTGGGGTAGGACTATACTTGTCCACTTATATAGGGATCTTTAAAATTTACATAAGAGGTATTTTCCTAGATCACATTCTCTAGAGAATTTTGTTTTATAATAAGTAGTTTGTTGCTACTCAAAATAATTTCACAAAACTGACTAGCAAGGTTGTTAGTGTTATGCCTATTTTCTACACACTTTAAATTTTTCAAAAAATTAATACTTGTTTCCATAAAGATGACCTTGTCATGAAATCTAAAATTGTGTTTGAGACTTAGTCAATTAATATTATATTTAGATACATATTTTTTAATTATAAAATAATAATGATAAGTTGATGAATTCATATTTATGTTTCTAAGTGGTTTTAAAAAGCATGGTAGTTTAATGAATAAAATGCACACATATATTTTTGAAGGTGATCAGTTATTTTAATTTTTAGTCAAAGTGGTTTTGAGATAGTATTTTAGTTGAGAAGTGGATTCTTCAGTTTTGAGACAATTTTAGTTGAGAAATAAACTTTTAGTTTTTTACAGTTTAAGTATATTAAGATGATTCTTTGATTTTCATAGATGGTTTGATTACTAGTTTAGAATAGATAATGGTGATAGATGGATGATTATTGCATTCTGAAAATACTATATTTGAAATTCAATACACTTAATTATAAAGACTCTTATGAAGGTACTAGGTTTGATTACTAGTTTTGATATGAAATAGGTATAGATATGTGTGTGCCATAAGAGGTAGATGATGTAATAATAAAGTGAGGCCTACATGATTTCAAAGGTATAATTTTTATGATTCATTACAATAAAGTAGCTTGTAAAATGGACCTATGGGGTTAAATTTATAGGCAAAATGGTATTTTGCATTCGATGAGAAAGTTGTTTGATATAGGAAAATTGGATTGATTCTTGATTCATTTGTGCATTTACTAGTTTGAGATTTGGATATATGGAGTAGGATATATGCTAAGGAGATGAGCACCTATCATGACCCAATTTGAGTAGTTGGTAGCCTAGGTTGAGGTAGTGAAGTGGTTACTCTAGTAAGTAGCTAAAATGCATGGTTTTTGCATATTTAGAAGCCTATTTTTTATGTTTTAAAGTTGTCTTGAAGTGTTTTAGGAAAATTTCCACTAGTTATAGTGATCCTATCTAGGATTCAGTGCTCATGTCGAGTGTTCAATGTTGTTATCTAGGTTTTGGCACTGTTGTTTAGTGGTAGTGTCCTTTTTTAGTGTTGTCTATTGGGGCTAGTTTTCTAGGATTTTGAGTTGTTTCTTATTTTTGTGTAGCTTAGGTATTTTCATTATCATGGTTCATTGATATATATGTTATTTTTTGGTGTTTTTTAGGGAAAGGTATGGATGAGGGAGTTCTATAGAGGCCAGGTGATGGAGACCCTGAGATTGTTACCTTTGTCAATTGATGAGAGAGTTGTGATGGATAAAGTAGGGTTGGGTCATGTGTGTGACCTAGGTACTATACAGTGGGATAGTTATTTTATTACCACCTTATATGAGAGGTGGAATGAAAAAACATGCACTTTTTTGGCTTCTTACAAGGGATATTACTATTACTCTAGAGGATGTGTATCATATTTTGCATTTACCAGTTAATGGATATCATGTTACATTATAGGATTATATGGGTGCAGATGTTATTGACCATACATTATTGTAATTTTCTAGTGCACCCTTAGGAATAAATTAGAGAGGAAGTGATAGCAAAGTATTATGGTTAGTTTTTATGTATTCAAGTGTTCCATACTTGTGGAAGTGGTTGGTTGTGTTGTTATCTTCATTCATTACTCTAGATGGGAGTGGGGTATTGATTATATATAAAATACATAGGATCACACAAGGTATAGAGGTGTATGGAATTGTGTTCTCATGGGGTAAGACTATACTTACCCACTTATATAGGGATCTTTACAATTTACTCAAGAGGTACTTAGTGGTGGTGTGAGAATATAGCGATTGTGTGATTGATAAAATTATTGAGGGATAGGTGGGAACCTATACATCCATATGGGGAGTGGTGAATGAGTTTATTGGCTATATGATCTCCTAGGATATATCTCTATAGATGAGTTTTAGATAGATTAGTGGCTCAAGATAACATATGGAGGCCCCATAGGGGATTCCTTGGGTGGCCTGAGGATGGAATGAATTTATGGTGTATGAGGGTTTTTTTATAGTTGTATGACCATTATATTTGAGTGTATGAGCACTTTTAGTATGAATGTGTGACTAGATAGTTTGGGGTGCAATAGGATGTTCCTCTAGTAGTATGGGTGTGGGTGAGGAGGGCATAGGCACCAATTAGGGTAGGAGCTCATGGGAGGCCTACTGAGGCTAAATTAGCACCATTACCTTTGGATACATGAGATGTATCCATAGATATTCTTGATGTATATGATGTTATATGCATAGAGACATATAATATTGGTGGGATAGGCATTAATGGGCTCCATTGTATCCTATTGATGGAGTGGGTGTTCTTGAGTATGAGGATCTTATACTAATCTAGATGATGGGAAGTAAGTAAAATTTATATTTGAATTATATAAAAGTTTGTTATTATATTAGGTTAACTTTAAAGTATATATCTAATTTAGTATCACATTTTATATGTAGTTGGAGTAGGAGCTACTCGAGATGAAGGATATGTTGGTATAGGAGGTAGAGATGATGAGTACTAGGAGACTATCTTCGAGTCTACACTCTATGAGATTACATGACATGTACCTAATGATGTTATGGAGGAGGGTTTGATAGAGAGAGAAATAATTATAGCTATTGTTTATGCACATTTTTTAGATAAGGCTATTATAGCTATGGTTTCATATGTTAGGGAAGTTAGAGAGAGAGCTGAGCTAAGGGCTAAGCTAGAGAGGGATAGGATGCCTCCACTTGATTATGGATTGATGAGTACACAAATTATGGATGAGTACATAGATATTCATAGGTGGTATGTGGACTTATGTGAGGAGCATGGCATAGTTTTTGGAGTGAGATATTCATTATAAGAGGCATTAAAGAGCTTGAGGAGGTGTGGGGTCATCAAGTACTAGGTTAGACTATGGGACTAGTACTAGAGGAGAGAGTGAGACTCAGAGTGAGGGAATGATTTCCATTCATGATTTATTGTACTTGATATAGCATATATTTATTGAAAACTTGATTATATATATGGATGTTTGATTTATTTTTGCTCATGTGTACTGTGTTATGGGATTTGAAATATAGAGTTATATTCATTGCATATGGTTGTTGTAAAATTAGTTGATTTGGTATTGATGTTGAGGCTGGGTATGTTTGGTAATATGGGAATTGAGATATGTGATTTGACTATTTTTGATAAGTGTAATCGTAGGTTTGTATTTTGATTTATATGTGAGTAAATAAGTTTATTTGGTTTGTAATTATATGTGAGAAAAAAATTTGTTGATTTTATAATTGGGAAATTATTAGGATAAATTGAGCTAGTTTTAGATCGATAAATTGTTTGGATGGGTTGGTTGAATGTTGGTAAAATATATTTTGGTAAGATCTGGATTTTGATAAGTTAGTTTTGGCTATGGATATTTATTTGGAATTAGGAATGTTAGTTGTTAGTAGGTGGGGATGTAAGATAGCACGTTGTGCATATTACATCCCTAAGAGTGGCTCAAGAATACAAAGGCTAGCTAGACCTTTGGATCCATCATTGCCATACTAAGTGAAGCTATGAACTAATGTTGGTATGAATGTGTGTCATATCAATATATGATATATCACTATCTAAACCTTATTGTCTAGCTGAACAAGTACCCATACTGCTCATGTTGTGTAGGAATATGTTTTGTATCTGATATTGTTTATTGTGTACTAATCATAGATAGATGTGGAGATTATACAAAATGTAACTTTATTGGTTATGTAACTGAAACTATGTGATATGAAGAAGGCTTATCTATCTGTAATCATATACCCTATGGCCTTTAATATGATGTGTATGACTGAGACATAGATCAAGTTGGAGCTAAAACCTATGATGAGGGCTCATTTAATCTCAATTGTAGTGGATTTAAATGTGAGACAGGAATTAAAAAATCTATCCATAGTGTATATTTCTCATGAGTATTACTCTATGATGTGGGTTCATTTAATCTTTACCATAGCTTATTTCTACTTGAGATAAGACCTAGAAAATCTAGTCGTAGTGAATATTTCTCATGAGTAGTACTCTATTATGGTGCTTGTGACTCTATTGGATATATATATGAAACTACACTAAGTATTCCTATAAATACACTATTATATGTAGGTGGTTCTCATTGTACTATTTTCCAAACCTTCTAAATAGGTGGACTAGGAGATCTCCTATGAGGCTCTATCCTAAAACATGCATTACTCTCATGATTAATGACTAATGATTCTTGTGAAGGAATGTCTTGGGATGACTCAGTCATGGATGAATGAGGTTTATGGTTCCATAGTGGAGAGGTCTTAGTGACCCCTATATGAATGATATGATGCCATTATTAATACATCTATTTATGTAATCTTTGAGTCCATAACAATCATTATCTTTGTGTCTATAGATATGATGATAGTTACATAAAGGCTAATGTGGATGTTTTTGTAAGAGATGTGGATCTCATTGATGAGTAGAAGGCAATGTGACTAAAATCCTATCTAATAGTGCTAATAATATGACACATGCACTATCCTAATCTAAATCAAAATGTAGTGGTGCCTTGCTATTATTCTTTGTAGTGCATACTGTAGGTTGTGATCTAGAAACTAGCTCTTTGTTCTTAATTAGTTGTTTTCCTAGTTTTGGTCTCCTATATTGTTTAGGACATGGTGGATGTTGGATGTTAAGAGATATAGATACTATTATGAAATATAGAGTAATTTGATCAATTTAATCTACCTCAATCAATCCTAATTTCTTTTCCAAAGATAGAACTATATAGCATAAATGACTGAAAGATGACTCTGTTTGATATAGTAGATGCTCGAGGAGAGGTTGGCTAAGCCCATTAATAAATATATGTTGAATCTATAAATATGTTGGTTTGTATAACAATCTTAACATGTGATTTTTGAAACATAATATATAATCACTAAATGGATCTAAAGTATTCTAATGTAAAGTTGAAATTTTCTCATATGTAATATGAGGGCCCATGTTACTATGTAATGTATGATAAATTCCTCCTCTAATTCATCATATGTGTGTAAGGAACCATTGTGAATGAGATGAAATAACTAATTCTATGCTTCCCCCACTAATGTCTACTAGAATGATTTGAGTAGAATCTAAGGACTCGTATGAGATGTCAGCCTTTTGAAAGGTCTGAAGGTGTACAAATGGATCTCTAGTTCCATCAAAGTGAGGAAATGATGGCATATGTAAATGCTTAGTTAATTAAAATTTTATAAATTTATTCAAAAGAGGGTTACCATGTAAATCATTGGTATCCATCCAAGACTTATAAGCCTTGTTTTCCAATGTAAGGAGATATACTTAGTGTTGTAATTCAACAATCACATGCATTAAAGAGATAATATCTTGGGATGGTACATTAGCATCTTTAAGTGGTTCATTTAATAATTTAATTTGATTGTTAATTTTATCCATGGGAATGCCACATTTAGAAATTATATCATAAAGAGTGGGCATGCTCACTTAAACCTTAGGAGTAATGGTAACTTAGACCTTACTAGAGGGATGTGAGCTACCATTCTCTTTAGGTGAAGAGTGAGAACTAGGTTCTAATATAGTGAGGAGTGGCTTGGGAGATTCATTAGTATCTTTATGTTTTAGTGTATCATATTTTAATTTAGTAGAATATGTGATATTAGTATGAACATGTGCATTATTTGAAATAAAATCAAGAATATAAGTAGAAACAACATTTGGAAGTGCATTATGTTTGAGATAAGGAGTGAGAGAAGAGTTATAAACATGAGATGCATATTATTCCTCACTATGTTCATAATAATCATCATTATTCCATGCATTGACATCATATTGTTCATAATCACTCTCATTTTCATATTCATTTGCATGTTCACTATCATACTCATCATCACTTTCAATGTAAATAGGGAGAGGTGTAAGAGAAAAATTTAATTATTTTCTAATATGAAATAAAGTATCATTTGAAATTAGAATATCATGTGTATCTATGTTATCCGTGGATGGAGTGTATGCATGATTTTTAGGTGCAATATGAGAGATAAGAGAAGAAGATTTTTCATTTAGACATTCTTTTGACAAAGTAGAGTTAGGAACATGAGATGTATCATTTAAACTATGCATTGGAAATTTTATTCTATTAAATTTAAATTAAATTTCCCTCTTGCTTACTCTCATGACCCTTCTATCCACCTTTTAACTGATTACTAGTCATCCATATGATTTCAAGACCTCATTCTAGCTTAACTGATACCCTTTTTTCATGCTTATTCCATCTCCCCAAGTCTTGTACCCTAAGGACAATAGTGCCAAAATTGGACTATAGTGTTGGAACCTAGGGTTTCCCCTTTTTGGTGCTCCTATCTAATCACATTTTGAGCCTAGATTACCATTTTCCCTTAATTCATCCTCTTCATTATGTTTGCCTAATGTGATTGTATTTAACCCATGACCAATAGATCCCTATTTAAGCCCATTCAAAGATAATTTGGAAATGGTTGGAAAATATCACTAAGAAAGCAAGAATACAAGAAAATATATTCAAACAATATTTATTATTCTTTGCATATAGGCAACCAATACACTTACAAGCTCATTCAAATCCTTACACCAACCCCTAGCCACCTGAAGCATATCCAATTTCAGCATTTCTTGCATTCTCTTATCACAATCACACTAATCACTTTCAAAGGGAGAAATACATATGGCTTCATCCCTCTTTTGAATATTGGTATGTAGGCAATGTGCCCACACATGGAGTGTGAAGCATGTCTAGTGCATCTTACACACACTAGAAACCCTAGGTTAAATCTCCTACTAATTTTTCATCTATTTTTCTATTTTTTTACCTGCATAATAAAATAAGAAATTAGCATTAAATTTTAAAATTTCATAGTCCTTTTAAAATATTTTTATTTCAAACCCTAGTTGATCATACTAGGTCCTAGTAATTTTCCAATCATTTTATAAATTTTTACTAACATATTTAAATTAAAAAATCCATTCAAAATTCAAAAATCAATAGTAATTTGTCAAAATATTTACTTTTTCAAACCCTAGTTGCATCTAATAGGTCCTATTAAATAACTAATTTTCTAATTTTTTACTTGCATATCTAACTCAGAAATCCAATTTCAATTTCAAAATTTCATATTAATTGTTCAAATAATTATCTATTAAAACCCTAGTTGCCCACACTAGGTTCCATTGATTTTTAAGGTATCACCTTACATGTTTGTGAGCTTCGTATCCTTTTTATATAATTTCTTGTTAACTATTTTTAAGGCTTTACAATTCCTATATTAAATATTTTATTTATATCTCACTTTACCTATTACAAATTTTTGTAAAAAAATCAATCAAATTTTAACTTCTTTTCCTACTTTACCAATGGCATAATATACTGGTTTTGATGAAATTGATAAAAGGAAAATTTAGGAACTCTTAAATAAAAACCTTGACATGTAATATGACATGCTTAAAATACTACAAGAAGAATAATAGAGAGTGAATAATGGTCAATATTCTCAAACCATAGAGAAACTAGTTGAAAATGACACTACAGGAGCAACTATATCTCAACAACCCCCTATAGTAGCCCAACCTTCTTTACCACCACCAACAACTAGTAAATATTTGTCTCCTGATGTGGTAGCCCTTATACAAGATATAAAATCTCTTCAATCCAAGGTGCTACATCTTGAGCAAGGTGCCTCTAGACCTACATAGGCTTTGGATTCTTTTGCTCTTCTACAGACACCATTGGCATATCACATTGCTTCGACACCATTGCCACAAGGTTTTGTTCAACCCAAGATTACTCTATATGATGGAAAGGATGATCTAGAGACACATTTGAGAGTGTTTCATGTAGAATGCTTGGAATATGTACCAAATGGCTATCTATTTACCAAAATATTTCTATGGAGCCTAAAGGATTATGCTTTACAAAGGTTCTATAGTCTATTGAATCAGTTAGTCAATGCATTCAATCTTTTAGCCAACATGTTCCTATCTCATTTCAGGATTGACAACGATGATAAAGTTTCATACACCCAAGTTACATAATAGAAATAAAGGGTGAATGAGCATCTCATAGATTATGTTCTTTGATATAAGATTATCTTGGCTAAGATGACTAGCCCCATGGATGATCAATATTTACAAGATATCTTCAAATAAATTCTTATACCAGCTTTGCATGAATCAATTATGTTCAAAAGAATCTCTTATTTCATTAAATTGTGTCACACACTAAAGGAAAGAGAAGTCAAGTTAATTTCAATGAGCAAACTCAAGTACACAAGTATCTTAGACATGAAAAAAGAGTAACAACAAAGTAACATATAAAGTAAAGGTCAATGATAATAGGAGTAAGAATCAACCTATAGTTAATGTGGCTTTAGATCCCCCTCAATAAGTGGTTTTATCAATACCTCCTCGATGTACCTTTACCAATCTACCAATTTATCCTACTAAAGTTTTATAATAGCTATTAGAATGTAACATCATATCTTTTCCTCCTATTCAAGAAGTTAACCCAAAAAATCCTCTTCCATGGAGATATGATCAACATTTATTTTGTGATTTTCATAAGGCACTAGGCCATACAATAAATAGACACATCAGTTTGAGACACAAGATATAATATTTAATAGATGGCAATCATATTGATCTTGGCACTTCAATTGAGCCTCTTCAAGACAAGTCAACATAAGATAAAGCATTTAAAATCTTTTTAGATCCTTTCCCATAGCATTACAAATAGGATATAGGGGATACATCAAGGGTTCATCATGCATATCATGCATATCCCCCACTAGATACATACAAGGCACATTCAATTGAGTTACATTCTTTGACCAACATGATTGGTGTATAAAATTCCAGAGTTCTAGCTAGACCTTCCATCTCCTTCTCAGAGTATAAGATCATTGAGGATGATACATATTATCATGAAATCTTTATTAGAGATCACATTCATACTCATCCTATTTATAATGTTCTCATAGATAATGGATCCAATGTGAACATGTGCACTAA
This sequence comes from Torreya grandis, assembly GCA_037957365.1. NCBI lineage: Eukaryota > Viridiplantae > Streptophyta > Pinopsida > Cupressales > Taxaceae > Torreya > Torreya grandis. Next base: position 130,253 of record JARHVA010010312.1, on the reverse strand, counting down.
GACATTATTGCAATATTTAGGATATTTAGAGTAAGATATTACACTAACATATGTAGTTATTAATAAAATCAATGGGCACATATAGAGTTCATTGGGTGAGATTGTACTTCCTTTATAGGTGGGTCCAACACATGTGGCGAAACCGTTCACTATTATTCCTAGTGCAAGATTTTTTGATATGTTACTTGGTTGACTATAGACTCAAAAAATTTGAATAGTACCTTATACAATTCATTAATGCATGAAATTCATTCATGTTAATCAAGTTATTACAGTTGGTGGAGTTCAATATGAGTTACCACTCCCCACCTTAGAGCCATCTTCTCCTTTGTAGTCATTAGTTTCATTTGCTCCACTAGTTCTAGTTCTTCCTCTAATTTAGATCTAGACATAATTGAGGCATCCACCACCAACAAAATGAGTTTATACACCTCCATAGAGGTTTATTTCACAATAGACATATTTTTAGGATTTTATACAGCTCCTAAATACAATATTCACACCTAGGGCAATATCATTAAGATCTCATGCATCTACACATAGAGCACATTTTTAGAGATCTTATCCTACTTTCAAATGGTTTTATAAGAACCCTATAGTTACATCTACTTCTTATATTTATAGGGGGGCATATTTTCCACTTCATAGATTTTAGAGCATTTATAACATATATAGCTTTTAGAGCCACAACCATAACCTCTCCATCATGCTTCATGATCACACATGATTTCTCTCCTTAATATAGGACATCATGATAGGGAGTATCCCATGAGACTCATTAGTTAGTATCATTTTACCCAGTAATACCTATACATAGTTTTCTATTGCTTGATTGTACATAGCTCAAAACTTTCGAAAATTCAAAAATAATAATTTTTTTAAAATATTAAAATAGTCAAATACATTCAAAAACACAAAAAATATTTCTATGCATCATCTATGCTTTACATTGCTACTACTATGCTAGACTTACATTTATTATTTTATGCTTATTGTTTGTTGATTTGTCTACATTACCATGCTTCACTTGATCTTTTTTGAGTGTGTGTAGTGGCATCCAAATCCTTGACTAATTCACTCTACCCATTGAAGGGGCATCCTGCTACTACATTTGAGACATAATTTGATATATTGAACCATAGGGGGAATCTTATATATGACTACACCATCCAGGTTATGTCATTCCTACACCACACACTCTAATTATCATATTGATGTACATTACTTACTAACTTAAATAGATTACTCTATCGACATTCTACTAATATATATCACTTATGCATATCTTAGCATATTCCTAAACTTGTATTAACATGTCTTGCATACCTTCAGATTCTTGATTTGATTAGTTAGATCATGACTATATTTCTAGTTCTTACATGCTTTATTTTCTTGATTAGCATTAGTTTGATGTGATTACATTTTCCTATCCTTTTTTCTCTCCTATATGTTCCTCAAGACATTTTCTAATGTCCTTCACTTCTATTCATGTGTGTGCCTTTGGACATTTATCAATGCCCCTTATTTTTACTCTTTTATGTGCTTGTTTCAATTGTATGTGTATGCAACATTTGAACATAATTTATATGCTTGATTTATAGATTGAGTTACATGTGCCCATGTCTCTTGTTCATTTGGAACCTTGGCCATATTTTACATGTTTCATGATTCTTTCCTTGTGTGCTTTTTACTTGATTGTTTTCCAATTGTTTGTAATGCCATGATCCCAATCATGCATTATCTTCCCTTCTTGGATGCCATGATAGACATAATGTTCTATCCCTCCATGACAAATAACAACTAACCACTTCTCATTCTATTTCCATTTTATTATATTGCATTACATTACTATATCTATCTAGGCATACCCCTATTGATCTAATAATCTCTTAATACAAACCATGATATATCTTGAGATATATTTTTGATTATCATTTCTATATCATGTATGTTTTTATCATAACACACTTATAGGGCATTTTTTTAGGGTAGTCATTGTAGGGTCTTCATTCCTACCCTTAGCAGAGGAGGCAAAAAATAGTGTTTTTTTCATAGAGATCATAACTCCTTATAGTAAAAATCTAGCTTCTAGAACAACTCAAAACAATAATCAAAAGTCAAACTAGGCAAAATAGATTATAAAAATAATGATGATTCTAGCATAAATATTTAGTTATAGCAAAGGACAATAGTACTAGACATGGACAATAATACTAAACACTGGGGTGTCCTATTTTTGGTGCTCCTATCCATATAGAATAAAATCCAAATGTTCTAGAAGCATGAAATAAAACTAGGTTTAGTTATAGTTTTACACATTCAAACTAGTTCAGAATCAATAGTTTTCAATACACTTTTTTATTAAAGAATCTAGATATAGGGGGAATCATGCATGTAATGATGGATCTAACTTCTAGTTTTAGATATGATAGTTTGTATAACTTTTAGATTAGAATCCATGTTTTAGACACTAGTGATTGGGGGCAATGTATATGGAACATTTATTTTCTTCTTTAAATTTTTAGCATTACCCAAGCATTCTCAATAGTTTCACACCTTATTCCATCTATATTTGGTTAGCATCATTTTGAAGTGGATTTCATATAATCCTAATCTCCACATTCCTAAGTTCCTGAGTGACTTCCATATAATCCTAGTTTCTAGTTTTGGAGTGTCTTTCATACAAGCCTAATCTACATCTTTTAGAGTGGCCAAGAGTGGCCTAATGTCCAACATATATTCTTTTATCCACACTAATATTTTTAGATTATAGAGCATTCATGGGATTCAACATTCATCTCATTCAATGCACATTTCATATCAATATTAGTCTAGAGCTACACTTCATGGGGTAATGATGGAGCCAAAGGACTAGCTAGCATTTGTGTTCTTAAGCCACATATTTAGAGGGGTTGGACACACAGTCCTTACATCAATTAACACATGAATTATCATATAGCTTCACTTAGTAAGTGATGATGGAACCAAATGGTCATCATTTACATTCTTGATCAACTCTTAGGGAATTGAGCACTCAACTCCATTCACAATATTACTCTTGGTACAACACCTTATAGTATTACTCAACATAATATAGCATCAAAATAGTTTTGTATTAGTTCATGTACCTAGTGAGGTGTATTTTTTCATTTCTCTTCCTCTCTCTCTCTTACCCATATTTATATGTCCTTATTTTAGATAGAGTGTATCTAGTAAGAACTAATCTACTCTATGTTTTTCTTGTAGATTCATACTTCATAAAATGATCTATCTAGGCACACTTAGCATCACAATAGCATCATGCATATAGATAAGTTTAGGTACACTTTTTATTTTTCCTTTATCCTAGTATATCACTTTAATACATCACTATAATAAAGGGGGGTGTAAATTTAGTCATAGAAAATGCAAAATTTGGTAACTTAAGTGTGGATAATGACACCGAATCCATGGTTCCCTTTTTCTTTCTCTCATGATCCTTATTGGCACCTTTTCATTGATTATTAGTCATACGTACACTTTCAAGACCTCATTCAGCTTAGTTGAGACCCTTTTTCCATGCTTATTCATCCCCCTAGGTCTTGTACCCTCAAGACAATTATATCCAACTTAGACTATAACACTGGACCCTAGGGTGTCCCCTTTTTTGTGCTCCTATCTAATCACATTTTGAGATTTGATTACCATTTTTACCTAATTCCTCCTCTTCATTATGTCAACCTATAATGATTGCATCTAACACATGACCAATATATCCTTGTATAATCCCATTCAAAGATAATTTGGAAATGATTGGCAAATATCACTAAGCAAGCAAGAATACAAGCAAGATTATTCAAGTAATCTTCCCTATTCTCTGCATATATCTAGTTAATACACTTAAAATCTCATTTAAATCCTTACACCAACCCATAACCACCTCAATCATATATATTTTTAGAATTTATTGCATTCTCATATCATAATTGCATTACTCACTTTCAAAGGGAGAACTACATATGTATTGATCCCTATTTGGAGTATTGGTATGTAGGCAACATGCCCACACATGGGTTGTGAAGCACATCCAATTCATATTACACACACTACCCATTTCAATTTTATAAAAGTCTTATTCAATATTATTATATACCTAATATTGAAGATAAATCAGCTCTATAAGGAGTGCCACTGAGAGTTAAGCTTCAAAATTTTACAAGGGTCATATAGGAGTGGTAGATAAAACATAGAAAGATTAGTCCTCTATGAATAGTTTGAAAAATAGCGGCATGAATAGGACTATAGAAATACATCCTAATGTGTACTATTTTTAGTGTTTCTATCCTTTTACCAAACTAAATCTAGATCCGAGTTCTTGATACTATCCTAGTTTTGCATAGTCAATATCAGCTTTCATCTCAATCAGATCAATATAGTTCTGTGTTAAGTTATATTTCTCTATATTTACTTGATATTTTTAGAAAGTCTAAACAATAATAAAAATTTAAAAATGAGTAAGTTAATTATGGCATAATTATTGAGTGATTTACTTTACTCTGACTTTTAACTAATTAGGAATAAAAACTCCAAGTATTCCTAAAAATGTTAAATCAGATGGAAATCTAGTGCCTAATTCAATCAACTATAGGAGTGCTTCATCTTTGTCCTCTAGGGTTTGACATTCAAAGTAATCTTCCTCAGATCTTAAAATCATGGGAATGTCCTCAAATACCACATAATTGTCTTGTCCATCATAAAAGTGCTCTTCCTCATAGGTAAAGTTGTAGGAGACCCCACTACAAGTGTACTTTTGCATCATGTTTAAAAGTTTTTTCTCTACATTTGATAATATTTGGAAAGTTTTTTACAAATGTTAACAAGGTTTTTCTTGAGTTTCTCCAAACAAATGATAAGGTAAAGAGACTAAAATAAAAATAATATGGTGTAGTACCAAATAATTAGAATAAATGTTTTATGACTTTACTCAACCTTGGTGGGTTAAAATCATTAAATTATAAGAGGGTATGATAAATCAAATACCTAAGTGTAAACTAGTACACCAAATGTAGGTTTATAGATATGTCAATAATATAGAAGATAGTTTAGCTTGATGAGTTGATATAATAAAAGTTTAAGAAAGTCCTTTAGATTATCAAGGTAACAGTAAAAACTAAGAAACTCAAGATTTGAAAACATGCAAGAATTCCTAAGTATAAAAATAAAACCAAATGGGAATCACAATGCCACCACATGGTAATAGGAGGTATAATAAGATGTGTTCTAGAACATAGAGTGTGAGTGATAGAATAGATGACCTAATTTAATAATGACAAGATGATGATGATGAGTCTACAAATGGACTTTAACTCAAATGGGAAATCATACCCAAGTTAAATCAAACCAAGTGCAAATAATAAACCAATTAAAACCTTGGCCTAAAACTTAGAAAGGTGAGATTTTGAATTTGATATTAAAAATTGAAGGACTTAGATATTTTTGGAAAATGGTTTAGACACAAATAGATGTCATAACAATGTTATTTAGACAATATACACAAAATGCTTATAATAAGGATTAAAACAAGGCAAAAAAGCTGATTTGGATTTGACCAGTGTAACACCTCCTTATTCAAATAAAATGGTGGGGAAAAAATGTGGTTGGTTGGTGTGTTGTGTTTACAAACAAGTTTTAGACACAAATCAATACCAAGAAAGTCGATTAAAATACAAAGACAACTAAGTAAATTTTCCTAAGCCCTATACTAAAAAGGTTGCTTCATATAACTAAAATCCATATATATATGTGCTCTTTGGAGGATTTTATGTGTTAATCCAAAAATATGAGAGCTTGAAGTATTAGTATTTTTACACCCACTTCTCTTAAGAGATTATATGGTGACATCAACCTTTCGGCTACTCCCCTCCATCAACAATATGTCTATGGAAAGTGGGATTATTTTAAAACTTAAAATTTTGACCATCTAGATGGTCCCAAGTGTGATTAGCACTAGAGATGCCTCACATAAATTAATTTTATACCAATTAAGTTAATATGTAAATATTTATTCCTTTATATTGATATTCTATCCGTGCACTATTTAGTGGAATCCTCTAGTTAACCAGACCTGACTCAAGTTTTTATCATGAAAGGAGAGGTTAACCACTCAAACCCTAGCTCTCATATTATACATGCCATATTTATATACCCTATCATTTATTAGGGTTAAAATAATTCCATAATATGAATCCTTGGGTCAAAACTTCCCTAAATAACTCATGAATAAGATATGAACTCCCCTTCACAAGCCAAGTTGTATAAAATAAAACTAAGTGAAAATAATTTATAGGTTGATTTTAGATCACACAAACCATATAAGTTTTGAGTAGAACCTTGATAACATTATTTTCACACCTTAGATAAAGGCAAAATCATAAGGAAAAGATGCTTTTGGTCACCCAAGTTACCTAAAGAGGACTAGGGGAGAGCATGCATTCATTCTTCATTTTACATAAAAAACAAACAATTAATAAATGATCTTGCATAAAACAACACACTTTTAAAAAATTACAACTTAAGTGAGTGTACATTTAATGCACCAAAAGTGAAGTGTTTGATGAAGTCCTTGGCCCCTTGGCCTTAGTTTTAAAATTTGAAAAAATTCACAAAATAACTTAAAAACATCTAGGTTCCTTTTAAACACTAAAGGGAAGGTTCAAGACTTTATCATTCTCAAATTTATCACTTTTCCATGTGCATGACCTATAAATTTTAGAGGGTTTTTTCTACTTTTAAGCATAATTATTAATGAAACAAACACGTTTTGAAATCCTACTCTTGGGTTCTCTATTTTTATTACACAGAGACTGATGTCGATCAACATTGATCAATGCTAGTAACAACAAGACTAATGTTGATCATAAAATAATTGATGCCATTTGATAAAAATTGATAATGGTTACCTATGAAACCTTAGGCAAAAAATGGCTTTCAAAAAATACACTTATTATCCCAAGTTAATAAAATCTCTAGAAAAGCTTTGGATCATGAAATAAAAAGTTCAAATAGAGACTTAAAAATCCAAAATGACATGTAATTTTGAAAAAAAATCTACACATTTTTTTCCATGTTATGCTCTACACCAGAATTGATGTCAATTAGGCAAGACTAATACCAATTACACAAAATTGATGTTGGTTACTATGTGACCTATGTATCAATAAAAAATCCAAAAACATAGGAAAAATAATGATAAAATTTTGAGTTTTAAGGATTTTTAAAGACTTTTTAAGAAATATAAGATTTCTAAAGTATTATCCTTTATTGAATGGGATGCATGGTCCCACCAGGCATGCCAATATGTAGAGATGGATTATAAAGATAATTAGATCAAGATTTAGTCATGAAAATTCAATAAAATACACAAGAACATAACTAGCTAATCCAACTCTTTATACGGGGTTTGGAAAATGATAATTAAGAAACATTGAAAGAAAACATACACAATACCTTCCCAAGAGTGTCCCATCACCCAAATGTAGCTCAAAATGTGATTTTCCCCTTGATTTTATGCTCAAGTCTTTGTCAATGATGTAATGCAAAGCTCCTCCATTATCTTTTGTGTACCAATGAAATCAGGGTCATGATATTTGAATCAATGTTATTCCTATCAATGAAGCTATCCTATTTCAAATTAAGCATAATAAACACCACACAAAGAATACTTGTGGAGAGATTTATGAATAATATGTTTACACAAATGAAGCTTAAAAATGGTGATCTTGGCCCTTCTATTTATAGATTTTTGAATTTGATCAGGATTAACCATGACTATCCATATTGAGATCAAAATGTGTGGCCACGAATTAATCCAATTTTTTATAAGTAATAAATAAATACCCTCATAAATATTTTCAAGGAAGGGGCATTAAAGAGGCATGGTAGGCCTTAAACCTGATATTTATTGCATTTATGGCTTAAGGATGCCACCCTAAAAATGATGTCATTTGATGATGCATATATTAGAAATAAATTTCCAATTAAAGTATATTCAATAAATTCCTTATATTTTCCACTTAATCACTTGATTTTTATTAATTTACTTAAGTGAGATTAATAAAATTTTATGCAATATTTTGGAAATTGGTTGCACATTATTAATCTAACTAGTTAAAATGTCATATTACTAGGTTGTAATTTGACTGGAAAAGAATTATAAGGTGATGTTAGTTATGTACATACCAATATCCCATTTAGGATGTTGTTAACACAAAATAACATATGATTTTGAATTAGAAGAAAAGAGTGATCCAGAGCACCAAAATGCATTTTCATCATTTTGACTCAAAATTATTTGAGAAAATTTAATAATAACATAAAATACATTGTCCCATTTATGTATATATTATCCTAAATAATCACTTGTATACTTCAAACTCAAACTATTTATCACATTTAAGTGATCTTGGCCTAAATTGTGTGTTTTCATAAATTTTGAGTAAGATTGGTAATTTCAACCCATTAGTGGTAGGAATTGGATGTCTACACATATAATACATAATAGTGTGCATCTACATAATAAATTTACTCCATGTAATTTGGCCTCAATGTAATAAAATTTAAATCAAAGGACTCTCCTTAGATAAGCTTATTCAAATCTTAATCTAAATATAGCCTATTTGTCATTCAACTTTAATGCATTGGTTAGTGGTTAGCACTAAGAAGTTACCTTCCACATACTTCTAAAACTAAACTCTATGGTTAATGGGAATGGAAATATCCTCCATGGTTCATGCTTTGAATCATTAGGCTATAGTTGAGAGCATAGACAAGTAAGTTACATCAAAAGGCTCAAATATTGTTCATGACCTTTATCCTAGATTTTCTCCTTTTTATGGAATTGTTTGATTGTTTAAAGTAGCAATTTATTTTTTGTTTCCTTATGTTTTCCACATGTTGTAATATCCTAGTGTGTAAATGAATTTATTTTTAGTTTTAAAACTATCAAAACATCTTAAAATAAATCTTTCCCCAAAATTCAAAGTAATTAGTTTGAAATCAGAATTTTTTAGTCACTTTGGTTAGTGTTCTTAGTTTATATTTCTAATTTATTTGAGTAAATTTCCTTTTCCCTAGTCATGTCTCCTATAACTAGTCAAATTGAAATGCTTAATAATCCAAATGCAAGGGTTGATCCATTTGGAAATGACCCTTTTAAATTCATTAGCCAAGATCATCATGTACAAATACATGAAATCACTGAATGAAAAGGAGGGGATTACCAAGATGTGGGTAGCCCCAAATATATCAATCCTACTCCCTCCTTTTAAACATACATCATGTCAAATAAAAATGAATTATTTCTTTAAGCCTTGGGTTTTGGAGCAAAATTCCCTCCTAAATTTGATGTGTAAAACGTGTAATACTTGATTACAAGTAAAGATATTTCACCTTGCACTCACTCATGATCAATCTAATTTTCAAGGTTATTTAGATGGTAATAATTCCCTTATAACATCCTATAATACCAATCCCCAAGTATCTAAAGTCAAAGTTAAATCTATATTATATAAGGAATCATCCCAAACAAGTCATGGATTATCTACAGAAATCCATGTAACCCATGGTAACCAAGAGATTATACATTTTCAATATCATCAACCAACTAATCCTTTTGATAATCCTAATGTGAATGTTAACCTAGTTTACCTTCACATATTTATCCAACCAGTCTAAGTTTGAACATGCCTTTAAACTCACTCGTCATCAACCCAATAAACCAAAACATTAATCTTCATTCAAGTTTACCAATAACACAACAAATCAATCCAAACTTTAATATTCATTAAAGTTTAACAAATCTAAATTTTACTATATATAATTTGAATTTGCATCCAATTTTTCAAGGTAATGGTCAATTCAAACCAATTTTGACTCTTCATTCAATCTAAAAAATCAACCAAAATCAGAGCCTCCAAGGCTCACCCATCATTACTAATCAAAATTAAAATTAGAGCTTGAATCGTCATTCTAGCTCACCAATCCAACCATCTAGTCCAAGTTATATAATTGCTTCATGCATGCTCAATAATCCTAATTTAAATAGTGGCTTACCAAATCAATTTTCCCATCCAAATATTCTTCGATTAGTTCCACCCAATCTAAATCTAACTCCAACTAATGTTAACTCCAACCCAAATCTTAACATATATTTAAATCAAAACCAAACTAATTCAAACATTCCCAAATTTAATGCAAAAATTAACCCCAATAATTTAAACTTAAATCCTAAACATAACATTAACCATAATTAATACAACCCAAACCAAAATCCACTTCAACCAAACCAATCTAATTCTAATTTAAACATAGGTTCTTACCCATCCAACCTAAACTATAACATGAATCCACAATAATTCAATCCCAACTTGTTTAACCAATCTATCTTTGGTTACAACACTAACCCAAACCCCATAAACTTTAACACCAATTCTCCACATATAAACTCAATCTTTAACACAATCCCAAGTCAACCAAATACAAACATCTACTTTACAAATAATCCAAACGTTGGTTTCAACACTAATCCAAATCAAACAAATTTTGGTTCTAATACTAATCCAAACTCTTTTTAGAATCAACAAAATTTTAATTTTACCAAAAAACCTCTAGATAACTTCAACCAAAAACCTAACCAATTTACACAAAAAAAAACTAGCATAAACTAATTCATTGGTTAACCTTCAAACTTATATAATCAAACAAGTCAAATAAACCAATTATATCCATATATTATACAAGAGTTACAAACCATAAAAGATAGGGTCAATGATTACAAGATGGATCTTACTCTAGGAAAAAATAGTTAAAATTTGAGGATATTTATTCATATCCTTATGATTTAATCACAATTACAACACATTTTAAAAAATACTTCAAACTTCCAAAATTTGAAAAATTAAAAGGTAACAGAGATCTGATATAACATTTAAGTATATTTTATCATGCATGTGCATACATTGTTTATAGAATTGACTAAATGTTACAATTATTCCCATGAAAACTTAGTGTTATGTTGTGAAGCCTATTTCCACATTATAATTTATTTCAAATATTGTACATTAAAATGTACTATACACTCTTAATGTATTCTCATCAGGGTTCAAGATACCCCTTACACTCTATATATACATTACAAAGATATTGTACATTAAATTTTTAGGATCCCCCTTTTTTTGGGAGTATAGATACGTGGTTTATCTATACTTGTATATGTGTGGTGTTATCACCCATGATTAATGGGTATTTTATATGGGTTGACTTGGCCCATGGTTTTGGTACCCATTGTTTTGTAAAACTGCTATGCTGATTACCTATTGATGTAATTATATATAGATAGACATATAGTAAGTAAAATATAAAGGAAGAACTAAGTTTTAGTAGGTGAATAGAGTGTGTGAATTCAATTTTGAATTCAACAGAGTTTTTTGAACACAACTCTAAAAAATATTTGTGCGTTGTAATTGTGAGAAGACTAATATAAGAGTGGATTGTACTCTTTCTGGCTTGTAATAAGATCTAAGCAAGTGTTTCTTGGTGGATGTATCCCACATTGGGTGAAACATGTTAAACCATGTCTTCTTATTGTGCATTTTAATTTATATTTTTTACGAATCATTGTTTATACCTCTTGTTATTATGATTATGTGTAATTATTTTTCATTAATTTCCTTTTTATTCCTAACAATTAGGGGTCAAGAACTTGAATGGTTCTCATACCTTCCAAAAGGAAATATATTTACTTTTGAAGACTTATCTGAGAAATTTGTTTTCCATTTTTCCTATATTATATAAAAATATATGACCACTTTTAATTTTCACAATACCAAACAATGCAATTTAAAACCCTTTGTTACCTTCCTATAAATATGGTGAGAAATGGTAAGTAATTTCACATGGTAATTTTCCAAAACTAAACTTGTGGAAAAATTTATGAATAATCTAAAGTTAGATTTGGTATATCACTTGTTACTCCTTTACCCAAGATCTTTTAACAAAATAATTGAAAAATGAGTTAATGTTGAGAGAATGTTAATTAATATAGGTGTGATAAAGATATTTAAACCTAATAATAATTCCTCTAAAACAATATAAAAATTAAAATTATTTACCAAGAACAATAACCTTGTTGGATTTGGTTTGATTGATGTAAATTTTTTTTAAAACCCTCCAAATCAAAAACAAACTTCCACCTAACCTATCAATAACATAATTATTCCTGCAGGACAACCTAGATAAGGAAAACCTAAGTGTAAATTCACTCAATTAGGTGACACTTATGAAAACATTTTTTGAGTGTTGGTCTATGCTAAAATGATTACTTGGCCTAACACCAAAACTTTTGATGAAAATGTTCTAAAATTTTATTGGTATAAAGAAGATGAATACTATGAGTATCAACAGATCAAAGGACATTCTACTAATTAGTGTATGAACCTTAAACACTATGTTCAAGACTTCATTGAAAGATGGGACATAATGATCCAAAATAAAACATACAAAACATACAATAACCAAAATATGGGGATATACCAAGATCCATTCCCCAACATGCATAAGGAAAAAGAAAGTAAAACCAAAAATAACCTAAAGCTAGTAATGTCAATCAATCTAGTCATCCTTTTGACTCTATATTCATTAGTGTCAATTTTATGAATGACCACATCAATGTCATTAATTTCAACCCAAGATTTTGATATCACTACAAGGAATTAAAATATTATTATTCTAAGTGCATCATCAATTAATTTTGAACACAAGTACAAAATTATCAAGCATCTTGAGAAGATACCAACACATATTTTTATATTAGACCTTGAGACATCCCTTGTATATAAAGATATCTTGTATAAAATCATTGAAGATTATAGTGTCAATCAAGTATTGTTTGATAATTTTAATTTTTATCCTTTAGGTTCAAATCACAATCTTCCATTGTACATAGAGGTGATAATCTCTAGCCACAAGGTGAAGAGGGTGTTTATAGATAATGGTTTGACACTAAATATTTGTACATTATGACTAATAAAATGCTTACAATATCCAAAAACATCATTTTAAATAAAAATATATCTATAAAGTCATATGAAAACATTTAATGATAATCCATGGGCATACTCTATCTTCCTTTAATGGTGGGGTTTATTATAAAATAAACTCTATTCCATGTACTTGATCTTGATCTACCTTATAAAAAATTAAAGTTTGAGCCTAATTGGTAGGTTCCATGGCTAAATTTCATGAGTTAAATCCCATCCACCCTACACTAATGTTTGAAATTTTCCCATGAAGATATGGAAGTCACTATTCAAGAAGATCCTCAACCCCAATGTTTCAAGCAATTAGAAGGCAAATACCAAAAATCTAATTATTTACCCGTTGCCAATTACAACATTAATCCTGTTGAGGAATATCCTTCACTTTAAAACTATATACATAAAAATAAATTATTTTAAACACCTAATCTTGGTGGTTATATTTACACACCACCTACTTCCATTACCATTTAAAAGGCTTCCACTAGTGAAACATCTAATCAACCATCCACAAAAGAAGATTCCAGTCATCCTTCTGGTGAGTAAGCTTCAAACTAACCAACCAATTCTAAATCATCTTCATTCACCTCATCCTATTTTAATATCATTGATAAAGGAGTGAATGAGTACATAATCCAAGATTTCAACTATATAAGTACAATCTATACAAATACATAGAATCATATTGAATATTCCAATCCTTATTGGCTTTACTCCAATTAACTAGATAATTGATTTACTAATAACAAATATCCTATTTCTAAGTCCATCATGTGTAACATAATGAATTATAAAAGTAAAGGCCTTGGCCTCCATGAACAAGGATATATTGAACACAAAAAAATAAAATAAAATGAATCAAAACATGGTATAGGTTTTAATATGATCAACGTGCATCTAAAAATTTTCCAAAATGATTATTATAGTGAGTCGTAGGATGACTCTTTAGACATAGAAATGAGTTTTATTGTTATCCACTTCAAAGACCTTGCCCTCACCAACATTTTTATGATAATGTTATTTTTACACTATATCTCACATATCCATCCCTTATAAAGTGGGACCAACATAAAACACCTTTGTTTGATCATTTACAAAATGATGAGGCTATTTATAAATTTTTTACAACAAGGGATCATATTTTATAAGGTGGTCATAAAAAATGGTTTTTAATTTAGTTATATGATTTATCATACTTTGGGTAACAAAAACTACATCAAAATAGAAATTCATCAACTACATCAAATCATATGAACCTATAGGAGTATTTAAATCTTCCTTCACCACCCATAAATTATAAATAAGAATGAAATATCCTTGTTAAATAAACTACTTCTATGAACATTGGCACATAAGAGGATCCCAAAATTGTCAAACTTGCAATATCTCTTACTCAAGAAGAAAGATAAATACATACACTTTTTCTTCATGAATTCTTTGATGTATTTTCATGGTCATATGTGGATATTCTAGGTATTGATAAATAACTACTAGTGAATCATCTTGTTGTACATCTATATGCCAAACCAATAAAACAAAAAATCCATATTGAAAAAGGAATTGAAGAAGAAATTATTAGTTGGTTTTATATGCCCTATTGACTATTCAGATTGGATATCCAACATAGTACCAATATCAAATAATCCATAAGGGATCAAAGTTTGCATAAATTTATGTGATATAAATAAGGCATGTCCAAAATATGATTTTCCATTACCCAATATAGACATGATCATATATTCTAGTGTAGGTCATGAAATGTAATATTTAATGGATGGTTTTTAGGCTATAATCAAATCAAAATAGCTATTTAATACCAACACAAAACAATATTCAAAACACCATGTGAAATTTTTTGATACCAATTGATGATTTTTAGTTTAAAGAATGCTAGAGCTACATATCAGTGGGTAATAACTATTATCTTTCAGGATATGCTTCATGATATTATGAAAGAATGTGTTGATAATATTTTTGTAAAGTACAAATCTAGAAAAGAACACCCTTAAGTGTTGCATTATATCTTTGAACACATGAGAGAGTATAAAATGATATTAAATCCTAAGAAGTGTGTTTGGTGTGACATTATGAAAGTCGTTAGATTTCATTATTTCACAACATTGTATAGAATTTGATCCTTCTAAATTTTTAGTTATTATGGATATGCCCCCACAAAATAATATTAAATAAATTTGAAGTTTGGAAGTAAAAATTAAGGAAATTAGGCATTTTAGATCATAACTTGTAGACACCTATCGACCTTTCACATTTTTTATCAATAAAGACACTCCTTTCACTTGGAATGAGAATTGTGCAACAACATATGAGAATATTAAATAACATATTTCCAATCCACCAGTATTAATGCCTCCTATTTCTATTAAACCTTTTCTATTATATATATTAGATACTTAGTTTGTACTATGAGAATTGTTAGCACATCATGATGATAGTGGGAAAGAAAGAGTAGTGTACCACTTAAGTAGAACTTTGATATCATATGAACTCAATTACTCTAAAATAGAAAAGGCATGTCTCACAATTTTTTTTACTAACATAAAATATGACATTACATACTCAACAATAAAATTAAGATCATTTCCAAAATAGACCCTCTCAAATATCTTCTATCTAGAAAAGCTTTAATAGGCAAGATGGTTAAGTGGGTTATGTTTCTTAATGATTTTTATCTAGATTATATCAATCAAAAATAAATTAAAGGAAAAGTCTTATAAGATGCATTGGTGGAAGCACCTCTCAATGAAAAATCACATCTTATTATGGAATTTATGTATGAATTAATAATGTCCATAGATGAGTCTCTAGTTTGGAAAATATCCTTTGATGGTCCTTCATCAGTCATGAATTGGGTGAAAGTATCTTTTTAGTCACATTATATGAAGATTATATTCCAAAGGCTTTTATAATTGTGATCCCTTATACAAATAACATTTCACATTATGCAGATATTATGGAAGGTCTTAAAATGGATATCCATTAGGGCATCCAACATCTTATTTTTGGCAACTCTAAGCTTATCATTAATCAAGTAACCAATGAATTCAAAGTTCATGATGATAATTTTATCCCTTGAAAGAAAATGGTGGATAGTTTAAAGTTGTGTTTTTAATTAATCCAATTTGAACAAGTACAAAGAATCAATAATAGAACAATAGACATCATGGATACCATTGGTTCACTACTTGATTTAAAAATAAAACATAACAAGTTCCTAGTTGAATATCTGATGACACTAGTTTATGACATGCTTGATTCAAAAATGGTTTTCAAGGTGGTTAGTTTCAATTCTCCTTGGTAATCTAATATATATATATATATATATATATATATATATATATATATATATATATATATATACTTTTTTTCATAATAACACCTTACCATCAAACCTATCACATAATCAACACAAGTCCTTTATCCAATGCATCTCTTGCTACACCATCCTTATCAACACCTTATATCGTAGAGGCTATGAAAAAACTATTTTAAACCATTTGAATTCTAAGGAATCTAATTTGGAAATTATAGAGGTTTATGAGGTAATATGTGGGGCACATTTGAGTGTCATGGTCTTAGCAAAGAAGCTTTTATGGGTAGGTTATTAATGGCATACAATGGAATCTGATTCATGCATTTATGTTTTTATTAAAGGTATAATTGAGTTTAATGAAGGAATATACCCATAGAAAATACCACCATAGTGGCTAGTTACATAGACCAAAAGATCCACAAATAAAGAACATACAAGCTCACTAGACACTAACAATAACAAAACAACATAGAAATAGATGATTCACAACTTTTATTACAAAATATCAGTAGTTATCAATGATTTTTATTCCATTCATCATAAGTTTATGTTTATTACTTTATCATATGTTTAAATTTTATCTCCAACCCACTTACCATCCTTCATTTTTAGACGTAGAAGCCACTTTCTGATTTATGCACCTATGTTAAGAAATAAATACCTTGTCAAAAACATGGAGATCTTATAAATAATTCTTCATAATCTCTACAACCTATTAATACACATTATCCTTTTTCCACATGGAGGTTATACATCATTGGAAAAATTAATCCTAGTTATTTTTATGGTCATAAGCATATTATTATGGCAACATAGTACTTTACCAAGTGGGTTGAGGCAATGCCACTTATGTAACTAGAAATAAAATTTACAAATTCATATTGAACCAAATTGTATGCCACTTTCTTATCCATTACACTATCATTTATGATAATGAAATATCCTTCAATAACAAGGAAATTAAAACTCTTTGTCAAACTTACCACATCAAGCATAAGTGGTCCACTCCCTACTACTTGCAAGGCAATAACCAAGCTGAGGCAATGATTAAAAACATTTTAAGCATCCTTAAATGAGTTTTAAATGAAATTCATCATGACTAGCATACACAATTTTATACCTCCATCTTGACATATTTCACTAGTATCGATACACCCATGGGGGTAACCCCGTATTACCTTGTATATAGAAGTGAGTGTATTCTACCAATAGAAGTTGAGGTTACATATTTATATATATACTTAAAAAAGATAATTGATGAAGAATCCTATCTTACCTCATGTCTTATTGAACTCTACCTTATATATGATAAAATACTTAATGCTTTAAACCATTTACAAGTATACCACAAT
>JARHVA010010312.1:0-107500 GCA_037957365.1 Torreya grandis | reverse complement strand
TAGCCAAGTGTTCAATTGAATCCTTCAATTCCCATATTTATTATTTTAGTCCAATTGTTTTTGGTTTTTACAATCTCTTAAAGATCATTTGACTCTTTCAACATGCTAGGTGTGTAAGGAAGGAAGGTCTTATTATGAGTGTTAGAGACCTTTTCAACTTTTGAATCCTTCTACAAAATAAACCTTTGACTTTTTCATACTTGAAAAGG
This sequence comes from Torreya grandis, assembly GCA_037957365.1. Classification (NCBI taxonomy): domain Eukaryota; kingdom Viridiplantae; phylum Streptophyta; class Pinopsida; order Cupressales; family Taxaceae; genus Torreya; species Torreya grandis. The sequence continues at coordinate 107,291 of JARHVA010010312.1, read as the reverse complement.
CATAAAAGGGATAGATAAACATAAATAAATCATTTTAAAAAACTTATATGCATCAATTTGGTTCTTTCATCACTTGATACTTATTAAGCAAATGGGTGTAGGAGAAAGAAAATTGGATTTTACATTGAATAAGGGAAATATCTTCTATGGATAGATTATCAACATCAATTTAGACCTACAAAAAGATAATTAAAACCATCAATTATTATAAAATATGTGATTTTTCACCAAAATCATGCATTTCTTCATATTCCTTGTAGCCCTACAAATAGGTAAAGCTCCTTGTCTAGAAGAATGTATTGACAACCTTGGAAAAATGATCACATTTTTAGTACCCTCTATCCCCTTACATATTTATACCAAATTTCATGACCCAAATACAAGTGAATGTATCCCTTTTCTTTCATTTTTCTCTCCAATTAGGCCTAAAAAGTGATATTTGGCCAAAATAGCCACCCACACATGTGAAACCTAACAAAAGTATTTAATTCACTTTACTGATCCTAAGATCATACTCCATTCCAAATTTCATGTTCTAGGATATTGTGTAGATGTGCAAATTATGAAAAAATTAGCAAGCTTATATGTTTGTGTATTCTTGAGGTGTTTTTTGAGATGTTTTTCATGAAATTTATAGGTTTTTATGACTACAAAATGACTTTATTAGACCTATAAAACCCTAACACAAATCATCCTTTGATATTTATGTCCTTTATTTCACTTATTGGCCTTCATCGTTAGTTTTTGACTTGTAAAATTGAGTTCTCTCACCTTTTGAGCTAGTGTCCAGCTTGCAAGGGTTGTATAAAAACTTGAGATACCTTATAAGAGTTTGGATGATCATTAAACCTATATCAAGTCCCCTTAAAACTTTGAAAATGGTTTAGAAATCACCCTATTACTTATACCCTCACAAACTAGCCTAAAATTACATGTTTTTCCTTGTACCATATGGTACTATACTTGCACATGTGAATAAACACCAGGATCATTTTGAAGTCAAATTATTGTATTTGAAGGCATTAATAAACATATCTCTTAAATCAAGTTACTTTTAGGGTTTAAGGAAATTTTTAAGAAGTTTAATCTCTCAATAGTGGTTTATAAAGAATAGGGTACATTCTTAAAACCAATGCCAATAATTTGAAGTATGAGGACCCCCCCAACATATCCTATTGGATTTATTTACCATGCATCACCTCATGAAATTTATAAGCAAACAAAAGGACCTTTTCAATCTCCTTCTCAAGTAAAACATGATTATCTACTTCTAGTTGATTGCTCATGATATTTTAAGACAAAATGGTTGAAAAAATGTCATGTATTTGAAGAATGGTACCTTTTCCAACACCTCAATTAACCTTAACTTACCATACACCTTCTACAACAAGTTATAATTTATTCAAATCTGCCTCTCGAGCTGAGGTGACTATGTGTGAAGGCTGAGGAAGGTTCTCTGGAGTCCTAAGACCTAAAAACCCATTTTGACATCAAATAAAGATATTAACAAACTTAAAATTATCTATTAAATGATTTACCATGAAATTATACATAACCATTGGCCCATCAAAGAAGTCCAAAACATTGAATTCCATCATTGAGGGTTTTATGCAAATTAGGCTTATTAACCCTAAAAGTTTATAAAATAAGATTATCTCCTCATATAATTATACAATATTTGATGGAGGTCTTCATAATGATATATACATCACTTTTGGCTATCATACCTTCAAATATTAATGAGAAATACACCATCTCACTATTGATTCTCAGGGCATGCTTGTAGGTGTGTATTTTTCTATCCTTGGATTATATATGGAATTATATGACTACAAAAATACCTTAAATAGGTTTGTAACTTTGTATAATAGTCCATGTTATTTTATGAAGACACCTAAACCCTTATCTTATTCCTCTCATAGAAGTTTTCTTATTAACTATAGTACATAGTTGACTATGTTTTCACCTTGATAAATATATGTTTAATAAGTGTATATAACCCTTTTAAGAGGTTTATTGATTTGAAAAAATCATTGATATTATGTATATATCCATAATATTATATTCATTTGCCTTCTCATCCAAACCATCAATTTCAACTTTTCACTCTTTGACATCCATTTTCCTTCAAACTTAGGAAGGCTCAATTAAAGGTGATGATTTTGGAGTTTTTTATACCTTAGGGAACAAGTTGAATAACCTTAGGAAATTTAATAGTTATAAACATAACTTTTCACCTCATGACACTTTTGAAAGTGTGACACCTCACCTTCTTATTCTTGTCTATTCATGTCTTTACATGATCATAAATAGGTCATCTTAATTGATTGTGATTGAACATGGATTAACTATAGGTTTAATTTACTTCCTCTTATAAATAACCTCATTTTGGTCTTAAATGAAGAATATTATAATCAATATATATATTATATCCACACATCAAATCCATCTTCTTTTTAATTTCTTAACCTTCAAAAAAATTTCATGTTATATATAAGACTGCTAACTATGCTAAAACATCATGGTTGTAAGTACACATTTGTACTAGATTATAGAATAAAAGTCACATTGCCTTTATTTATAAATTAGTCGTTATATGAGATTAATCTGATAGGTTAGATCTCACCCAATGGATCTTTTGAACTTAAAAACTCTGAAACTCTTAGCTTCACTACTTTATCATGTTGTCATCTACTCCATTGCCTTTCATGTCAAACCTAACTATGTGTAGAGATTCAACTTGAGGCCTAATTAGAGAGTATGTTCTCCCTTTATCATATATACTAGGCCTCTCATCATGAATTTTGAATCATGAAACAAGCCTTCAATTTATTTTACATAGTTTTATGAATATGTGAACTTCATATAACATTCTCAAACTTGAACTTAGACCTTTGATTGTGGACATACATGTATATAACCATCTTAGGCTTGTTATGTGAAAAACACCTTTATAATGCCATTATTCATCCTAAATTTTTTGGAGATAATTTTTAAATTAATTCATGATTTTATTTACTTCCATACATACCTCATGATCCTCCATATAGCACACACAATCAATCTCTTTTTTGTTATCTAATGATGAGCCTGTATGTGGTTCCAACTAGGCTTAGAGCTTAATTTTATGTATTTTACCTTTGTTGAAGTCATATCTCCCTATTTTTTGACATGTATAATTCATAGGTGTCATCCTCATGATTCACTATAGTATATATTGCTTTATAAGTCCCAAGACCACCTCATGATCACTAGTTTATATCTCACACAAGGATGAAACCTATAGGTCTATGCTTTATTGCTAAAATCTCTTTTATGCGCCAAAGATAATTTTTCTAGTCCCCTATATGGATTTAATATAATAATTAAAATTTATAATGTGAATATGGAATTTAAATTGCATTAAAATACACATGCAACACCTTTCTTATGTTCATATTCTGTGTTAGCAAAATGTACGTACACAATCCATAGCCCTGAATAGCATTATGCTTATATTTTTTAGCATGAAGTCACTTTTAAATTATATATTGATCTCTATAATGAATTTATGACCCTTATATAAATTTTAATAAGGAAAAACAATACCTCCTTAGTCTATTATTGTAGGTAGATACATGACATAGTCAAAAAGTCTTGAAAATATTATTGTTGATTAGATAAAATGATGTTAGAGTGAACATTGATAACATTGGTGGAGTTTAAGAGACTTATATGGAATGAAAACATGATATATAATCTTAATAAACATATTCCAATCATTAATCACATTGAAACATCAAGAAATAATGATATTTGCCTTGAAACATATACAAAAATGAAGTTTTATTTGCAAAATGAAGTCACACATGCCAAGTGTGGCCTAGAAAAACTTGTGATATGATTTATTAGACCAAAAAATCTCAATAAATTTCCATTATGCATTCAAATTATTTTAAACTACCATTTCATATAAGAAAACAAGCTTGTGGGGGTTTTAAAGAAGTGTAGACCACCCTAGGGTCTTAATGATTTTTCATAAAGGAGAGTGGATGAATATGATGATCAATTCCTAAAATATTAATCTTACTATGACACCTCATTTGGAAAAAAATTTAGGACCAAACTCTCTCTCTCTCCTCTGTTTGTATCGAGCACTTGAAAACTACCCTTGTGAGCTTGAGAAGAGGGTGATGAAAGAGAAGAAGCAAGTTTTGCACTTTTAGGACAATTGAGAGCTTGAAACTCATGGATATGACCTGTATAAGACAAAAATACACCTTTAGTCATTTCACCTAGAATTAGGCTCCTCCATTTTGTACAAGCCCATAAAACTACATTTTTTGAGAAAAAAAATTAGTTATTTTGTTATTTAACTTTTTTGTGGCAATATTGGATTCCTATTCCTATTTTAGTTAAGGGTATAGAGCAATAAGATTAGTAAATAATATTTAAATAATTAATCTACTAATTTGTATAATTTAATTGTAATTTAAACCTTTCTAAAAGTAGTAATAAATGTGGAGAAAATAAGACTTAGCTAGAAACTAACTAAGATGGTTATTGCAGGGTCTAAAATTCACTATGTAAGATTGGGACAATGTTACAAATCAAGTTTTGGCCTTCATTTTTTGAAAGGATAGGAACACCAAAATAGGAAACCTTATAGTTTAGTGTTATATTCCTTTTCTACCACTATTATCTAGGAGACCTAAGCTTTTTGGGTTTTGTTCACTATGTCTGTGTGATCTTACTTATGAAATTTTGACTTATTAATGTATGTGGAACTCCTTCTAGAGATATTTTAGTATTTAAACCCTCGACTCCATGATTATTTCACAAAATTTGATAAATAAGGGGGGTTAGTGTTTGTAAGATGCACTGAACATGTATCCACACCCCTTATGTAGGAACACTACCTACATACCAATACTCTAAAGAGGGAACAAGCCATATATAGTTCTCCCACCTGATGTGATTTGTGAAATTATATGTATGAAGATGAAAAATTCTAAAACTAAGTGTGATTGAGGTGGATAGGGACTAGTGTAATTATTTTAATAAGTTTATGTTTGTATTAGATGGTTGTATGTCAAGAGCACGGAGATATGCCTGAGTAGTCTTGCTTGTATTCTTGTTTGCTTTGTGATGTTTATGAAGCCCTTCTAAATGAACTCCAAATTGTATTTTATAGGTATATATTGGTCATGAGTCAAATGTATTCACATTAGGCTGACAATAAAGAGGGTAAGAATTGGAAATAAATAAATGTTGGTGGTAAAAATGTACTTGGATAGGAGCACTAGAAATGGACACTTTAGGGTCTGGTGGTATAGTCCAAGTTGGGAACTATTATATTAAATGAATGAAACCCAAGGGGATGGAATCATCACTATAATTACTACCTAGAGTAGTTGGAATCATTATATAGAAGGCTACATATGACTAAAAATTAGTGAAAATAAGCCTATAAGGGTCATCAGAGTAAGCAAAAGAGTCTTATGGGTTGGGTGTCATGAAGCCACACTCAAGTTACCAATTTTCACATTTTATATAACTACATTTTCCCTCCTTTATTTTAATGATGTATCAAAGCAAAATACTATGATAAAGGAAAAATAGAAAGCATACCTGAATTGACATGTAAAGGTGAAGCTCATGAAGCTATGTGATGTTGGGTGTGCATCGAGAGAGCACACTGTGAAGTGTAAATTTGAAAGAGAAAATAAAGAGTATATTAGTTCTTACTAGATATGTTATATCTAAAATAATAATAAAAAATATATGAAAGAGAGAGAGGAAGAAAAATAAATGGATACACTTCACCAGGTATGTGAACTAATACAAAACCTATTGTGATGTTAAGTAATGTTGGATGATACTGAGTAATATTGGGTATGTGCTATACTAAAAGTAATGTCATAAATGGAACTGAGTGATCAATTCCATAAGAGTGGATCAAGAATGAAAAGGCTATCCATTTGGCTCCATTTTTGCCTACTAAGTGAAGCTAAGTGGTCATGTGTGTGCTAATCGATGTTTAGACTATTTGTCTAATCCCTTTGAGTAGTTGGCTCAAAAACAGAAAGGCTGGCTAGTCCATTGGCTCCATCATTACCCAATGAAGTGAAACTATAATGTGATACTATTATACATGTGTGTCATGTGGTATGTTTCTTGAATCCCATGAATGCTCTATAGTCTAACAATGTGGCATGGATAGCTGAGAGCGTATTGAAAACTAGGCCAATCTTGGCCCACTTGGAAAGTGTGGAGATTAGGCTTGTATGAAAGCCACTTTGAAATTGGGTAGTAGGCTTATGTGGAATCCACTCAAAAATATTTAGGTTAGGATTATATAAAATCCACTCCAAAATGATTCCAAACACCTATAGATAGAATAAGGCATGCAAATACTGAGAATATATGGGTAATATACTAAATTTGTAAAGAAAATAAGTTAAATGTGCCATGCACATTGCCCCTAATCAATAGTGTCTAAAACATGGATTATGATCTAGAAGTTATACCAACTTCCTAATAAAATAATGGAAGTGAGAGCCATCATACTGATCATGATTTCCCTATATCTAAATTCTTTGAAAAAACTATACTAAAACTATTGAATATGAATTGGTCTGTATGTGCAAAACTGTAGCTAATCTTACCTCTCTAAGGAGTGCTAAATCAGACACCCTACTATTTATCATTGTAGTCAAATCTTTGTGTTGTTGTCTTGAGATGATTCTAATGACTGTTCTATAATCATCACTATCTACTTGGTCTGTTCTGCCTGGTTTGAAGTTATTATTTTGGGTGTTCTAAATGCTAATTTTTTTACTATTAGGAGTTATGATCTCTATGATAAAACCCTTGTTTGTTCCCCCCTCTTTTTAGGTATGAATTAATACCCTACAATGACTATCCTTATAAGAAATATCCCTACAAGTGTGTTATGCTATGATAATACATGATATACCAATGATAATTGATAAGATATCTTAGGATATAGCATGGTTTGTAATAGAGATTATTAGGTCAACAAGGGTATGCCTAGATAGATATAAAAATGTAATAACATGTGCAATATAATGAACTGGAACTAGAAATCTAGTTAGTTATTTGTTATTAGTTGTTAGTTGTCATAGAGGGATGGAACATGATGTCCATCATGGAATCCAAGAAAGCAAGATAATACATGATGTGGATCATGGAATTGAAAATAATAGAGAATAAAATCAAGCAACAAGCATGCAAGGCAATAATCAAGAAGCATACAAGAGTGGCCAAGGGGCCAAGCAAATAAGGGACATGGGCACATGTCACCCAAACTAGAAAATAAACATACAAGGCATATTTAAATGCCACATACACCTATAATTTAAATAATAAAGTTGGCATAAAGGCCATAGGCACATCAAAGAGTACAATCAAAGGACATTTGCAAATATCGTAAGGCACACATAAGAATAGAATCAAAGGACATTGAAATTCCTAAGGCACATACAAGAAAAAAAGTAGGAACTAAGAAATACAATCACATCTATCTATTTAAATAAATAAAGGAAAACATGTAAATACTATAAATATAATCAAACCTAGCTAATCAAAGTAATAAGTGAAATTATGCAAAACATATAGTACAAGATTAGGTATATGTTAATAAATACACAAGATCTATATACTAGTGATTATCGATAGAGTAATATATGTAAGCTAGTAAGTAATTTACATCAGCAAGATAACTAGAGTATGTGGTATATGAATGCCATAACTTGAATGGTATAGTCATGTAGAAGATGCCCCCAGTGGGTAGATATATTGATATGTGTCTCAAATGTAGAAGTAGGATTCCCCCTCAATGGGTAGAGTGAAGCAATCAATGATCTATATGTCACTTCACACACTCAAAGAAGATCAAGTGAAGCATGGTAGTGTAGATAAATAAAAAAATAATAGAATATATTATAAAATGCAAGTATAGCATTGTATTAGAAATGTAAATTATGGATGATGCATGAAATTGAAATGTTTTTATGTTTTTGAGTTATTTGAATGTTTTTGTATTTTTAATATATTTTTTATGTATAATCAATCATGAGAAGACTATGTACAATAAATTAAAAATAATTTATGTACAAGTAAGACTAAGAATAAATGATACTAACTGATGAGTCTCATGGGAGACTCCCTATCATGGTGTCTTGTATTAAGGAGAGGAAGCATGCATGATCATGAAGCATGATTTAAGGGTTGAGATTGTGGCTCTGAAAGCTTTGCATGTTATATATGCTATAAAATCACTAAATTAAAAACTAACTATGGGGTCCCCTTGTAACTTTGAGAAGTGGATGCAACTATAGGACTCTAAGGGACCCATTTGGTAGTAGGAAAATCTCTCTAAAAATGTGCTCTATGTGTAGAGCCATGAGACCTTAATGATAATACTCTAGGTGTGAACACCATAGTTAGAAGCTATATAGAATTTTGAAACTATATTTTCTCTAAAAGAGACTTCCATGGAAGTATATGAACTCTTTATGCTAGTGATGGAGGCCTTGATTGTGTCTAAATCTGAATTGGAGGAAGAATTAAAACTAGTGGAGAAACTGAAACTAGTGGTAGAACTAAAATTGGTGATTGTAAAATAGTATAATGATCTAAAGTGGGGAGTGGTAACTCATATGAAACTCCTCCAACTATAACAACCTGATTATCATGAATGAATTTCACAAATTTTTCAACTATAAAAGGTACTACTTGAAGTTTATAAATCCATTGTCAACCAAGTAACATATTTAAAACTCCTACACTTGGAATAATAATAAAATGTGTGGCCACGTGTGTTGGACCAACTTATAGAGGAAGTAAAATCTCACCCAATGAACTCTATATGTGCCCATTAAATCCACTATTAACTATGTATTTTGGTGTAATATATTTCTTTGAATATCCCAAATGTTGTAATAATGTCATAGTGCACATGTTCACACTAAATCTATTGTCTATGACAACACTATGAATAGGATGATTATTAATGTAAGCTATGATAAAGAGTGCATGGTAATCCAAATCATCCTCAACTATATCCTACTCTAAGAAAGAGATTGAAGGTCTAGCTCAAACTCTAGAATTATATACACCAATCATGTTACTCAAAAGATGTGACTCTATTGAAGGTGCCTGATATGTAGCTGGTGGAAGATGTGCATGATATGCATGATGAACACATGATGTATCTCCTTTCTCTTATTTAGAATGTTATGGGAAATAATTTGAGAAGATTTTAAAAGATTTATCATATATTTTATTTTCCTAAGGAGGCTCAAATAAAGTGATAAGATCAATAACATTTCCATCTATCAAGTCATGTATCTTGTGTTTCAAACTGATGCATCTATTTGTTATATGGCTTGGTGCCTTATGAAAATTTTAAAATACATTATAATCATATCCTTGTGGAAGAGGCATTTTTTTGGATCAACTTCTCAAATAGGAGGGAGAGATATAATATTACATTCCAAAATATATTGTAAAACTCTAGCTAGAGATACTGGTAGATTGGAAAACGTTCACTAAGGAGGTGCTAATAAAACCACTTGTTGAGGGGGCTCTAAAGATACATTAATTGTAGGTTGATTCTAACTCTTGGTATCATTGACCCTTAATTTATATGGGACTTTTATGTTACTCTTTTTTATTTTTTTGATACACTTATGTACTTGAGTTTTTCCATTGAAATTAATTTGACTCCCCTTTCCTTTAGTGTATGACATAACTCAGTGAAGAGAATATTTTGAACATTATTGATTAATGAAAAGTTGGTAAAGAACTCTATTTGAATAAATATTATAACTCTTGATCAGCCATGGGGATAGTCATCCTATCCAAAATAGTCTAATATCAAAGAACATAATCTATGAGATGGTCATTTGAACTTTATTTCTATTGTGTAACTTGGGCATAGGAAACCTTATCACCAATGTTAATGCTGAAATGAGATAGGAACATGTCAACTAAAGGATTGAATGCATTGACCAACTAATTTTATAGACTATAAAACCATTATAAAACATAATCTTTTAGACTCCATGGAAATATCTTGGTTAGTAACTATTTATTTGGCACATATTCCAAGTATACTACATGAAAATCTCTAAAATGTCTCTCTGGATCACCCTTACCATCATATAGAGTGAGCTTCAGTTGAATAAAACCATATAACAAGGATGTCAAAGTAATATGACATGCCAATGGTGTTTGAATTAGATCAAAAGAATCCAAGTCATGTGTAGGTCTAGAGGCACCTTGCTCAAGATGTAGCACCTAGGATTGAAGAGATTTTATCTCTTACACAAGGCTACCCATAAGGAGATAAAGATGTACTAGTTGTAGCTAGAGGTGGCATAGACGTAGGTTAGGCTGATATAAGGGTTTGTTGAGACATAGTTTCCCTATAGTTTCATCTATAGCTAGATGCTCTAAAGGAATAAAAGACTCAACTTTCTTAGCCTTTTTAATTTCCATGATAGATTAAAAGATAAGATTATGTTCTCAACATTTTTCCCTGAGTCTTGCTCAAAAAAAATTTAGGATCAAATCTTTGTTGAGGACAACTTCATTATCAATAATAGGTAGAAGTGGATCAAGAGTCTAATGTGGTAGATCATGAACATTGGTGTTTATATCATAATTTTTATTCTCATACTACTCATTGTCAAAATTATCCTCATGTAAATTTGTGTAATCTATATGTGTAAGATCTATAATAAGAACTTGAGCTAGATGTTTATCCATGGTATATGGTTAGGTTAAATGAATCTAGGTGAATTTAGGAGGGTTGCCAATAAGTCTTTTACTTTGAATCCAAGGAAGAGATTAAAAGAGGTTAGGTGGCATAAGGAAAACAACTTGAATAATCTAAGACAAGATTAAAAAAACATAATATAAAGAAGGAACTAGAATATGCATAAAAAGGATACAAATCTCACAGATGTGTAAGGTGATACCTCAAAAACAAGAAGACTTAGTATATGAAACTAAGGTTTTAAATAATTATTTATTTTAAAATTAATAAGGAGTTTTAAAATTTAATGTGGATTTATTATTTAAATATGTAGGTAAAAAATTAGAAAATTCTTGGAAAATTCTTGATTTGAAAATACCTAGCGTATGTAACTAGGGTTTGGAAGATATATATATATATATATATATATATATATATATATATATATATATATATATATATATATATATAATTACTATGTAATTTTAAAAATTGATGCTAATTTTTTATTTAAATATGCAAGGAAAAAAATTAGAAAATTATTTTAAAAATCAACAAGGAATTTACCTTGGGGAATCTAGGGTTTTTATGTGCAAACTAAGCAAGTTGGGTTCACTAAATGATTTAACTTTTTTTGGGGAATATTGGAGTCCTATTCCTATTTTAATTAAGGGTTTCGAACAATAAAATTAGTAACTAATATTTCAATATTTAAGTTACTAATTTGTATAATTTAATTCTGATTTAAACCTTTCTAAAAATAGTAATAAATGTGGAGAAAATAAGACTTAGTTATAAACTAATTGAGACAATTGTTGCAAGGTCTAATTTTCACTATGGAAGACTAGGAAAATGTCACAAATCAGGACCTAGCCTTCATTTTATGAAAGGATAAGAGTGATAAAATAAGGCACCCTATGGTCTAACACTATAGTATTCTTCTACCACTATTGTCTAAGAGACCTAAGATTTATAGGGTTTGTTTTTTGTGTCTATGTGAGCTTGCCTATGAAATTTTGACTATTGAATGTCTATGGAACTCCCTATAGGGATGATTTAGTCTTTAAACCCTATACTCCATGATGCTTTGAAAATATCTAAGAAAGAGGGGGTGTTACTATGTGTAAGATGCACTAAACATATATCCACATGCCTTATATGGGAATGTTTCTTACATACCAATACTTCAAAGAGGGATCAAGCCATTTGTAGTTATCCCAATTGATGTGCTTTGTGAAATTAAGTGTATGAAGATGCAAAATGCTAAAATTAGGTGTGTTTGAGGTGACTAGTGACTGGTGTAAGGATTTGAATAAGTTTTTTACTATATTAGATGGTTGTATGTAGAGAATAGGGAGATATGCCTGAGTAGTCTTTCTTGTATTCTTGCTTGATTTATGATGTTTTCCAACCCATTATAAATGAACTATGAATGGGATTTTATAGGGATCTTTTGGTCATGGGTCGAATGTATTCACATTAGGTTGATAGGAAGGAGGATAGGAATTGAAAGGAAATGATTATTGGTGTTAAAAATGCACTTAGATAGGAGCACTAAAAAAAACACCTTAGGGTCCAGTGATATAGTCCAAGTTAGACACTATTTTCTTGAAGGAACGAGACCCATGGGGATGGAATAATCACTATAAATTCTACCTAGAGGATGTGGAATGATTATTTAAAATGCTATAGATGATTGAAAATTAGTGAAAATATGCTTATGAGGGTCATGAGAGTAATCAAGAGGGACTTATGGGTTGGGTGTCATTAGCCACAATCAATTTACCAATTTTCACATTTCATATGACCACATTTTGACATGTAAACCATTATTCTTATTTTTATTAGATATTATTACATTGAAAACTTATTTTAAATATTTTATAATTGTAATGACACATGTATTACATATTTAACATCTTATAAATGGACTTAAAACATCTCTAAGTGCAAAGAAAACTAGTGTATAATATATAGTATCATGTAAAGAAACTATATCAATACAAGACCTCTTAGGAATTTAGATTACCTCTTCACCATATGATTCATTATTCCATGCAAATATAGTGCCTTAATGAGGATTAGTTTGGTCATAATGCAAACCTAGGTTTCTCCAAAATCCTAAACTTTGTTAAAATACCTTAATTTAATCAAACAAGACTAATGGGTTTTAAACCAAGTGACCAAGTGATATAACTTGACCTAATAGACCATGTGCCTTCTTGACATAATATGACATACCCCTATGACCCAATGGATTGAATCTAAATGTATTTGAAATCTTTCCCAAGACATTACGTTAAATAATGCTAACAAGGTTTTTAAATCATCACTTAAAGACTACCTATGGCATGGCAAAGTTGTGAATAGGGTTGTAGAAGCATGAAAATAAAACTTTTAAATGATATGGGTGAAAATTTGACCTATGAGGTCTAACATGTCAACCTGTTGGTGACTCATATTGGAAGCATGCCTGCTATGCTTATGAGCCATTAAATTTACTACTCATTTAGATTTAGAGACTCACTTACACACTCTAAAAAACACATGATCAGACCTTGACCTTGGATGAAACAAATTGGTTTGACCTCCAATATAAGAAACATAAGGAAAACACACAAAAATAAAAAATAAAACAACACACACATGTGCTTGTAAATAACTTAGGGAAAATAACAAACATTATCAAACTACTATGTACAAACTAACCTATCAAGATGGATCCTACTGGATTAAAAGGGAAATTTAAGAAATATTTTTTTTTATGTGATGAGAAAGGATGTGAAACAAGATGGTTATTTGACATTTTATATTTTGATATTAGTTTCTTAATGATTTCTAATAATCTTGATATACTTTCAAGTGAATCATCATCATCAAACTAGTCACCAATAAAGACATATTAATCTTATATTTCAACACTTACTCCATATTGATATTTACCATCACTTGTAATCTTCTCTAGAATCTCAAAAATATTAATCCAGATATCTTTAGTTTCCTCATATTTTTCACTAAACATGTTTAAATACTCAATGTCTTGAGGAAGTTCAACATGGTGATGCCATTCTTGAGCTAGTTCTTTATGAGCTTAAAATTAGTTGAGGTCTACTTCTTGATGTCTTCAAGAGAAAAACACTTCTTCAATGTCCTTAACCTACTATATAGAAAATTTATGTCCCATAAAAATTTCAAACTCTTTACAAATTTTGCAATACTATTTCCAGATGCCTTCACCATCCTCTTGATTAGCACCTTGAGAAGAAACAACATAAACCACTTTCTTACCTTCCAAATTAGGATCCAAAAGATTGTCAAGAAATTCAAAGTATTATATAGGATCATGATGCAAATATAATTACATCCCATAAATCTCATCAATAGATATAAATCATTTAATTAAATCCTCTTAATTAGCATAATCTTGATAAGCAATTGTAACTAGATCAAGAACCTCTACTAAGCTACCACCAAGTCAAGTAGTACTTATTCATCAAGATTTTCCTTCTCTTGCATATTTATAATACTATAAGGGGTATTTAACTAAATTTATACTACATAAATCTCTTTAAACTCATTAGTAGGGTCTAAGAACATCTCCTCTTTATTAGGATGATCTCTTTATCCTAATATTCAATCCCATCAAATGGCAGATCTTGAAATAAGTCAACATCTCATATACCTTCTACTACAACCTCATCATCATGTCTAAAATTTAAATTTCGTTTTCTCTTAGAAAGATGAATACCAATGAAAATTTCATCTTCATGCATACTTGAAACATCATCATTATACTCTCTTTGAAACTCACTTACGACTGTAACTTCTTCCTTTACCCTCCATAGAACATGATCCTCTTCAAGAGGGGAGATGGTGGGAGGGCACTGGATATGATCATGAGTTTTCTTTGAAAATGAGGGATTATTCTTGAATTTGAGGTCTTGAGAATGGAATATTATTATAATAATTATTGAAGAAAAAGTAAATTCATCTATCATATGAGTGCTTCATCCTTCTCAATAACCATTTCAATTTTATTATAGTCTTTTTGAGGTTCCATCTTAGCTAAAACTTGATTTACAACCTTCTCAACTAGGACCTCTTTCTTGTCTTGAGAGACTTCTTGGATAAACCTTCAAAATGGAATAACTTTACACACTTAAGGAATGGTAAATGGGGCTTTAATAGGCACAAGGACTTATTTAGGATTAAATTCTACATCTTAGCTCTCTCCCTATTATTTCTCCCAAGACTCAACTACTTGGTTCCAAGTCAAGACTTTGAAACTAGTAGGTGTTGGCCAATTTTGTTCAATAGACAAATTTTTTGCCTAGATTGAATACATGAGCAAAGTTCCTAATTGAGTAAATGATCAAATGACTTATATAAGATTTTAAATATCAGACCATCACCAAGATGTCATACAAAAATGAATAGAGTGAGATAGTTTCACATTTGATAGATGAACTTAGGAGACCTCTTAGAGATAAATAATTTCATAGACATGATGCATTTCATTCTAAGAATACCCTCTACAAATTTTATGTCTTGATGAGTTCTCTATCTTTAGATACAATCCTTCAAATTTGATCTAGTAGAGTAAGATGTTCATGCAAACATCAAATATGGGCATGCAAAAATCAATTTTGGGATTCATGAATTATCTATTTGAGTTCAAATTATGGGTCCCAACAAGATTAAGGGATTTTATTCAATTGTGCATCAAATATTTATGGCACATGAGCAGGTCAATGAGTAAAAAAGGGTCCCTAAATCATATCTAATGGCATGGATTTGAACATTCCAAAGGGGATCAATGGCATGATATGGGTCAAAAGGTTAATAAGTTGAGTTGATAATCAACAACCAATGAGCCAGGGCAAGCCTAGGGTTTTTTTGATGAAGGTTTAAGAAGTAGTTTTCAACCAAGATAAGTATATACATAGAGCCAAGATTGAATATGACTAAGGCCTAAGAAGAGTAGATATTTATAAAGGCACTTTCACCATTGGAGTTTAGTCTTGACCTCTAATTTGAAGGTTTGGAACCTATTAACCTGATTCTTAAGGTGATAATATGGTCTTGTGACTATATTTAATATTCTATAAAAGGGACATATACATGTAATGAGTTATCATTTCCTATAAGATTTAGAGATTAAATAGGTTTATTTAAACCTAATACAATTTAGGAGCAAGGTTACATGGCCCATAGATTAGCCACCTCAGTAGACTTATTCATGGATTTATTAGGTCTAAGTATATGAGAACCTAGTCCTAATAATGAAGCCAAGTGGTAGGTGTGGCAAATTTCAAGAAGCAGATTAGAGGATTGGAGAAGAATTTTGAGCATTCAATGCTGATAAAATCCTTTAGAGATATTTTGTCCTTGAAAGAATCATGGCTCATCATACAAAACCAATTCTTGTCTTCTAGTAGATCTCTCAGATAATGAGAATAACTTGAGGACCATTGGAGCAAATTATGATTAACTTGTTGATAAAGTATTAGTCCTAATTATAAGAAGACATGTGTATAAGAAATAAATAATGAACTTCCACCACATTTCTTGATCATTAATGATTCCTTATCCATGCTCCCATGCATGTTTTCCATATATCTCATTCTTATTTTGTTATATATATATATAGTTTTCTAAGCCTTAAAATGAATCCCTCTATTGGGCATGACTAGAATCTACCAAGATTGAGATTTATAACCTCTTTAGATGATATAAGACTGATTTAAAATTTCATTATTTTGGTATAGTGTATCAATGTCAATTTGATTCACATATGTGTTCTAAATCTCTTCCTTGTCAAGTACTAATATCACCTAGCTACTAGTTATCTTGTTATGTAGGTCATGTTGAGTGTTTAATGTCATTTGTTTGAAGCTAACATGTGGATAAATTGATTTGTTAGTGAATTTAATGAGGCCTCTCCATTACTTCCCTTAAGTTTTGATCACTTAGTGAACATCTACATGAAATACTAATGCATAAGAGACTTTAGAGTTATAGATCCAGTCATTTGTTATATATCATTAGTGGTTTAAAAGGCTCAATTAAAAGTGGATGAATAACCATTCTTGGTGCATCACCATTATTATCTTATATTTCCCTTTTAATTATCTTTCTCTGCCTTTTCCTAGTAATTAGTAGGTCTTAGTATAAATGAGCTAAATGATTCATCAAAGGAGCTATCCTCATTAAAAATCCTATAGTTCCAACCCCAACATAGGTGACCCACAACCTTCATGATATAAAATAGTAGGTTCACTTGGAGGTGTAATCTAGATCTACAATAGTAGATTCACTTGGAGGTGGAATTGGCTCTCTTGGAGGATTCATATGATAATGGTCAAAGACTTCATGAGTACAAGGATCAGAAGAGGGATGATATGGTAAATAACAGGGTTATTAATGAGGAATTGGAGGATATTCATCCATAATACATGGCATGGCATAACTAGGAATCATATCCCAAGAAGGCCTCTAAGATGAAGATGTTTGGGTTTCTTGAGGAGGGGTAAGTGTTGCTTGAAGGGAACTTGAAACACAAAAAGATTGGAAAAGATTAGGTAGAGATGATTTAGGTTTTTTTGATTGGATCTCTTATTTATCCCACCTCACTAATATTTCTATCCACCATTGGATGAAGTGCTCATCTACTTCAACTCACTTGTTATAACATATTTATTTTCTTCTCCAACTGTAGCCCACTTATTCAACAACATCTTTACCAACTTTCTCATCTTCTCCATGAGGTGAAAATGAATCACATTTCATTCTCTATCCCATATTCTCATCGCCCCTTAAGACATTAACATATTTGGATTGAATTATAACAAGGATATAGTAGGTGAAACATGATTTTGAGTTGGAAATGGAGTAGAAGGAGGTGAATATTACTATTTAAAATCATGGTAAGACTGATAAGTTATATAATTGGGGTCATATTAAGGCTAATAAGGAGCATTATAAAAATAATATGAGCTTATACTATTGGTTAGACTAATCATAGGATTGATAAGACTCTTGGTAAGGCTGAATAGCCTCATAAAAAGGATATTATAGCTTATTATAAGACTATTATGGTTCATTATAAGATTTATAAGGAGGTATAACATAGAAATTTTATTCATACCAAACCATTAAACTTCATCAAGATAGTGAATTGAAAACATAACTTACTTGAACCACTGCCTAGGCTACTATAACCAACTAATAGAACTTGAAGATGCCATTTATGTTTTGTTGAATGCCTCTAAAGGTTGATATGTATAAGAAAAAAACCAATAATCCTTCCACTAATTTGGAACTTTGTCCCATTGAGCATGCCAAAAACCATTATCTACAAGACTTGCACTGTTATCAAGGTAGTTTCAAGCCTTCACAGTTTGAAGTAACATGGAGAAAATCCTATGTAATGGGTGGCCTAATATGTAGATTAAAATTATAAATTTTAAGTGCTATCTCCCCTTGATGTATGATTTATGATATCTAATCTACACTACCACCT
Organism: Torreya grandis; assembly: GCA_037957365.1. Taxonomy (NCBI): domain Eukaryota; kingdom Viridiplantae; phylum Streptophyta; class Pinopsida; order Cupressales; family Taxaceae; genus Torreya; species Torreya grandis. Next base: position 89,004 of record JARHVA010010312.1, on the reverse strand, counting down.
TTTCAAAGAAAAGGGAAGAAGATAAACTGAAGGAAACCTATCTAATTGAGGCAATACTCTAAAATGTGTCCTTCACTTGTCTAATATGCACTAATAATTTTGAATAAAGACATGGACCTCATTTAAATTATTAAATTAAATTCTTCAAACATCAATATTTCACATAGAGTTAGCTTGATGCATGATCTAAGATAACTAATCAATAGGTCTCTTAAAGACACTAAGGTAAGATTGTACTTGTCATACATATAAGATTATTAAGCAACACTATGCAGCCTATATGGATGAATTAAAACATTAAAATAGGTAAATAAGAAAGGATAAATTGAAAGGAAACATTCAATATAATTGTCATTCATCAACTAACCATGAACATACACTAGTCACAAGCTTTAAGGATGAAAAAAATTAGTCTTATTCATTATAAAGAGGGATATAATAGTTTTTTTTATAAGCATGTAATTTCAACAACTTATATTAAGTATCCATTTCAAATTCCAAAAATTGGGTTACATATATAAAAAATGAGAGAGGAGTTAAATCCCAAAAACTAGGAGATGAGACATTCACTAGGTCCTTATCTAACTCAAACATAGTAGTTACTTGATTATCTCTCTTAAAACCTTGGAATAACGGTGTAGGAGTAGAAATTAGACTTGTCTTGAAGTTTTGAATGGGTCATTAACATTCATTTTTGGTCTTTGACCCATACAATCTCCTATATATTTACTTGTATAACCCTATATTCTTTGTGAAAAAGTCACCTCCTTGTAAATAGGATATCAAGGCTTAGACAAGTCCTCAATTTAATCCTTTAATTCCCATATTTATGATATTCTTCCACTTTTTTGATGTAATTAGAAGCTCTTAAAACTCCATTAAATCTCTCAACATTCTAGGTGTAGTAAGGAAGGAAGGTCTTATTAAGCGTATTGGAGACCTTTTCAACCTTTGAATCCTTCATAAAATTAAACCTATGACTTTTTCATACTTTTGTAAGCATAAAAAGGAGATATAAACATCAATAAATCATTTTGAATAACTTCTATGCATCAATTTGGTGCTTTGATCACTTGACTCATTAATCAAAGGGGCATGGGAGAGAGAAAATTGGATTTTGGATTGAATAAGAAAATATTTTCCATGTGTGGCTTCTCAAAATCAATTTAGACCTAAAATAAGACAATTATAACCATCAAGTAGTCCAAAACATGTGATTTTTCACCCAAATCATGCATTTCTTCGTATTCCTTATAACCCTAAAAATTGGTAAAGTTCTTTGTCCATAAAAATGTACATATCACCTTGGAAGTATGAGAAATTTTTTGAGTACCCTATATCCCCTTATAGTTCCATACCAAATTTTAAGACCCAAATCAAAGTGAAAGTATCCATTTTCTATCATTTTTCTCTCTAATTAGGCCTAATTATGCCTCCTAGGCCTAAAAAGAGAGATTTGGCCCAAATGGCCACCCACGTGTGTGAAAACTAACAAAATTGGTTGATTCACTTTACCTAGACTAAGATAATATTCTATGTGAAATTTAAAGTTCTCAAACATTGTGTAGATGGGGAAACCATGAAATAGTCGTTGGTAAGCCTATATACTTGTATATGTTTGAGGTGTTTTTTGAGATGTTTTTAATGAAACTTATAAGTTTTGATGAATAAAAATGAATTTATGATACCTATAACACCTTAACATAACTCATCCCTTGATATTGATGTCCTTTATTTCATTCATTGGCATTCATCATTGATTTTTGGCTTGCAAAATGTAGTTCCTCACCTTTTGAGCTAGTGGCCAATTTTTAGGGGTTGTATAACAACTTGAGAGACATATATAGGAGTTTAGATGGTCATGAAACCTATATCAAGTCCCCATAAACCTATGAAAATTGTTTCTAGATCACCCCACAACTTATACCCTCACAAACTAGCTTGAAATTGCATGTTTTGTCTTGTACCATACATTACTATACCTACACATGTGAAAAACACATGAAAATAAATATTAGGATATTTTTGAATGTTAATAAGATCATTTTGAATTTAAATTATTTCATTTAAAGTAATTAAGAAATATATCTACTCAATTAGGTTAGTTTTAGGGTTTAAGGATAGTTTTAATAGGTTTAAGTTCTTAACAATGGTTCATAAATAACATGGATCCATTACAAAAACCAATGCCAATATTTGTATTAGAGGGAACCCCCAATCATGTCCTATGGGATTGAGTTCCCATTCATCTCCTCATGAATGTTCTGATCAAACAAAATGACCTCTTTGATCTCCTTCTCAATAAAAATAGGGTTATATGCCTTCTAGTTCATTGTTCATAAAGTTTCAAGACCAAATGGTTAAACCAATGTAAATTAATTAAATCATGGAACCCCATAAAATAGCTTAGGTAACCTTATCTTACCATACACATTCTACAAGAAGTTCTAAGTTCTTCAAATCTACCTCTTGGTCTGAGGTGATTGTGTGTGAAGGCCAAGGAAGGTTATTTAGAGTATTAAGACCTCAAAACCCATTTTAACATCAAATAAATCTATTAAAATACTTAAAATGACCTATGAAATTATTTACCATTACCTTTTACATAAGCACTAACCTCTCAAATAGGTCTAAAACATTGAATTCCATCTTTGAGGGTTTTACGTAAATTGGGATTATTAACCCTATAATTTTTTAAACTAAGATTATATCCTCTTCTCATGATAAAATACTTTATTGACATATTCATAATGTTATCTACATCCATTTTGACCATCAATCCTTCAATTCTTAATGAGAAATACACTAGTTCACTATTTATTCTTAGGGCAGTCTTGTAGGTGTGTATTTTCTACCTTTGGATTATATATAGAATTATATGACTACAACAAGACCTTTAATAGGTCTATAAATTTATCTAAGATTTATTATTATTTTGTTAATACACCTAAACCCTTCCTTTTTTCCTTTCACACAAGACTTATTGTTAACTATAGTACATAGCTGACTGTGTTTTCACCTTAATAATTATAGGTTTAATAGGCCTATAGAACCCTTTTTATAGGTTTCTTGATAATAAAAAAATTGATATTATATACATATAAAAAATCTTATATGCATATTCCTACTCATCCAAACCTTTAATTTCACCTTTTCACTCTTTCACATCAATTGTCCTTCACACTCAGTAAGGCTCAGTTAGGCAGAGTTGTAGGTGATGATTTTAGAGATTTGAGACTTTAGGGAAGAATTTGAATAACCTTAAGACCTTGAATAGTTATACACAAACCTTTTAAACTCATGATAATTTTGAAATTTTTACACCTCATCTTCCTGTTCTTGTCTATTAATGTCTTTACGTGATCACACAAAGGTCACCTTAATTGACTATGACTAAACATGGCTTTTTTTTAGGTTCAATTTTCTTCCTCTTATAAATAACCTCCTTTTAGTCTTAAATGAGTAATATTATAATAAATATCTATATTATATTCACCCATCACATCCATCTTATCCTTAGTTTCTTAACCTTCACAAAAAGTTCATGTTATATAGAAGACTACTAACTATAAACATCATGGTTGTAAGTAAACATTTGTACTTGACTATAGATTGAAAGTCACTTTACATTTATTTATAAATTAGTATTTTCTGTGAGTATTATGATAGGTTAGATACAACCCATTGGATATTTTTGAATTACAAACTCTCAAACTCTCAACTTTATGACTTTATCATATGGTTATTTACTCCAATGCCTTTCATGTCAAGCCTAACTATGTGTAGAGATTAAAATTGAGGTCTAATTAGTGAATATTTTTTCCCTTTTTAATATATACTAGTCCTCTCATCATGAATTTTGAATCATTTAACAAGCCTTCAATGTTATTTACATAGTTTTATGAAGATGTGAACTTCATATAACACTCTCAAACTTGAACTTAGACCTTTGATTATGGACATACCTATAGTTAGCCATCTTAAGATTATTATGTGAAAAAATAATTTCATTTCCATTGATGATATTGATATTATTTGGAAATAAATCCATTAATTTATTTACTTCCATAAAAACCTCATGATCCTCCATATAACACACAAGATCAATCTCTTCTCTGTTATGAATATGATGATCTTGTATGTCGATTCCACTAGGCCTAAAGCTTACTTTTATGTATTTTACCTTCATTGAAGTCATATTTACCTATTTTTTAACATGTATAATTCATAGGGCTCATCCTCCTTATTAACTAGAGTAGATATTTCTTCAAAAGGCTGAAGACCACCTCATGATCACTAGAATATATATCACACAAGGAAAAAACCTATAGGTATGTGCTTTATTTCTAAAATCTCTTTTATGCACCAAACCTGATTATATAGGTCCCATATATGTCTTAAATATAATCATATAACCTTTTTAATGTGAATATGAATGTCAAATAACATTCAAATACACATGTAACATTTTTCTCATGTTCATGTTATAAAAATGTATGTACACAATACATAGCCATAAATGGCGTTATGCTTGTATTTTTTTATCATGAAGTCACTTTTAAATTGTATCTTAATATATATCATGAATTCAATACCATTTTATACTTTTAAATAAGTCAAAACAAGACCTCATTACTCCATTATTATAGGCAAATCCATGACACAATAAAAAAGGTTTGAAAATATTGTTGTTGCTTGGAGAAAATGATGTTAGAGTGAAAATTAAGAACATTGGTATATTTTTAGAGACTTATATAGAATTAAAACATGATATATAATATCAATAAACATACTCCAATCAATAATAACCCTGAAACATCAAGAAATAATGACAATTGCCTTGCAACATATTCAAAAATGAAGTTTTCTTTGCCAAATTAATTCACACATACCAAGTGTTTCCTATATAAACTTGGGATATGATTTAATATATTGTACACATCTCACTTTATTTATATTATCCATTCAACCGTTTTTAGACTACCATTTCAAAGAAGAAAATAAGCCTATGTGGTTTTTAGGAAGTTTTTGACCACCTTGGGGTATTAATGATTTTTGGTAAAGGATATGGGATGAATATAATGAAAAAATACACAAAACCTAATCTTACTAGGACCCTCTCCTATAAAAAAAAATTTAGGACCCAACTCTCACTCCTTTATCTGTATTGAGCACTTGAAAATTGCCCTTGTGAGCTTGTGAATAGGGCGATGAAGGAAAAGAAGCATGTTTTCCACTTTTAGGACCTATGAGAGATTTAAAATCATTAATATTACCTTTATAACAACAAAATACACATTTAATTAATTTTCACTTGGTAGTGGGCTCCACAAGTCCATATACGCTCATAAAACTACCTTTTTAAAGTAAAAATTGAGTTATTTTGACATGTAAACCAATATTATAAATTAATTCTGATGTTAGTAAATTTAAAAATTATTTTGAATATTTTAAAAGTGTAATATTATATTTATTACATCTTTACCATTTTATAAATGGACTTAAAACATCTCCAAGTACAAACAAACCTAGTGTAAAAGAGATGTTCTCATGTAAAGAAACTATATTAGTCCAATACCTCTTAGGATTTCATATGGCCTCTTCACCATATAATTTAATGCTACATGAAAATATATTTCCTTGATAAGGATTAGTTCTATAGCAATGCAAACCTACATTTCTCTAAAAACCTTAAACTTTGTTAAAATACATTAATTACATCAAACAAGATCAATGGGATTTAAACCAAGTGACCAATTGAAATAACTTAACCTAATAGAACATGTACCTTCTTGACACAAACCCATAAGACACACTATATTAACTTTGAATCCATTGAAAATTTATCCCAAGACATTACCTTAAATAATTCTAACAAGGCTAACAAATTATCACTTGAAGACTACCAAAGGCATGACAAATCTACAAATAGGGTTGTAGAAGCTTGACAAGTAAAGTTTTGAATGATAGGGGTGATATTTTAGCCTATGAGGTCAAACTTGTCAACACTAATCTTGTTTCAACAACATCCCTCCTATCACTCCATGTCACTATCTATACCTATGATAAACTATGGTCTTTATTGTAGGATCAATAGTAACCCCCACTAATCCCTCTCCCTAAATGCTCGTGCAAAAATGTGAGTACTTGTAGGAATGTGTTGTCTTATACCAAAATAATTCATCACTCTATCAGGGTGATATCTCTATAATATAATCATGTATACCTATAAAATATCACTATCTCATTATGTAATCTTTGTACAACTGATCTTATGGACATTAGAACATAATCTCTCTATTATATGGTCTCTAGGTGATATGATCATCACCTATCTCATATATAACCCTCTTGTAAAACTCTAGGTCACCCAAGTGTGTTTTATGGGTAATTATGAGCATATTTCATCCATATTCTATCAAATCATCCATATAATATGTAATCATATATCTAATAATCCTCTCTACTATGATGTGCTCCCATCACCAAACCTGTAATAGTGTGGAAGGACCAATCTCCTTCCCATAAACATAAACCACATCGTGAAAATCCTTGTATAAATTCAAAATAATGCATGTACTACATGAGAACCTCTCCCTATTATCCATAATTTGTATAATGACATCTAGCAAACTAATAGCACATAATCTTTTAGTCTTGCTAAGAAGCATAATTCTAGTGACAATAGCCATAATTACTTTAATCAATGAATTAATATCCAATCACATGCAATAGTCAATGCATACCCCTCCTCTCACAACTAGAATTAACCCATTTCCAAAAATCCTATAAAATATCCTCTCTTTAGGATCCTAACCCCAATATACTTATCTAACCCATATCAAAATAACTAAAATTTGTTACACATCCCCAAGTGTCACAGCCATCTCACCTATCAATAGGTGAAAAGTTCTGGTCTCACTATGCCATCTCTTGATTGACATACTCAAATATTAGGAATTTTAGCTTTTTATGATAATCCTATCACTTCTAATACCCCAAACTCATACTCGATGAATCTAACTATCCACTCAAGCACACTAGCCATCTACTCCCATGTCATAAGTATAGGTGATACCTCCTATAAACACAACACATTAGCATAATATTAATTCTATCTATTAGCATATAAATCCATTTACCGCTCATTTAAAACATTTAAAAATAAATAAATTAAAGACTCATCTTCATTGATATTTTTTTAGCTAATTTAGCATTTTGCTTATTTAATCATTTACTAATTTCCCTCTTTCCTCTAAAAATCATGTTTTTGCTACTTAAATTCATGTTTTTGGCATATAGTTTGATGAATTTGACCTTCATATCTTCAATTTCACTCCTATACTATGAAATTTCACATTCACCTAATCTATTTTCCTCCTAAAATGGTATAAATACCCATATTGAGGAATTCACTACCTATTTGCATAATTTCTCAACTACAAAAATGCAAATTTTCCAATCCCCATTACATTTTCTCCCTAGGTGATTTCATAACCCTTTTTATGAATTTGTTGTCAAATTTAATGATTTCATAGTTTACTATAGAAAATTAGTGACTTTCATTGGTGAATTCACAAATAACCCAACTACAAATTCTTTTCTATCATCTTTAAACCATAATAAATACACTTAAATGAAAAATCTAAGGCATGAAGTTTCACTTACTGAAGGCCCACTCCTATCTTGTATCTAGTGTCTCCTCATGCAATATCCATGGTGTTGGTTGTGTGGAATATGGTCTATTTTCCTCCAAGATATCAAAGCAAATATCCTCAATCAACTTCTACTAGCAAATAAATCTGAAAATCAAATGTCCACAAATGAATTTCTTACCACCCATTCATCTATTTATTTTGTCACCCCATTTCAAATATTCATCCCATCCCTACATTATATTCATTTTTCATCAGATTTCAATTAAATTTTAGGATAATATAAATCCAACTATTTTAAATCTATCTCAATCACTTTAAACTATCAACCTTATAATTTTTTCATTACAATTTAAAAAACTATATTTTCTTAATTTTGGATCCATATCTTACTATTATTGGGATATATGATTCCCGCATTTGATCACATGGCCTACATCATGAGCACCCCCTAAGAATTCAATCTTTTATTGTTAAAAATATTCTTTTCTAATCAATGCTCTAGTTTTCACAACCAGGGTCAACCTATTTACACCTACCTTAGTCATGTAATTTTGATGTTGATTCTAGTAATTTGTTTTCCGTAAGGTCCAAACCACTTAATAATTTCAATATTTTCATTAATTTTTAGTGTTTTTCAATTTTATCAAAAAAAAATTTGAGGGGGCATCATCACATTCATTCTAATTCATTTGGGGCAACTTTTTCTTCCTAATAATCAATACTCTACTTCTTTTACTATTCTTTTAAATGGTACTAATTCATAACATCATATCAAAGAGGGGTAAATGTAGACACCTAAATTAAATTTAGTGTCTAAATTCATGTAATTTTTTAAAATTATTCTTCCTAATATTTAAATTATAATTAGTGTCATTTACCTCTTCTTAAAAAATTGAATACATCCAATTTAATCAATTGTGCACACTTTTAAACCATATTTAATTATTAAATATATATTTTATACCTCACCCAACATATTCCACCTTTATATCCCTCGTATGTTGACTCACCACAACCAATCCCACAAATTTATCATCCTCCTTTGAGTCATCCCTTGAGTTGTCAAATAGTTTGACCCATTATTGGTGATTTAGTTAACCATGTCCATGTTTCTTTCAACCATTTTAAATGGTTATCATCCTCATGGATGAGGACTCATTAGCCATCCTAAATTATTTAGATTATTTTAATTATTTAAATAATCTTCCACCATTGAATTTTTCCTCAAAAAATATATAAATAAACATGAAATCCATCACTTTCATCATTCTAACTCATGCTAACAAAGTTATATCAATATCACAAGTGAATCCAAAGTAAATAAAAACTATCAAAGAACATTTTTAAACCAAAATGTTCCTATTTTACCTTGCATTGGAAGAGTGAGCAACCACTATTCAAAAAGAGCTAATGAAATTCACATCGTAATGAAACAAGCTTTTTATAACTAAGGTATAAGTTTTTATTATTTCTTTTTTTGTAGATTGAGCTTAGTTTGAGATAGTTTAGATTAATATTTATTATTTTATTTTGCATTTATATGTTTTATTCAATAAAATATCAAATAGATTAATATAGTTATATTCAATCATATTATCAACAATTTATATGGAAAATCATAATGCATTGTTAACCTCAAATTTCAACTTTTATTTATAAAACTATATCGAACAATTTTGACCTATCCTTTGGTATATCTACTTTATTTTATTTTCATAAAATATTTAGAAAAATTAATAAAATTTCAATTTAATGTTTTTTATTTCAATTTTTATTGTAGAATGTATCATCCAACATTGATAAAATTTTACATTGTATGATGTAGCTACATCAAACAACAACAATATAGTTACCTATGAGTGTATACTCCATCTACCAACTCAATTTAATATCTTTTATTTTTATCCCTAAATAAATTAAATATCTCAAAGTAGTTTATTTTTTTCATCTCATTATTCTAACTATTTGAATATATCAAAAAACTTGTTACAATTTATTTTTGCATTATTGTTACCTTTAATCCTCTCATACTAGACTATGTCAGTGAGATCGATATAATATGTATATCATCACTTAACTTTGTGACTATATAAAATAGATTGATATTATTAAATTTATATTACTAAACATAGTTTATTATCAAATTATATCAAATAGAATAATATATATATTTATAGTAGCCACCAATAATGTTGCCTTTTATCCCTCAACTTCAGGTTATTCAAAACATTTAATTTTTATTAATAAATTAAATGATTACATCACCTTTATCAATAGATCAATTTCTAGTAACAATTTTCATTTTCCTATAAAACTTTTAATGGAATTAATCATTATGATGTCACTATATGCATGAAAATTAGCAAATGCTAACCTATACACTTGACTCCCTAAGGTCTAGATGATGAAACTAACATAATTTATGGGCTATGGGTTTGGATGGTTGTTTATTGGGATGACATTTGGAATTGGTGGTGGTAATGGGTTATCATGATGGAAACAAAATAATTTAACATCATCCTAATGCTTTTTAATAATGTTGTGTTATGTGGAGATAGAGATACAAGTCCATTTGATTTTTGATATCACAATAATGTGGAGTTATTGGTCATTACTAGGCTCAAGTGAATAAGGGATATTGGGTTAAATGAGTCATTTGATAATATCTACTCTATTAGGTTGATTTTGTCTAACCAATGCCATCCACTAAGTATGAATGATATAATAAGAAAATATACCTGAGGAGGAGACGAAGATCATATGAATGGGTGACTAAACTTGGACAATGTTATATTAACATCCCTTATTCTTTAGGATAATAGTGATAGGTGGATTAGGGATTCATACTTATTCTTATAAAGAAAATAAGGACTATATAATGAGGTGGGGAATTGGAGTGGATTGAAAGAACTCACATCTAAACTCAACACTAATATCAAACTATGTGGCAATGCTGGGACCAAGTGATCTAATTATAGGTGATATACCACATTGGATAAAAGTTTGTGTCTCAAGAAGATTCATCTAAAATAAATTAGGTGGAAACTAGGGAAAAACATATGAGATTTTTCAATCAATGGCTTGCAAAGTGTGCTTGTTGGAATGTTGAATCATGTCTTTGATTTGTATTTATAGACAAGGATTATGTAGGACATGATTACTTGTATGAGTGGAAAATTATTTTTATATGATTTGGTTTCTTACATGAATGGAAATTATTTTATTGTTATTTGGTTTCTTGTACAATTGGCAATGATTTTGTTATTGATTATTTATAGGCTTTTCTATGTTTTAAACCAATAAATACTCACTTGATTAAAATAAAGTGTTGAAAGTAAAGAATATAAAATTTTAAAAAAAATTGAAATAAAAACTCTTTTTTATCCTTTTAAATGTTTGTAATTCATGTAATGAGATGGGGAAGAAACTTATACTACTATGCAAGATATTTATTTTTTCTAGATATATTTTCATGTGAACTAGATGCAATGCTTTTATTTATTTTAACTAGTTTATGTGAAATGAAATATATTCATGAATAAAATATATTGTACACAAGTAGCATGGGAATAGATATAATCTATAATATTAGTAATGATACAATTTCTATGAATTTTCCTTGTAAGTAAATTAGGCTTGCTTTTAAACCTTTATACTTGCTACAAACTATCTTTTTCTCTAATGAATTTTTAGGATGAAAAAAAATATATGTAGGTTATGATTTTATGTTTTTAAAGAGAGAAATTATAATGATTTTAACCTTTTAAAACCAATAATATTAGTAATTCACTACCTTCATACATTCACCTATAGTTGCTTACGTTTTTATGTTTGTCTAGGTGATTGTTTAGGCTATAAGAAGTTTGTCTAGATCTTGACTAAGAAAAAATTAGTCCTGGTTGGAAATGAATTGAAGATTTTTGAGTTATATTTGTTGAAAGATTTTACAAGATGTATTTTTAACTTTAAAGGAAACTAATCTATTAAATTCAAGTATAAAACAAAACTAATTTTTTTTAGCAAAGGAAAATGAAAGAGATAGATCTACCTCACTATCAAATTTGATTATTTTTTATTTTAAATGGGAAAGTAATTTAGTCACAATGATAAGATATATTAAATATAATCTAACAAATAAAAAATACTGAAAATCAAAAGAACTATAAATTGATTTTTGAATAAATAATTTGAAGTGTAATAGTGTGTTGATAGAAGAATCCTCATCATGATAGCCGTATATGCTATTATGTATATTAAATAAAATATGTATATAGAGGATTAAAAAATTCTAGAATAATATAGAAAAGGGGAAAATACACAATCCTAAAAAATAAGAGCAATTGAACTGAGGCTGGATAATGTCTTGGCTTGGAATTTGTGTATTGCTCTCACCAAAGACACTTCTTCATTTACATATATGTAGTTGACTCAAAAATAATAAGGATAAATCTCTTGGTAATTATTACAAGGATGTGAATACAAAAAGTTCTTGATAATAATATCTAATAGTAATTTTCAAATTAGAAATCAGGCCCAAATTGACCTTCTTGTAAGAAATGAATGGAGTTGCATGGGAGAGTTCAACTAAGTGTGAAAATGAGTTCAACTTGATATGAAATGAATAAGGATAAAATTAGGAGGGTGAATAATTTGGGCATGATTTTAATTGAAGACAAGGTGATGAGAACTAGAAACACAAAGCTATTTGTGAAAAACAAGTGAAAACTAGAGTTATGGGAACTAATTTTGGAAAGTAATTCAACTGTGATGGAAACATCACTTTATGCAAGGGTATTTGAAAAATCACTAATTATATTGACTAAAAAACCCTTTAAAATAACATAACCACCACCCATTTAATTCATAAACACCCTTTTATATCAAAATTACCTCCTTTATTTTAAAATCACTGTGATAGTTATGGAAAATAAGAGGTAGTTTCGTAAATTAAGAGTGCAATTTTCTCACTTGGCATAGTGGTTTTGTCGCTCATGGTTAGTTTTTGAAATAATTTGTAAATTATTAGGAATTTCATGATAAAGTGGAACTAAAGGGGTCAAAAGAGGAATATGGTATAATAGGGGGTTTAGAGTTAGAGAGTTACCTTTGAAACACAAAATAGGGGGTCATTACATCATAATCAAATTTGTATAAAAAATGTCACACCATGTAATTTTTATATGCATATATACTACCCCTTTGGGAGGTAACCTTGTCATGAATTATCAAGGTGTATTCTTTAGCAAGGTGTACTGAAAGGAATTAGAAGGTTAGAGATACTTACCTTAATTACCTATAAAGAAGAACAAATCCTTTTAGGACTTTGTACAACTTACAGACAAAAGACAAGATTAAAGTGTGATTTTAAATAAGAATGAAATTATAATATGTAATTGAAAAAAGGAAAAAATACATACCATATATGTGAATAATGTTATAATACTTGGACCATCCCATCAGTGGGGGACCAAATCTAGTGCAAATCCATGTGTACCTACAAAACTTTAAAAATGTGTTACAAAAAATAAAAAAGATGTTAAAATGTTAGTGATAAAACATTGATTTGAAATAATTATAAAAACACAACACATAAACACATAATAGTAAATGTGAATGTGGAATATTATGCCAAAAATGTAAAAAAATTGAAGTAAAATGGCTAGTTTGGGGCCCAATATATTCAAAGACTTGCAAAAAATAATTCATTTGTCATTTGCATTGGAGGAGATTTTTGAGCTCTTATTTGTAAGTGACCATTTTTAGAAGGGAAGAAATCATATAAAATAGGATGATTCAAGGATGGTGAATGTTCTATTGGGAGACACTTCTAGGTCACATCAAGTTAGTTTTTACTAAGTTTTCATTTTTTCCCAAAATTTTACAAATTTGCACAAAATGTAACTAAAATCTAGCCATATTTTAAATTTGTTGCTTTTTGATAATTGTAGGGGAGGTAGATTAATATTTTGTCATGTTTGTCAAAAAATATATAATTTTTGAAAAACATGATTTTTGATGAAACCCACGGATGACCAGTAGAATCAATGCTTAGGTTACAAAATTGCCCACTATTACAAATGTAGATTTGTAATTGTTGTGTCATATTTTAAACTAGTAGTTATGGTGTTATTGCCTTTGGGTGGTTATGTAACCACCCAAGGTAGTTATATTTACACTTTATAGTAATTTTGAAACCACCATAGGCTATTTTTTCAACTACTACCTACAAACACAAGTAGTGTTGAGAGTGTAGAAGAAAGTAAATATTATTTTTGACTTATTTGCATTATGAGATCAATTTTATTGATTATTTGATAGAAAAAGGGTTTATTTTCATATTATAGGGGGTCTACATCAGTTGGAGTAGATCCTAGGAGTAGTTGGTTGATGACTTGGACTTACTCAATTAAGTGGGAATACTTAGTATTGCGAAGATGAGGATCACCTCTTCCTCCAATAGGTGGATATACAACTTGTTGACATATTAGGATCATCATCAAAACACTTTTATGTTTTTAAAAGATTTGGTAGAGTGTATGATCACTCTTGTAGATGTATACCAAATTAATTATCTCCCTAATATAGATAATTTGGGGTCCATTTATGATGTCAAAACTCACCATGAGGCCTATAGCTGGGATACACATTTTGGAGACACTAATGCACCTGACATAGTTATAAAGTGTAGTGTGAGGATTTATCAGATGGAGGGATTAGTAATACCTAACCTAAGAAATGACATCATTTTTATCCTTACCTCCTAATTAGTGGGGGATGATGGTACTAATAGAATTTTGTATAGTTAGTCATCGATCATTTAGCATATAAAGGAGAGAGGGGCTCTTTATGATTAGAGAAAGGAGATGCTAGCATAGACCTATATGTACTTATACTAAGTGGATTACATGGGATATCTCTCCATCATCCACACTCATATCATAATGAGTTAGATTTATCAGAGGATGATTCCCTATTAGAGGAGAGTGATTATTAGGGAACTAGGAGACATTAGGGCCATCATTTGGGTAGATGTTGCAACCTTTCATGCTTTGCTCTATTCTATGTTGTCTTTGATATCAATAAATTTGATTTCCCTACCTTACCAATACATGGTTGGGAACTGAGATAATAAGGGATCTTATCTCATAGTATTTATGGGGTTTATATAGGTTTGGGATAGATTATAGTAGGTCAAGGCACACTCAGTGGATTGTGTGTTTCATGTAAATTTTCACTTAAGTTCTAGGAAAAAGAGAAAAAAACTAAATACAAGTATGGTTGAAAAACTTATTTGTTTATGCACACATTGAATTATAAGAATATGAAGAGATCATCTTTATCTTAGAAAGAAGACCTGTAGATAAGAAAACACTAAAGAAAAATTGTTTGTTAGATAAATAGTTGGGTGGATTGCCTAGTGATAGCTAGATCCCAAAAGTGAGAGCTTCCTTAGGGGATGTCAATCCAGATGATTTGAATAATCAAGTTAATAAAATAGGAAGAAGGTACTTGATTCAATAATCAAAAGGTACTAAAATTGAATAAAAGATAGCTTACTATAAAATTACACTAGAAATGATCTAATTAGTGATAGACTAATTAATAATAGTGCTAATGGGTCAAGGTATCCTTCAAAAAATTAGAAAGGGGATTATGAGTGGTCAGAAACATAGAAAAGCAAATTTGATTAGGTTTAGGTGGGTTAAATTATCTTGCTAGTTTTTCTACCATAGGTGACCATAAATGGTTGGGTGACCGTCAGTAGTTATCTTAACCATCGATGGTTGGGGTCCAAATATCGGTAGTTGATTTTAGAATTATGGGCTTGATCACTATAAGGTGATGGGATTCAATAGAATAATTCCAAGAGTTAGTTAGGGGATAGGTTGATTATGAAATGGAATAAAAGCACATGAATATTGACAAATAAGTACTTGTCTTACCAAAAATTAGTTAGGTGTGTGGTTAACATAGCTAGCCTATTGGTGGAATTTGGCTTAATTTTAGTAGAGTAATGGTACCTAAAATCTTCATTGAGAGATGATGTAAATTTGGCTCTCAATTAAATGGTTGATAATTCTTGATAATGCTGATGATGTTATTTGACCTGTAAAAGAAAAATCTTGAATGCTTAAGCTCTTGATAAGTATTACAGATGGATTTGACCTCCTAGGCCTCTATCTCTTATAGGCATAAGCAAGAGGTATAAGTGAAGGTGTACTAACATCATCTATATATAGTTTGTGCATTTAAAATCTCACAACACAATTTAGAAAAGTTATATTTAGAAAAGGGTCAGTAGAACTTGCATGCTCTTGTTAAAAAAGGTGGATATTAATCATTAATGGTCAAGGGTTCCCAAGGATAACCATCGATGGTCAAGTTCCCTACGAATAGGGTCCTAAAGGTTAGGGCTACTCATCTAGGTACAATTGAGTGAAAATTTGTTGGTTTAGGCCTGATAGATATAAGTTGGTCCTAAGGGGGGCTAGGGGTACTTCTAAGGATATTTCAACATTCAAAATCACATGTGTGTGTATTTTTGGTGTCTACATTTTACCCCTTTTTGTTTTTTAACTTGTGTGAATGGGCTAAAAAATAAAAATATAGTATGCGTCATGGGTTTGGTTGCCCTGAAACTGAGAGGAGGTGTTCCCCCTCAAACCAAGATTTGGTGGGGTGAAGCTAAAGTAGGTATGGGTTTGATAAGTGGCAGATGGGGGTTTACTAGATGGTGACATGATGTTTGGCATTTTAGATGTAAACATGTACATATAATGTAAATAAAGGTGTGATATCCAAGATCATGCAAAGACAAGGTATTCTAATGTTTATAAAAATAAGGTTCAATGCTAAAAAGGATAAGTGAGAAGTGAATTGTTGTGAGTTTCTATAGGCATGGAAACTGAGAACACTCATAAACACAAGTCTTCTAAGTGATTACTATGTATTTAGTGGGTATCCAAGGTAGGAATTTCTCCTAGAAAAAACACAAATGGGTCAAGTGTCATTGGTATCTAAGGTAGGAAGTGCTCTCATTGAGACACAAAAATGAAAAAGGGTCATTACGGAAATGTTATCACTATGGTCAAATGACTAGGTAATAGTGTTACAAAGTTTCATGCTAGATGGGACAAAATATATTGATGGCAAGGTTATGAGGTGGTCAAGTTGGTGGGAGAACAACATCTCAAAAGTAGTCAAGAGCTTGATGTAAATTTTTTAAAAGGGGTGGATTATAGGTAAAAGGTGAAAAGGTGGGTTATGAGGGTAACTTGACCATCAATGGTCAAGGTTCCTAGAAAGTGGCCATTTTGATCATCTATGGTTAGGGTAAACCCTAAAATTTTGAAGGGTTAAAAGTAAAAAAACAAAAGTAAATTTGTCAATATCACTATTGTGCATTATTTGATCAAGCTCTAGGAAATTTTGGTTCTTAGCAAGGAAGGTGTGTGCTAAGGTGGATGTTTCTCATTGGATAGAGGTGTGTGATTTATTTTGTGGGTATAGGATGTAAGAAGCATGAAGATGTAGTTGGGAAGCTACTTGAGGGCTCAGACCATGGAAGAGGTCACAAAATGAGATAGAGGGTGCACTAAATTGATAACTAGGTGAAATTTTTCTACTTGTTTGTCTTTTTCAAGGGGGTAGAGTCTATAAAATAATTATTTGGGATTACATACCATAGGTAAGGTTTTGGCCAAATGGGGGGGGGGGGGGGTAAAACATCTAATTGATAGGGTGGGTGGGTCATTAGGTAGTACGCTAACTGGGAAGAGTGTATAAGATAGGTGTTATATAATTTGGGTAACTATTTAAGCCCTAGTAGGTTTTGAGTGTTCTAGCCATGGAATGCCCATAGGTGACCATCGATGATTAGGTCTGACCATCGACGGTTGACACCCTAAAAACTAGGGGTCCCTAATCATTGGTGGTCAGCATTAACACCAATGATTAGCCAAGATGGTGTAGATTTTCTTGATGGGTGTTAAGGGTTTAGGAATGGTTTGAGGCTAGAGTGCAATAGGTCAACTTGAAATTAGGTTTAATAGGTTAGGTTTAAGTGATAAACTAGTTAAGGCTATGTGTTAGGTCAAATATGTTATGGTTAGGGGCATGTTTTTTAGAAGATAAGGTAGATGAGAGTAGGTGGGGTCTAAGCTAAGCATTTTGATCTAGTATAGGCTTGAGAGTAGATATAGATGCATGACCATGTGCCATAGATCTTTCCTACATTGCTCAAGGGGATGAATATTGTTGATTGGGACCATATGGAGTTGGTAGGGATAGGAGGGATTAGACACTACTATCATGTGCCTAGGGATGCATCTATGAAATTAGAGATCATTAAGAGATGGGATCCCGCTACTAACACTTTATTGTTACTGATCAAGGAGATGACTATTCTCCCAAAATATGTCCATAGGATTACTTATCTTTTATTGCATAACTATGTGATCTACCAAAATGAGTACGAGGATAATGATGAGTATGTTGAGTATCTATATTAAGATGATAACGACCAGGTCCATTGGCACTTTTGAGGGTTTAGCTACATAACATTATATGAGAGGGATCTTGAGGAGAGGAGACTTATGATTATGTTGATGATCATAATTACTTTCTTTGGGCTATCGTATTCTAGCAATGGGAGATTAACTTATCTACTAATGGGGGTTTTGGTTGAGATTTTTCTTGGGAGGACCATATTTGGGTGTGTCTCAGTTCTACTTTTTTAGATTTATAGATAACTATGGGGATTTAGGAACCATAAAAGGTATGGGGTTAGCATGGGCATGGTTCTACATTATTGGGCCTATGAGTAAATTTAGTTACTGAGGCCTATGGGATTGTTGTGGGTGTGTTACACATAGCTAGAGTTCTCTATGGGATTTATGAGGTGGAGGGATGACTATCATACATCAGGGGCCAAAGGTAGAGCACATGACATTGAGTGGTCTAGCGCTGCCCCAGGTGGATTGGTAGCTACAAACATCACATAAAAACCATACCTATAGTTCACTACCTGGCAAGGATATAAGAGGGAGAACCTCATTCTATATATCTATAAATGAATTATTAACCATCGAGAGGGTGAGTTTGAGTTGATCCCTTTCAATTGAGTACCGTGTTAGTTTCACTTATTATAGGGTGTACCAGGTCCACATCTTTGGTACAATAGGTAGGGATTAAAGGTTTAGTTATAAGTGTCCCAACTGATTTAGATAGTTTTAGATGATGGGTTTGAGGAGCTTCTTATTATGGCTCCCATAGATGATGTAGGGTATAAATATAAATATATGGCTTGGTACCAACCCAACTATGTAGATGTAGATGTATGTGGGGATGACAGAGGGGTGGCACCAATGGATGTATATATAGTCAGATAGGGTGGATAGGTAGGAATAGAATTGGCTATGGTCCAAGCTTAGGTATAGGCTCTACAAGGATAGGTGGCCACATTATAGGCTTTGACTAAGGTATTATAGGGTTAACTCACTACTATTATAGGTGAGAGAGATCTTCTTAGGTAGATGGCTTGGGCAAGTGCATTAGTAATAGGAGGACCACCAAAGATAGTGCCTTGAGTACACTATCTAACTACTATTATAAATCTCAAATATTATGAGGCAATGGTATTAGACCAGATACCTTAGGCTATGAGATATATAGAATATACAGTGAGCTTGGTCAGTGGGCCATCGATAGCTACTCTAGGTTAGTAGGCTTCTATAATGAGATATATAGGGGTCCCAAGTGGACCACCACCAAATATAGGTGCAGGCATAAATGGGGCTAGTAGTAGTCATATAGGCCCATGATTATATTCATATATTTTAATTTGATGTATTATTTTGATACTAGCCTATGTGTCAATGTAGTGAGATGTATATATTTTGAGAGAGAGCTGACACATTATGACATGTATTATTTTTTGATGATTTTATGTATATGATGGGTGCTTAAGATGTTATATATGATAGTTTCTTGTGGTTTGTGATTATGGATTATGGCTTTGGTTCATGTTTGTGATGTTGTACTTAGTAGCTTATGCATGGGATGTTTTGATTATGCTTATGATTATGGTAGGATATGTTATGGATGGATACATGTTATGGATTCATCCTATGTTTATATGGGTGAAATGGGAAATAATATATGCCCAGATATTTGTCTCATCTTTTTGGTTTATGCTTGTGATTATGTAATGACATGCTTATGGTTTATGATGTGATTGATGTTTATGGTTTGCTATGATATGTTGAAATTGTGTTTGACTCAATGATATATAGATGTTGTTGCTTGTTGGTAGAATGCATGATGTCTATGGTTTTGATGTGATGTTTATTATTCATGTTCATAATCATAGGATTACATAAACTAATAAAATATAAGAAAAAGAACATGATGCCTTTTTATTGGTAAAGACCACCACAAAACCCAAAGCTAGATTGGTTTAGTGAAAATATGCCTTTTAGATGATTCACATTAGGATGTTTTAAGGTGATAGATAGGGATCCTAATAACATTATGTCAAGTAATCTCATAGTCTCATGCATATGATATATGGAGGGAGAATGGGTGAAACTAGAACCATTAGTGAGACTAGTATGCCTTTTATGTAGGTGTCTAAAGAGATATGATAAACAAGTCTATGTCTATAAAGCATAGACTGATCGATGTGATAATTATACTAAGGAGAGATGGTGGTGACTTTCCAAGATTACTATTTTATGAAAGCCAATTATGGCTTTCAAAATTCTTGTGCTCTTATTTTGCTTTTGTTTTTGCTTTTTCTTTTGTGCTTTTTCTTTTTTTTCCATTGGTCAAGGAAGCTGATTGATGCAAGAATATTCCAAGAAATTGCTAGTTTTGCCCAATTGTCTACTCATCCATCCTTCAAGGGAGTGGTCTAATTTTATGTGCCTAGTACAAATTCTTTTTATAGTTTTCATTCAAGGGAGAAGTCCACCTTATGTTTGACATTTTTAGTTTATTTTTAATAGTTTCCCTTTAAGGGAGTAGTCTGTGAATACTAAGAATGACCCATTATTTGTTTTTGTGATTTGATATTACTTTTGTTTTTATTTGATTTTGGTTGACATAGAATTGCTCATACCTACTCAATGGATTACCTTTATGAAGGCAAAACTAAGCTAACATGAAGGTTTAGTAGGTGAAAGAGAGGTATAGGTGACAATGACCATAGGAACTAATCTCAAAAAGATGGGAAGTACTATGAGAATCATGCCATGGATAGAGCCATGGTATCCATAATTTAATAGATTTCCTTCCCCCAAAATGGAATCTTTATCCTGACCCAAGTTAGCAACTCTTTCTCTCCTTAGCAGTTTTGTGTTATAAATGCAAGGCTCTTGTAAGAGATGAGGATGTAAAACTTACATCTAGTCTCTCTTATTTTCTTCGTGTAGGTATTTAACATCCCAAAATTCTATCCATGTGACCTTTGAAGGTTCAAGTACTATTATGCCACCCAACTTTCTTCAAGTTTTCAACTATGATTCACTTGTCATCATACAAGTGCCCTCTTTTTATTTTTAGTTTTTTCTTTCATTATCAGATTTTCCTAACTTGTTCTACTCACCTGCACACCACCCCTCACCCCAACTATCCATATTCTAACTCTTACCCATAAGATATATAATTATGATGGATAATCACATGATTCAATTTTAGTTGATTGCCCCTAAAAAAAGAGGAAAATGAATGTGGTTGCAAGGGATGATCTTAAGTTAGACAAAAAATGATTATGATTCCTATCTAACAATTAAATGGATGTAGATGCAAAGCATTGAGAGGCTCAGGTTCTAGTTTGCCTTTGAGAGAGGACAAATGATATGCTCCTAACCCATACTTATGGGTAATGATGTAGGGTCTAAGCTAATTGAAAGAAAAATTTCCCCTTTTGATTTTTTTGATATTAGTTACATGTTGATTTTCCTTGAGAAAAATATCTCCAATATTAAATTCTCATACTTTGAGGTGTTTATTTTAGGATCATTTAACTCATTTTTGATAGACATGAAGATGGGAAAGAGTGGCCAAATGATGTTCATCAAGTAGCTCAAGTTGAGATAAATATTCTTGATGATAATAATTTTTTGAAATAAGGTTGTTCAAATATATATGAAGAGAAGGTATTTGGACTTCAAGAGGTAGTATATCCTCAGATCCAAACACAAGTGAAAAATGCATATCACCTATAGGCGTTCAGATGCTAATGTGATATGCCCATAGAGAGAAATGGATGTGCAAGTGCTAATGTTGACCTAAGGCATTAACCATTTTTGTAAGCATTTTATTAAGGGTTTTTTTAGAGGATTTAGATTTTCTATTTTATTATGGGAGATAAGGTGAAAAAAATCTAAGTTTAATACCAAATATGTCACAAAGGCCCTGAACTTGTTTTTTTTTGAAAGATTTACCATTGTCAGTGATGATATTATGGGGAATATTGAAATGGTAGATGATATGGTGGGTGATGAATTCGATATTATTCTAATCCTTCATCAAGATAAGAGGAATAACCTCTACCTATTTGGTAAAATATTTAGCCATAGTAATGATAGAATGATGTCATTTTGAAGAGTGGGGGTTGATTCATTGATAAGGTCTAGACCCCATTGTGAAAAGGGCCAAAATTATATAGAAATGCAAAGACTATTTCTAGGTATGTGATGTAAATTAGCACGTTGTTGACACTTGACATACTTTTTTACATAATAAAAATAGTCTTGGTTAAGGGTGGGCTAATAATAGCCTAGGTGGAGGATGCACTTAGCCATAGTGAGTCTACTAAAGTGGCCCCTATAGATACCCTCATGTGTCTTCTTGATAGCGTGAGAGGATTCTTAGCCATGAAGGCAATAGAATAGGAGGCCATCAAAACCATATTTATAAATAATTCCTCCCATAATGGTGTAATGAGAGGTGCTCTATATAAACACCTGATAAGAATTCCTAAAGAGGCTAGAGGGAGCTATGACAAGGTGAAAGTAGTCAAAGGTTTGTTGATGGCAAAGGTCATGTACAACCTCTTCCACACTAAAGATGGTTAGAGTGTCTAATTTGGTATAGGAAGGTGTAATGAAATGATGGAAAATGACTGATAGTTTAGAGTCTAAGGGTGCTAATGAGATTTGATAAGTAAGAGAAGCCATGGTATTGACAAACTTGTTGGTAGATCATGGGGTGGTTTGAATATGGTAGTGTTTAAATGATGTTAGGAACTCTATGACTAGTTATCTATATAGTTTCATCATTTCATTCTTACACTAGTAAATGCCATTGACTTGGTTGACCACCAATTAGGAGTCACCAAAGATATTGATTATTTTGACTTTCAAGGCTAAGGTAGTTTTGAGACCTATTACTAGGGATTCATACTTGGCCACATTGTTTGTGAATTTAAATTCAAGTTTAAAGGACAAAGTAAGTGGTTCATCGATAAGGGTGACAAGGATGATACTAGCTCCCACACCATGTTGGCATTTGGAACCATAAAAAAACATGGTTACCTAATTGGTGAAATCCACTTGAGATAGGCCTACATTAGACTCATCAAGGAACTCCAAGGGGGAGGTTGATTGTTTGCTAGGGGTACCTTAGCTATTTGGTCATAAATTAATTACCCCTTGATATATTTATGCTACAGTAACTCAATGTCAAACTCAGCTAAAAGTATGAACCACTTAGCCATATGCTAGTTTTGGTATGGTTTAGATTGCATGTATTTAAGGGGGTCAGTATTGGTTATGAAAAAAATCTATGGTTCAGAAGGTAGTGGCAAATTTTGGTGGCCAAAAAGACTAGGGCCAAACACAATTTCTTAGTATGGGTGTATTGAGTCTCAATTCGACAAGTGTGTGGCTAAAGTAATAGACAACTTACTCTATTTATTGTTTGTCCTAATGGTTAAGCATCACCACTAAGGAGTGGTCTATGGTAGAGATATAGAGGTAGAAAGGTTGGCCATATTTAGGAGGTGTAAGGATAGGTGGAGATAGAAGGTAATCTTTGAGTGCATCAAAGGCCTTTTGAAACTTGATATTCCACTTAAAAGAGTTGTATTTTTTCAAGAGGTAGTGGGAGGGTTGACACCGATCAAAGAGCTGGGAGATGAAACAATGAATGGATTGAAGTTTCCCTTGTAAGTTTTAGAGTTAATTAAGGTTGGTTAAAGGTAACATCTCAAAGATGGATTTAATTTTGGTTGGATCAACTTTGATTCCTCATAGGGAAATGATAAATCCAAGAATTTTTCCTAGTAGGACAAAAAAATACATTTCTTAGGATTGAGGTAGACTTATAGTGGATAAGTCACTCAAAGATAATCTTAAGAATGACTAAATGTTCTTTTCAGAGCTTGGAATTCCTAAGAATGTCCTTCACATAGTCTTTAATGATTTTATGGATAAGGTAATGGAAAATATAGGTCATGACATGTTGGTAGGTTGCATCAACATTCTTAAGACCAAAGGTCATGACTGTATAATAGAAAGTCCCCCATGGGGTGATAAAGTTAGTTTTGTGTTGATCTTTAGGGGAAATCAAAATTTGTTTATAACTTGAGAATCCATCCATGAGAGATAGGATCTCATGGCCTACAGTAAGGTTAGTGAGCTGGTTAATGTTAGGTAGAGGAAAGTCATCCTTTGGGTAGGTTAGGTTGAGGTAATGAAAGTCCACATAGATACATTGTACCCCTATAGATTTAGTGTTAGTAACGATGTTTAAAACCCATTAAGGATAATCAATGGGTTGAATAAAGTTGACAAAAAGGAAGTGATAAAGCTATTCTTTGACAAGGAGAGCTATAAGAGTGTGTATTCGGTGAATTTTTTATTTAACTAGTTTGGTGTCATGATTGGTTATGATGTTGTTGATGGTGATTGCTAGGTCAATATTTCACATGTTAGCATATTTCACATGTTAGGTCAATATTTCAATAGTTCCTTAGAGGTGAGAGTTTGTCCATGTTTGATGATATGGGGGTTATTCAAATTGCCTATGTCAATATTCATAGTAGATTCATTCAACATGGTTGAGGTTTATAGGTGAGAATAAAATCATCATCTTGACATTGAATAATATTAATGGTAGGAGAGTCCTCTCCCATGAATTTAAGATGGGTCAAAGGTATGGATAAAAATGCCCCTTCCTTTTGATAAGTTATGGGGTTGATGGTAATCATTTTGATGAAAAAAATTAGGTGGGATGAAGTCCTCATTCTAACCCACAAGTAGAGGGGTTATTGGTGAGTAAGGGGTTTCTTCTCCCATAATAATATGGGTAGTTTGTTTAGATTTCCTATTATTAGATATAATTAATCTAAGGCCATTCTTCTTGTGATTATTTAAAGTCTCAATCAAGGTCAAATTATGTGGGCCATTATCATATCATCCCAAACCAAATCCCTTTCAAGCACTTCTATGAAGGTATAGTTTGGCAAAGTCTAGGTTGTCCAAATAAGAGAAGGTAAAGGTGAATGGTTGAGGTGGAGAGGGAGTGATGATTTGGTTAAGTGTCTTATCAATTCCCCCATATATAAATTAGGTTTGATAGCTTAGATGCCCCAAGGGGGTAATGTCTCTAATGTTGGGGTCATAACCCAGTTGGTGGTTGAGTTTTCCATAGTCTTGGGAAGTAAGGAGAGCATCAAGGGTGAGAAGACAATATTATCCAAGGGTAAGGTGTTGGAAGGTAGGTTTTAAAGGATTTATGATGGGTATAAAGTCCATAAGGATAGATGATCTGGTAGATGCCATAGTGGAAGAAGAAGAGGTAATGGCTTCAGATTTCATGGGTAAGGGCTTGATGATGGTTGTTCATAGTGCTTTGGATGGAGGCATAAGAATGTCATTAGGTTTATAGGTCATATTACATGCTTCAAAAGGGATAGGGTTATATTTTATGGTAATAACTTGACCTTAATTTTTAAACTTGACATAATGATGGAGGGTGGATGATACATATCCCATAACCTAGATCTAAGGTCTCCCTAGAAAAACATTGTACTAAAATTCACCTTTGACCACATAAAATAGTTTGGGAAGCATGTGAGGTCCTAGATGAATATGAAGGATGATGGTTCTAAAGGTAGAGGTCATAGTGTCATTAAAAGATCTAAGGATGACTAATGTTCTAGACATGACATTATTTAGCAGCTTGAGTTGCTCATAGGCATGGAAAGAGATGATGTTGAAACTCACCCCCCCATTAATCATAACCCATTTGATGTGGGTCTAGTTGATGTGGGATATAATAAAAAGAGGGGAATATAGGTATTTAAGGTAGATATAAGGTATCTATGAGTCCTTGAAGGTAATAAGGGTGGAGAGCTGGAGCACATTGACAAATACCTCTATAGGCTACGAGTCTTCTAGTTTAACCTTGATGGCTTACATAACCTTGATCATGGCCTGATGATGGTGAGGTGAGGTGAAAATGAGATGATAGAGGCTCATTTTAGTAGGGGTATAGTGAAGTTGCTTAAGTATGACCCAACTAATGGATTTAGAGGGGTTAGTCTCTGAAGTGCCTAAGATGGTGACTTTGGGCTTAGCTACAAACATAGAGGTTTGGATCTAGTTTGGTATAGGGTGATTTTATGGGTATGTCCATAAAATAGACACTTTTCCCTTCCCTTTATCCTTTTCTTGTGATCATGTGACCACATTAATGGTATGGATATAGGGAAAAGGTTTGATGGGGGTTAGGTAGATTCACCATCACTTTGAGGTGAGAATGGGGGATTAGGAAGGTAATTGTGGCTAGTTGTTGGGTGTAATGGTGGAGGAATGGATGGAAAGTAATCTACCAAAATATCATCCTTTTCATAGAGTTGGTGGATAATGGATTGAAGAGATTTAAAATTCTTTATGTTATGCCCAGGTGTCTTGTGATATTATTAGATTTGATGGTCATTATACCAAGTTGGCTTTGAACCAAGAGGATGAAAATTTATGATGAGAGGTAATGTGAGGCAATAGGTCTACACTAGAATTTTAAGGATGGTTGTATAGGATTTTACTATAGGTAAGAAAGGTTTAGGGATCATGGTTTTAGTTGATAAGATGGGTGTGTCATTAGAAATAGGTTTGGTGAGAGATGGTTTGGTTTAGGTGGTGTTTATAGTTGATGGTTTTGGTCTAGGTATGTTGGTAGTTAGGGTGGTTGAGTTTGATGGTCTGACTAGTTATGATTTGGGAAGGAATAGTGTATTGGATAATAAATGTCTTAGTGTAATCAATGGTAATAGGAGACATATGTTGAAAGGGGTTTTATTTTTAAGCAAATTTGAAGGGTGAGGCCCTAAGATAGGGGGTAAGGTAGAGGGTGGTAAAGGCTTATTCATTTGTCCTTTCAATGTTTTTATTTTCTTGGTTGGTGTGGGTTGAGACTTAGGTATAGGATTGGGTGAAGTTAAGTCTACTTTCAAGGATGGGCAAACCAAAATCTAAGTAGGGAATGCACTAATAGTTTTGAAAGGTTTGGTTGGTAAGGTGGTGCCTGCTTTGGTTGACTGAGAAGTTGTGGGGTTGTCAGAGGTTCAAATTGGTTTATGAGGTAGTGGAGAGATGATGGATTGATTTGTTAGATGAATGATATAAGGTTCAAGTTCATTAATGGATGGAAGCCCTAACTATTACCAAAAAGTGGTTCTATCTATGTCTAGTTTTAAGGTGAATTCTAATTTCTATACTAATGTGGAAAAAGGTTTGTGTATTGGTCCTGATATATGGGAAGTGGATGCAACATATAGACTTGTAGGTTAGGGAGGATGGTTGGTATGTTTATTTATTTATTGAGGTGAGGAAAGTAGTGTTGGGATAGATAGCTCCTTAATTAGAGGTGCTGGTAGAAACACTTCTCTTTTACAGATGATGTCCATAGGTATGGTAGTTTGTTTAGTAGTTAGAAGAGGTAGTGAATTAGGAATGTTGATTTGTCTAGATGTGCTAGTTGAGGTAGTATGGGATGATTCCATGACTTCTATGAGGGTAAATAGGGAGAAAGGAACTTATTTGGTTTGGCTATCCAAAGGAGGGTAAGGTGACTCTATTACCTTAGTAAGTGAGGTGGTAGAGGAATGGGTAGATTGGTTGATTAGGTCCTCATGGATAGGTGTATCATGAACCATGTTGACCATGTGGACATTATGAGATCATTCGGCCTATGTGTCCTTAATTTTGATAATGGCATGGTTTGAAAAAGGTTTCCTAAAGATTTCAATAGCTTGATTTTAAGGGGAATTGGGATTATCTAAAATAAATTCCCCAATTTTGATAAGACTCTAAACAACATTCTTAAAAGTATTGCATTGGCTAACATCATGTCCAATTATGTGATGAAAAATTATAAAGGTCATTCTCATTATACCAAGTATGTGTTAGATGAGAAGAACCAAATTGTTGGGGAGGTTTGATAGGTGGAAGTTGTATAAGGTTTGCTTTTAGTAGCTTCTCTAGAACTAACATGTAACAATCTCCAAGTGGAGTGAATTATTTTTCATTGTTTTAGTTTGGGTTCCTTGAATTTGGATTGGAGGTGACGGGATAATTTTGTTGGCTAACATTGAGTGGAGGGGTGGTTTTAAGGATGATGGAATTCATGGTTCCCCTAGTCTTGGTTTTAGTATTGGCTTGGTTGCTTGGTTTGGAAGAAAAGGTTTCAATGGTTTTGAGGGTAGAATTATTATTTTGTAACTTTAATTTACCCTCATCTATGGTCTAGTTTTCTAGCTTATGTGCCATGGTAAAAATCTCATCAAAGGTTTTAAATCTCTGGACACATAGTGTAGAAGATATATGTTTGGCATAAGCTTGAGAAAAAAGTTCTATAAGTTTAGGTTAAGGTAGAGAAAATGAAATTTAATTAATAAAGCTTCTCTAATGGGAAATAAAATCAGCAATGGAATCATCATCAAATTTATTGATATTATAGAAGTCCATAATAGAGACCTTCTTGGAAATGATAATGAAGAAGTAGTCCAAGAAGACTTGTGCCGATTGGGTGAAAGAAAAGATGGAATGCTTAGTAAGGGCACTATACCATTCAAGTCCTACACTGGATAAAGAAATGGGTAAGGTTTGGAGGAGAAGGGCATCATCACAAGAAATCATGTAGCATGCATGCCTAAAATCCCTAAGGTGCTACTGGGGGTCTTCCTTGATTTGAAATTTGAGAAACTCCCACTAAGGAGGGTAATGTCTGATAGTAATAAAAGGATGAATAGGTTCATTACAAATCTAATTATAAGATAGGATGTCATGAACTCCTGAAATGGATGACTTAAGGTTGGTCATCTTGTCTATGAGCATTTTCAATAGGTCAATTTGAGGTGGTGCACCAAAAGGATTGTAAGAATGATATTGTGGTTGATAATGGGAAACATATTGATAATTGTTTGGTGGTTAAGACGCTGCCACATTTTGGAATGTGAATACTAGAGGTTGGGTAAGGTAGGTAGATGATGGTAAATGGGTAGTGGGTACATACCCTTATGGGTTAGGGATGTATCCTAAATTGGGTATAATGGGTAACTACTGAGAAGTCCCTATGGATTAGGAGTAGGTGGTAGTTGGGTTGGTGATAAGATGGGAGGTAGTGACCTTTGAGCTAATAGGTGGTGGGGAAGAAGGGATAGATTCCCCTAAGCTTGGTAAAGGGGTATTAACTAATGGGATAGGTTTGATAGAGGTGAGGTTGATCATGATAGTGGTGGGTGCTCCAACTATAAGTAGGACATGATGGGCTAATGATTGTGTTGTCCCCAAGGTAGAGGATTCATTAGTAGGGGTGGAAGGTGTAAGAGTAATGGTTGGTTCTCAGCTATAACATCAAAGGCGTTAGTAGATGAATATGCTTGGGTGGTCAAGAGTTGGGTGGTGACCACATATATAGGGATACCTTATATAAGGTGGGATGGCATGCCATAAGGAGGATCCTAAGGTGGAGTTGAAACTAGAATGTGGTGAGAAGAGGTGTTAAGATAGTGTTAAAGGGCTGCTAGATTATTGTTTAGAAAGGTGGTAAAATCCATGTCTCCTTGGGGAAATACCCAAGGGAAAGTAGGGTTTCACAATGGATGATGTGAATCTTCTACCTCAAAGACATACACCATAGATGAGGAGGTAGAAGAGGTTGATTTAAGTGATGGGTTTTTTTCTTCCAGGTCTCTTTGTTGCTGACAAGTGAGAACCATACAAGAAAAAAGTGAGAGAAAATAAGAACAATCTCACTGATCAAACAAGAAGAAGACAAGAAAATGATAAAAGCAATCAAGACACACACTATGAATTACATTTTAGACTAGAGGTTAGTTTTAATCTCACTTTTGGCTTATGCCTTAGTTTGTGAGAATGTGTGATAGAATTTGGCTTGTAGATCAGGTACTATAAAAGCAGTCTATGGTTGGTTTTAGTTTGTTTAGGTGATCAAAAGAATATATATTAGAATCAACAGATGGGTTGGTATTAGGGCCTACCCCCTCACTTCAAAGTCCTATAGTGATAAGGGTGTTGGGTGCTTAGCCAATATATATTGATGTCTAGAGATTATACTCAACTAGAGAGATGAGTTGGTTCTCATCTTGGTAATGACCTCCAAGTAGGATTGCTAGGAATGGGTAAGGTGACTGCTAGATGATGAAATCCCAATTGAGCCTTGTCTCAAATTGTTTTGATGTTTGATTTATGAATGTGGTGTGGTTAGTGTGTGCAATAAAGGTGATGTTATGATAAGATTATTATGGTTTAATTCAAAGTGAACTAATGTTAAAAACAAGAAATGAATGCAATTGATTTTAATTCCAAAATAAGTTTTAATTTTAGTTATGAGCACAAATCAAGAGAGCATACAAATGTAAAAAAAATGCGAATAAAGACTCTAAGTCCCACTAGGCATGCTAGATCCTGGAAGTGATAAATTCCTTAGGGGATATCATCCACATGTTTTAAACAATCAAGTTGATAAACTAGAAATAATGTACTTGCATCAATAATCAAAATGTACTAAAATTGAATACAAGAAAGCTTGCTATAAAAGTAGACTAGAAATGATCTAATTAGTGATAGACTAATTAATACTAGTGCTAATAGGTCAGGGTATGCTTAAAAAAATTAGAAAGGGGCCTATGAGTAGTCAAAAACATAGAAAAGCAAATTTAAATAGGTGTAGATGGGCCAAATCAGAGTGTTGTTTTTTTTCCACAAGTGATGATCGGTGGTTGGGGTGACCATCAATAGTTGACTGTGGAATTCTAGGCTTGATCACTAGAAGGTGATGGGATTCAAAAAAATAATTTAGGGAGATGGGGAGGGGCTAGGTTGATTAAAAAATGGAATAAAAGTACATGAATATTTATAAACAAGTACCTATCTTACTATAAGTTAGTTGGGTGGGTGGTTGATGTAGTTATCATATTAGTGAAATATAACTTGATTTTAGTAGAGTAATAGTACCTGAAAGCTTGGTTGAGAGACGATGGTAAGTTGGATCTCAATAAGATTGTTGATAATGCTTGATAAGGTTGATGATGCTAGTTGACCTAATTGACCTATAAAAGAAAATTCCTAAATGCTTGAGCTCTTGATAATTATTGCAAATGGATTTGACCTCCTGGGCCTCTCACTCTCTTATAGGTATAAGCAAGAGGTGGAAGTGAAGGTGTAATAGGGTCATATAAATACAATTTGTACATGTAAAGGCTTAAAACATAATTTAAACAAGTTATATTTAGAAAAGGGTTGGTAGAGCTTGTATGCTCATTATAAAAAAGGTGGATCTTGATCGTCGAGGGTCAGGGGTTCCCAAGGTTAACTGTCGATGGTCACTCTGACTGTTGATGGTCAAGGTCCTTAGGAATAGGGTCCTAAAGGTCAAGGATACTTAGATAGGTGAAATTGAGTGAACATTTGTTATTTTAGGCTTGATAGGTGTAGGTTTGTCCTAAGGGGGGCCAGGGGTACTTCCAAGGCTATTTTGACATTTAGAATCATAGGTGTGTAGATTTTTAGTGTCTACAGTGTGCCTTAATAGTTTGGTATTACCTAAACTAGAAACCTCCCCATACAGAGAGTTTTGTGTAGAGGGACCTATAAGGAGAGAGATTTAAGGCTAGGGTGACTGTCATGGCATCCACTAGTAATAGGGTTACCTATCACTTGACCATCTTGATAGGCAATTGGAGTATGATGAGGATAAATTAGGGTTGGATAATAGTATATGGGTACCTAAAACCAACATCAATATTGACTAAATTTGACCTTTGGTCAAATTTGAATCAACCCCTACATTTATTAACTTTTTAAAAGTTTATTCATGTTCTATAAGGGGTCTCATATTATTCTAGATGTTTACTTATCCCTAGCCTAGCCTTGGTTCAAGTCTAGCCCTTTGTACTAGTCAAGTCAATAAAAGTCCACCCTAGTCAAATAGGGTCAAACCTAGTCAAAGGCATAAATTATGTTGGATTGTTCCTAATGTGGTTTTGAATATGATTTATTATCTCTCTAGGTCATTTAATTAATCTTACCATGTTCAATATGTCAACAATGCCTTGTAGGGCCACCTTTTAGCTAAAAAAGAGAACTTCTATAGATGGGATAAAGAGACCAACTTGTCATCAAGCTATGGTTAATGTCGAGGAGGTCAAAGAAGGTTAGAATCAGTCTCTTGATAGTTGAATAATTAGTTATGCTCAGAGGAAGGTATTTTCCCCTTGTTTTTAGGCCCTTTTGGGCACTTATATGGAATGGATCATCTCACTTTTAGGTGGAAAAATTAGTTATGTGCCATTTCATCTCCTAATTTTTATTTCCATGCTTTATTTGTAGATAATGCATATAAAATATCATTTCTTACCCCCTTTTCTTCCTTCTTGTCTTGGAAAGAAAATAAAGGGAAAATTCAAGCACTTGGTAAAGACCTTACAGGTGGAATTGGGAGGAGTGCTTCTATAAGTGGATGGTACTCTGAGTGCATTTCACTTTCATTACAATAAATTTCAATTTTTTACCTCCTCATTTATGAACAATGGTTAACACTCCAAGAAGCTTTTTATGGACCTAAAACCATGAGGGGGTCTCTTTTTGAACTTGTTTTAGGTTTTCTTGTTTTGGATTGATGGGTTTATATGTTTTAGGTGTTTTTACATGTTTTTTAAGACATACTCATGCTTTTTATTTTTGAAATATCAATTACTTGGGAGAGCCCTTCTAGGCTTGTACATGCTTACAAAATGCGTAGTTTGCATCAACAATCATCTCAATTGCCTTGAAAATGATTTATTCATGTTGGAAAGAGTGTTTTTATGATATTTTTGGGATTATATTGATGTTTTTTTATGTATTTAATACTTTAAATTAGTCTTGTGGTTCTTGTAAGGCCTTTCCTTGCATTTTCTTGCTTCCTCATGTTCTCCCTTCATATCACAATCACAAAACTTCACCTATAAGAGCATACTAATGTCACTAATGAAATATGGAGGTTTTGATATGGTAATTAAATATTTTTTTACTTATTTAATTCATTTTAGTGTTGGGGTAAGGCATATATTTGTTACAAACTAGCATACTTGGAGTGTGGTCTTAGTCCTACCTGTGTATAGAGAGTGATCATCTACAATTGGTGTCACTGGATGCAAATATGCCCTGAAGAGGTGTTTAAAAATTGATCATATCATTTTAGACTTTATTTTTTTATTTTATATGTCCAAATATACCCTTTTGTGGTTCTATATTGACAAAAGGGTATCAAATCAATGAATGGAAGGTTAGACTATCTTCCGGCCCTTTTATTCCAAAATGACCAAAATAGAGACCTTAAGGGTTTTGATAGGCCTATATGATTGCATTTATAAAGGGTTTTCAAACCTAAAATTGAATTATAATGTGTTATATATATAAATAAAAGGATCTACCAATTTTGGAGGAGAAAAAGTGGAGGGAGACCTAAGTTCAAGAGGGTCAAAACCATCCTAAAACACACTAATATTAGTTAGTGAAGTCTACAAGACTTTGAGGGAGGTTTTACCTTGCAACACCTATGGAGAGTTATAATATATTACAAAATGTACCCTTGATAAAATTGGTCATGAAGGAATATATATTTAGGTGTAATTACATACTAGGCCTATACCCTGTTCGTATAATAGGGTAAAGTTGCACCTATAACTAGGTCATTAGGTAGTGGTCATATTTGTAAGTTTAAAACTATTTTGGAGATTTAACTATGAGTGAAATGGAATGGTTAGAAAACTATTTGATTTTTACAAGAGTTTCAATCCTCAATGGAGTGTCAATAATTCCATGGTGACCTACAGCCCCTGTATGGACTGAGATAGAGGTCGTAGGAAAATCAAGTACTAAGCTAGGACTATGATGTTTTTAACCATATAGGGTAGATCATATGTGATATTAATGATTAGTAAATTAAATAATAATATTATGAAAGTTACATCTACACTATGTCCCTAATAAAACCTAGAAGAGTGACCTATAGCCAATCAAAAGAGACTGTGAAAGGTAATGGGTAGTGATAAGCATTATAAGTGCTAGTAGGGTCTAAGAGCCAAAGGGAATGAATTAAAACTAACCATGAAAAGGGATTATAGATGGTATCAAGAATAGTAATATGAATAATTAACATAAAATGGATGTGATATAATGTCTTAAACTTCAAAATGACACCTAAAGACCCTTCTCTCTTAATAGAATGCACTGATCCTGTATAGGCAGGTTGAGAAACCCTTTGCTTAAAGGAGTAAACTTGAGAGTTTCACTAAAAAGAAAGGTATTAGTTAATTTATAAGGTTAAAAAATAATGAAATAATAATTTATATCATATATAAATATTTTTTGATCATGAAGGAGGTTTTGGAGAAGCATCTACAAGGAGGTTTGGTTAAAAGTAAGAAAAAATAGGGGTTTTACCCCCTTTTTTTAGGAGATTGAGATGGTTAGACCCCATAACCATGGAATTTGAAAAAATAATTTAGTAAAGTTTGTCATTAGGAAAATTTTAATCCTCATAAATATTAATTTTTCACAAAAAATAGGGATAATACTCTATGTTTTGTCTCAGAGGTAAGGTGTTCCCTGCATGCACAAGAATGGCAGTTTTGGGGAAAAGTGAGGAATGGTGAACAAGATATTAATTGGATTAGTAAATAAGGTTTAAATATATGGGGGAAAATTTTAGGAACACAAAAAATAGTATATAAGGTTTGAGTGCAAACAAGGTGGTTTGGACAAGAAGGTATGCAGGCAGACCTAGTGAGGAAATATGGAAATCTAGCTCCAAATGCAAAGCCATTTCAAGTTATAAAAATTTAATAGAATTATAGTGTTTTATATAGTGAATATTCAAGTGTAAATTATGTCTTTAAGCTATGATAATGCATATTTATTTCAAACATTAGTCATGTAGCTCAAAAAATATAGGTAGGCTCATTGGCAAGGTGTAGGCCTTATCCCAAAGTAGGGGTCATTTCCATTTTTAGCTCTTGGTGAGATATACAAGGGATTGGAATATGTTTATAGGGTATAAATAGAGGTTATAAAACCTTTGGTTGGTAAATAAACTCCATAATAAGCATTTTTTGGCTAAAGTTGTGATTAGACCCTCACAAGAAACATGAAAATGAATCGAAGAGAAACTTTAAAAACTCATATATTTCAGGACCATTTTCATGGAAATATGATTTATTTATGGATTATATAGAGGGTACTTAAGAATAAATAAGTGTATTTATCAGGGTTTTCCAATGTACCAACTTTATGAATGAATGTTAAGACTAAAAACCCCACTAAAAGCCTCTTAAAGACTTTATTAGAGAGATCTTGATGTTTGATCATCTAAATGCAATGGAGGTGACATGGAAACACTTTAATTATATATAAGAATCACCTAGGATTCCACACATGTGACTTAGGTGTACGGATTTGTAAGAATTAGGCCCAAATAGGGTTATTTTTGACCTTTTTGTCCATTGTGTAAGCATGGTGAACTTTCAAGAGACCAAATCACCTTTGGATATAAGATTAGGAATTATTATAATTCATCATGGTAATTATATTAGGTATCTAAACACTTAAGTGTTCTTACCAGCTATCTCATTTTAGCTAGTCTAGTGAACCAACTAGTGAACACTTAGGGAAAATGATAAAAATCAACCAGGGAAGCATTTTAAAACCCTTTTATTGAAACTAATGATATATGAATCTTGTAAAAGTTTAATCCCTAATTTTTCATAGATTATTTTTAAAAATTGGAAGTTTTTGGTGCCAAGTGTGGGAGGTGCATGGAAAGGAGTGGTTTTTAGACTACCAAGGATGATTGTGCATGACCAAGAGAATATGAATGGTCAGGGGATAATACAATGCATGCGAGGAATTTTTTATAAACCATAATAATTATAAAAATAATCAAACCTATCCATTTGTAGTGATATGGTAGTTTTGGAAGTTAAATCATGGAAATAATTTTCTATGCCAAGTCTGAAGGTTTTGTACCACTTTTCACAATTCTTATGACTTGTTTTAGACAAGTAGACCTCCTAACATGGCATGGATTACCCGAACCCTCTTCCAAATGAAAATATAACTAATTTCCTCAATTTTACATATTTCCAAGTGACCTTTGGACTTCCTTTGCTTGATACTCCTCTCAAGGCTATAAATATGCATTCTCTTGGCTCTTTTGAGTAGCATTTATTGGTTAATGGGGGAAATCTGACCAATTTGTATTTTAAAGACTCTTGAATAAAAATAAAATTTATTTTACCACTCACATATTGTGATATTGAGTATATTTTTGAATCTTATTGATATTTTCTAGTGAAAGAGTTATTTTTCTAGCATGCCAATCTTAGTCATCTACCAATGTGCAAAAAGGGATGTTATTACACATATATTTTAGTATTATTTCCTAAGTATATAGGTGTATTATAAGTGGTTTATATTTGTATTAACTTCATGGAATCATCCATCACCCACCTAATTTTCAAGTACCTTCTTGGATCTAACTTAAGAAATATTGATATGACAATACATTCTATGTTGTGAGTTTGTGTGAGATAGTCTTGTTTGCATTTAAGTAGTGGGTTTTAAATCAAGTAGGATAATAATACATATTTTTTCATCACCATATTTGGTTTTCTTAGTTGTTTTCCTAATCCCTTTTAATCTACAAATTGATAGATAAATAACAGCTTCAAAGAGTGCACCAAGGGGAGCTAGCCCCTCATCTAGAGATTCATTTCTCAATAGTTCGACCCATAGCAAGAGAAATTTATCCAAGGTGCCACTTGTATGAGGAGAATTAGGCATCTCATTATGGGTTTAAATCTAAGGTTTAATATTTTTTGGCATGCTCGGTGGGACTTCTAAGTCCTTGAAGATTATCCAAGATTGGTGCTAGTCTTGGCATAGTTAAAGCTACAAGATCATCCACATTCAATACCTGGAGACTCCATTAAATATTTCAAGTCTTTGGTTGATGATAAATTCCTAATTTCCATGCCAAATTTAATCAATAGGTCTACTACTAAAGATACACCTTTTGAGTTTGTGCAACTACCTCCATATTCTACCAAAAGGTTCAGGTTTGTGAATACCCATCCATATTCTAGAGAGTTGGTGTTTAAGAAGTCTAAGTTTTTGTTGAATTCAACTACCAACACCTATAAATCTCATTTAAATATGTATATGAATCAGAATTTTATATATTTCACTAGATATTCCCCTTTTAATCTATCCAAACATGATCAAATTCTAAGAGTAACCCTTAAGAGTGTTCAATATTATAGTGGGGATGGTCATATTACTGCCATTGAGCATATTAGAAACATAGATTTTTTTTGTAATATCCACAAAATTCCCCAAGAGAATTTGGCTATTAGATTTTTGTATTTTTCCTTCAAAGCTAAAGCTTTGGATTTGTATGGTACCTTACATCAAAACTCCATTGGCACATGGGATGAATTAGGAGATCTATTGACTAAGAGGTTTGGGGAGAAGAGTGACCACTTATCACTAGATAAGAAAATGAATATTATTAAGATGGAACCACATGATTTTATGTAGGATTTTAACACTATATTTCAAAAAACATGGGATAGGATCCCATCTCTTGTGATACCTACTCCAAATTATGCATTTTTGTACTACCTAAAAGCATTGAATAGTGATGTGTGTTTCACTAAAATTATATCTATTTCAAGTCTAAAGAAAAATAGAGAAGAAAGATATGGATAAGTATTTAGAATGAATCTAGATTGGTTTATGCACCATATCCAGATGTTATGAGCACTCCTCTTTGGCTGGGGAGGACTACCTAAAAGTAAGAAAACACTACCAAAAAATGTCTATTATTATGTATATGAGTGGGCTGCCAAGCTACACACTTGTTATAAGAAGTGTCAAACTTCCTTAGACATGATAGTCCACTTTTGAGAGATATAAGAGTAATAAATAACCAAGAGAGTGGAAAAGAGAGAGTAAAAGAGAGATTATGTTATCATTATTTTCAACCTAAGTGTAGTAGAGAGTAATAAAGTATAGGTGGTATATTAAATTTGTATTTTAGAAGTTATTTGGGTAGGTTTTAAAAGGGGTATTGATAGTCCATAGTTGATAACATTAGTTAGGCTATCGAGGTTGGTGAGAAAGTGTGATTTATATCTGTTAGGTAGCTAAAGTTGATATGGAAGTTTCTCTAATATCAATTGAGAGACCGATGTCAGTAGGGGAAATAATTGCTTAGGAGCTTTCATAAGGCTTTTCTAGGTTTGGTAAATGGTTTTGATTAGATCTGGAAGGTTGGGGAGAGTTATGAGAGAGAGAGAGAGTATTATTTGGATGGATTTGGTCAAAGGTTTGGTTTGTTGGAACAAGGGGAAATAAGTGGGTAAGCTTTATAACTCCTTCACAGGGGTTTAGTCAGGAATGTGTAAAATAATAAATAATAGATATAAAGTGATTGTAAAGTAACTACTTAAAAACTTATATAATAAGTGATGTACTTAGTTATAGAGGTTATTGAATGATAATTTCTAAATGGATGGATCCTATCAAGATTATCAAACCAATGCCCTGAATGTATAAAAAAACATGTGTTTTTGGTTCTCAAGAGCTTGGTTCCTCATCAGGATTGACTTATGCAAGGTAATGGTAAGATAAGATATGGAAAGTTGAATGAAAAAATCCTATATGCAAATGAGATTTTTTATTTCTACTAACCTGAACATTATTTTAGAGTTTGGCTTAAATAACTAATGTCAACAATCCCATCAACATCGGTCATGGTTTACCGACATTGGTGGAATGAGAATAGGTAAAAGTACTATTTTTGGCCTATTTTATATTATTTCTCATGCCAAGTGTGGTATCCATTAGGAAAAAGTATAAATGGGAGGTTAATTAGGATGTAGTTGGTTAGAAATTTATTTTTGGGGTGAGAATAAGTCATGGGTAGTTAGGATAAGGGGACTAAGTCTTGAGGTGAATTAGGGGGTAAGAATTAGTCTTAAGATGAGGTGGCCATGTAAGGTGGAATAAGTGGTTTTTAATTAACTAAGTTAAATATTTTAAATTAATTAAATATGTGAGGTGTAAAATCATGGGTTAGAGAGACTAATTTTTATTATTGAAAAGGGGCTCAAGGGGGGTTTCGACATAGGGAGTTACACATGTGTGTGACATAATTTTGGTGTCTACATTTTCCCATTTTTATCTTGTAATTTTCATTATCATGTTGCAAGACAAAAATAGGAGTTAGATGTTCCATCTATTGGATGAGGTTGTAGACACTGGAATTGTGTCTAACCCTTGTCGTCCTCCCCTTAACCCCCATTTTATTCTCCCACACCTATTTAACCCCTATCGACCATTTTACCACAAGCCTTGCCCCTGGTAGCATGTTAAAATGAGTAGAAAGCTAAAATTAGCCTCTATCCCCATTCTGCATCTACCGACGCCGGTCACTACTCAGCTGCCATTGCCGACGTCAGTCACCCCTCAGCTGATGTCGGCAGTCTTGCTGGCATCGGTTAACCTTAAACTGCATCCGTTAATTTGTTTCTCAATCCGTTATTCATTATTCAGTTGCCAATCAGTTTGGTAACCGGTTATCGGACCTTCAGCATCAAAAACATTTTCTTTCATCCAAATACCGTAGCAACGATCAGCTAACTTTTGCATCAAAATGATCAACCAATTCTGGCATCCAACCAATCTGCATCCAATCTCTCGCATTCTCTCTCTCTGGTACAGGTATTCTACTTCAGTTAGCTTGCTCTACAACACAGCAACAACATTAATCATGTCTCTAACTTTTATCTTCAACGTATAATAGGTAAGCTTTGCTCTGTGTTTTTGTTTTACTCTCTGGTTATTGTTTTTTATTTGATATCATTATCCAAATTTAGAGTTAGACCATAACCCCGACCTTATTTCCACCTGTATCACCTCTATCTACCCTATCTAGAAAATATAGTCTGTAACTATACCCAGATCCCTATACAAACCCTCAAACAAATCCCTCTGACTCCTAAACCAGCTTCCCAAACCCTCAAACAAATCCCTCTGACTCCTAAACTGGCTTCCTGAATCCTCAGACAAAAACTTCAGACCCTTCTGCAATCCAAAAACCTTGGCCAGACCTGACCAGACCCCGTCCAAAACTGCTGCCTTGACCGATGCTGGTCATTACCCCTACCGATGCTAGCACTTTAACCGATGTCGGCACCCTTCCTTGACTAACGCCGACACAGAGACCGACACCGGTGACTGTGCAGAGTAGTTTGCTGCATATCAAGTACACATTCTGCTTTTTGTCTTTTATTTGCTTTCATTCTATCTTTCATTATTTCTACTTCAGTCAAATATTATGCTTTTTATTAGTGGGTTGATATCCCTTAAGGAAGTCTTTATACTTTAGGGATCAAGCGTTTGCTTGATAGCCCACCGTCTCTTCGTCTAACATTTTTTCGTGTTTAGTCTCTTTTTCTTCGCAGGTGTCATTCCTCCATAGCCAAAGAGGAGTACCTTCCAATGTCTGATTTTGGTGCACACGACTATATCTGGGTATCTTCTAACCCTAGACCATATCTTAGTTTCTCATTTCTATCTTTTGAATGTGAAAGTGAAATTAGCATAGAAACATTCTGGCACGCCTGGTGGGACTCTAGGTTCTTCCTTCGGTTATTTCTTTCTTTATTTTCATATAGGTGCATTAGGTTTCTCTCTTTTCACCTCTTTCATCTCTTCTAAATGCCATCATAAGCAGGAATAAAAAGAACTTTTCTTTCTTTTCTTGCACTTCTAGACTAGTCAAAAATCATATTCTTCAACCCATTCTTAACTTGTTTTCATTCCAACTTCACATTTTGACTTGGGGCTTAAAACACTTTGCATTCATTTCTGCTTGCTTGCATTTCTTAGACCACACCTAGTAATTAATAAACACATATTGAATTAATCTAGTCCACTTGATGTTACACGACCAAACCACTTACACAAAACAAACATCTTAACTTACCTGAGACAAGGCCTGACTGGGATTTCATCACCCAGCGGATACCTTACCCATCCCGACAATCTTACTTGGATTTCATCACCAAGGGGAAAGCCCACTCCGTTCTCTGGCGGAGGATAATCTCTAGGGGAAGTATATTTTGGCTAAGCAAGACCAGCATCACTAGAATCATGAAGTGATGGGAGCTTGCTCCTTAGCACCAGGCCAAGTACGGAACCTAACATAGACTTTTGAGCACCATAACTAACCCAAAACCATCCATAGACTACTTCTTCTAGGTCCTGACTCAAAAGCCAATCTTCCTTTACACACATTCTAAGGCATAAGCCACTATAATCCTAATAATTTACTCCTAGGGTTTTAGGATTTGCTTGTGTTCTTCATCTTTTCTATTCTTATTTGCTTGTTTGAGCTTGTGAGGACATTCTTTCTTGACTTGAATGGTTCTGACTCGTAGTCAAGCCAAGGCTCTAGTCAATCACGTGAGGCATCACCTGCTTCTGTCTACCCTATCCATAACCAGTCCTATAATGGAGTTCCACTCGGAGACTAAAAGAAATCCTACTAGACCATCCCTGACCCAGAATCCTATTGTCCCAAAAGGGGACCAAGATTTTGCATGATTCTTGGACCTCAATTTCAAATCCTTGCAGCACTATCTCGTGAATAGTCAAACGTGAGACTCCTTGGGCAATCCAATCTACAGAATGCCGACCTCTCTTCTCGAAACTACGGCCATATCAACAGCATCCGTAGTTCAACCTTTTGACACCCAGGCTATTGCCTCAACCAATGACCAGCCTTTGAACAACCATCCAAGTGTGGCCTCACCCTCCATCATTGCTCCCACTTCTATCGGGGTTTCGGCCCCCTATCAACCTCAGCCCACTCAACCACTTTCTACCCCCTTTCAAAATCTGGTCGTCTCTATTCCACCTACCCTTGCTCCTATCAACACTAGGGTGGCTACCTATCCATTGGCCCATGTTACCACTAACCAACCTCCCGTGGCAACATCGAACCTAGCCATGCCTTCTACCCAACCATCCTTAGTCTCCTCTTTTATCTCTACGACTAGTCATCTATACGTTGCACCCTTACTGGTATAACTGACTATGTCGTATGCCTCTTCCAGCCTCTTTCAAGTGCCTTACAATCTAGGGGGTGCTCCACCCACCAATCCGTCAGTAGATATCATCAAAATGCTGATGGACAAGATGTCTAGCCTAGAGACCTCCGTTTTTAGCTCACACAATACTCTCTCATATGAACAAATTTGCAATGAGCCCATCCATCCTTCCGTCTCGATCTGACCATATCCCAGCCAGTGGGAACTTCCTAAGTTTTCTCATTTTTAAAGCATGGAAGACCCACAATAGCACTTACAGGCATTCAGACATGCCTATTACCTTATCGCCCACGATGATGCATTGCTTTTATGCATGTTTCCTATGTCTCTCTCAGGTGCTGCACTTGACTGGTATAGCTCCCTTACCAACCATTCCCTCTTCACGTTCACTCAGCTAGCCCAGCTCTTCCTTGATCATTTCTCTATCAACATCACCAAGAAGGTCTCAATCACAGACCTCTATTCTATCTGCCAAATCGAGGACAAATCCATTGCTGATTTTGTTGCTCGCTGGAGGGGCCTCATCAATCAACTCTCATTTTCCTTACCCCAACCTGAACTTATTGAACTTTTCTCCCAAGCCTGTGCCAAACATATTTCTTCCACCTTAAGGGTTCAGACCTTCCGCACTTTTGACGAAGCCTTCACGATGGCCCATAAACTTGAGTTACGTGCTGTCGAGGAGAATAAAGTCAAGTTGCGAAGCAAGAATCCCAACTCCAAGACCAATGACCCCTCTTCTAATCCTTCCTCATCCAATCCTAAATCTAAAGCTTTAGCAAATGTTGTGGTTGTTAGATCTTCCTCCTCTTCCCCTTCAACTAACAAGCCTGAACCATCCACATCCCAAAGCATCACCTGCCAATTCCAACAGAGATACATACAGTGACAGTATACTCCACTCAGAGAATCATATGCATCTATGCTAGAAAAACTCATCAAACAAGGGGTCCTCAATCTCCCCCAGATCCGACCACCTCCACAATTTGATCCCTCACACGCCATCCCTACGTGGTATAGGGAAAATGACTTCTGTAACTACCACCGTGTTAAAGGACATGACATGGGCAACTGTAAAACCCTTAAAAACATCATCCAAGACATGCTGGAAAAGGGTGACCTCATCCTCAACAATCCCAATGTGCCACCTAATCAGGGCATCGACATCTTCAAGCAACCATTCCCTAATCATCCACCAACTCAGAATAATGTTCAAACCTTGACTGACAACATTCACGAACATAATATACGAACAATCAATACGGTCTTGCCCTTCATTTCTGACCAACCTCAAGAGGTGAGTCCATCCATCAATCCATCACATGTGGACAAACCTCTTTCTCCGGTTAGTTATCCATCAACCTCTCTCATCTTGGAGGATGCCTTGACCTTACCAGCATCGCCAGTTTCACCATCTTCCTTCCTGCTGCCCGTGGAGGACCTAACCCTTCCTACTCCTCAACCGCAAGTGGAGGGCACAATCATCCCTACACTTTACCTGCTTAAGGAGCCTCATTCTCTGATTTCTTCTCCACCTAGGGAAGAACCTACCTCTCCTTCGTCTCCAACCATAGATGAACCTGTCACGACTCCATCATGCCTTAGGTCTGAGACTGCTACACCAGTCTCATCTTTAACCCCACAACCATCCACATCTTCTCAAGAACCCAAACCTCATCCCACATCTTCTCAGCCATTTTCTTGACTAGTGGAGAAACTCAAACTTCTCCCTTCTAGGAAAGTGGAGCATCAGGGATTGTGGGAGCATCTCACAGCTCTTCAACATGGCCATGCCCTCTCATCTCATGCAGCTAATCCTCCCATGGCAAAATATTCCAAGACCTTTAAAAAAAACCAGACTCCCATTTCTAAGCCTCAACTGACCCCATCAAAACCAAAACCCGCATCTACCCCATCTAAACCTATCAAGTCACTTGGAATTCGCCCTGTCTCCAACCTCACTCATCTGCAAGTGAAGGTGGACCTAGACCAGACCTCGACCAATAGTAGTCTTCAACCCAAGTCACAGAAGACTGCTAAACCACAGAGGTGAATGCCTCCTCCTCTGTCATCATTGCCCTCCATTTTGGGTCCCCATCCTTCGACCCTAACCAGAGTCCTTCCCACTCTGACTTTTAATCAAAACTAGTTGCCTCCTTTGCTTCCTTTGCCTACCGCTAGCCTACCCTCTCCCAAAAGGGTGGTACCTCTCACAAAGAAAGTACCGTCTCTACCTATCACTACACTGTCAATCCAAAAGGTGGTACAGAAACCTCCTCCAATTCTACCCAAGTAAAAGTCACCAGCATCGCATACATCAAGGAGCACGAACCCTTTAGTGGGATCATACTCTTTGAT
This sequence comes from Torreya grandis, assembly GCA_037957365.1. Lineage (NCBI taxonomy): Eukaryota > Viridiplantae > Streptophyta > Pinopsida > Cupressales > Taxaceae > Torreya > Torreya grandis. The sequence continues at coordinate 44,298 of JARHVA010010312.1, read as the reverse complement.
CTTACACTAAATTTTGTAGACTTCTAGCATAACTCTTCCACCCATTAGGCCTTTCCAACCCCTCAGGTCTAAACCCTCCTGGTTTGATGACACGAAGATTTTCTTATACCGTCGTATGCCAGGACATGATACCAATACTTGCTATGCCCTCAAGGCTGTCATTCACCACTATCTAGAGAAAGACACTCTTCTCTTTGAGGACACTCTTGACCGCCCCCTGACTCCTCAAAACCCTCCAACCTCTTTAAAACCATCAACATCTCATCAACAGGTCACAACCCCTTTATCTCCTTCACCTCATGTCTTTGAAATCAATGCCATTCACATAACCACTAGGTCACAAAAAGACAAGGTGAAAGAAAAAGCTGCCATTCTTTGGACCTACCCTTTCATCAATCCACCTCAACCGCCTAAGCCTAAGATTTCTATTCTCGGCGCGCCTCAACCCTCCTCTTCTTCTTCTTCTTCCAGAACAATCCATGACTCCATGTTGAAATAGCTTCACCAGACGCCCGTGAAGATGTCCCTCTATGACCTCATCCACACCTCACCCCAACATTGTCAGGCCCTCATCCAAGCCCTACAAGCAACGGAGGTCCAACCCGAGGACCCCCAGCCACTTGCTTCCCTTGTCCACTCTTTAGCCCCTGTTGCCTCCATCACATTCAGTGATTCTGAGATTCCCACATCCAACACGGAAGATCAAGACGCCACCCTCTTCATCAGTACCTATGTTGATCAGACACGCATTAAATGCATTATGATCGATGGAGGTGCCAACATCAACATTATCTCCACCCATGCCTTTGAACAATTGGCTCTTCCCAAGAATTGTGTCTCCAAAATTGATGCAATCTTGCGTTCCTTTAATGACACCACTGCCACGACCATTGGCATAGTCATCCTTCACATCTGTGTTGGTCCACGCATAGTCCCAGAGCTCTTCTATATCATCGAAGGAGAGTTTCAATACAACATCTTGCTAGGCTGACCCTGGATCCGTGCCATGGCCTGTGTCCCCTCCACCCTACACCGTTGTGTGAAATTTGAGCATGATGGGCAAGTCCATACCATTCCCACTGACCCTTCACCCTTCAAAACTTATAACACCACCTACCATCCAAATGACATCCTCATTCCTATCAAGCCATCAATCTCAGCACCACCTCCATCCATGGAAGCTTCAACCAGTTCACAACAGGTGGTTGCCCTCACACCTCCCCTTCAAGCGACAACAACAGACCCCATGGAAGACATCTTCCAAAGACTTTCATTGGGGGAGTATCACTTGCTGACCTTAGACATGTTCCAAACTCCACAAGAGTATGGATGCCTTCATCATAGCCCCAGTTACGACCATCGGATTGGGATGATCGTGCCTTATGGTCCTCCTCACATCTAAACCAACCTTGTCTATGGGGGGCTCAATCAAGCTCCTATTGATGGTAATCCTCTTTCTTCACCTCAACCTTTCACATCAAACTTCTCATTTCTTGGCAACCCCACCTTTGCACACACTTACCTTTATAGGTGTGCATGGAAGGGTTTTGGTTTCAGACGCTATGAGCAAGGCTCCCATCAGCCTATTGAGCTGCTTAATGATGATGATGCCAAGAAATGGTATGGCCTGGGATATCATGACCCCACTCAAGACCCTGCAGTCCTTTGTCCCAAACCAACCATTGACCAATCTCCTCCAGACTCGCCCATTCTTCCTCCTTCACCTATGGAGTCGGTGGTTTCCATCCCTCCTAACTTTTTCAATGACTAAACACCATTCACTTGGGAACCCCTGACCTATCAACCAGGTGGGGTACCCAGGTCTCTCCCCCTTGTCTTCTCTTCATCTCATCCGCACTGGGTGTTAGACATTCTTCCTACCACCAAATGGCTGGGGGGAGTTTGACTTTTATACTGCCTATCATGACCTCAATCAATCATCAAACCATACCTTGACCAAGCAACCAAACCTTGACCAATCATCAACCTTAACCTCTTAATCATGACCAAACACCAATCTCAACCTGGCCCTCAACCAGTCTCGACAAATCAGTGACCACATCAACCAACTTCTTAATCATAATCAACACGTGACCAATATGGAGAGAAGTAAATGAGGCAAGTTTTCCACTAATTGGCTCAGACCTTTTATTATCACGCACAAGTATGGATCAGGGATGTATCGTTTGTCTTCTCTCAATGGATGACCAGAACCTGAGCCTCTTAATGCGTTGCATCTGTGACTATTCTACTACTAGTCGAGTACTCGTCCACTTGACATTTAACTTGAGCTCGTCCCTTGAGCATTCCCCATCCTCTTAGTCCTAATTCCTTTCATCCCTATTCCTCTTAACAATTCCTCTATAACCCTTTTATGATGTATGGATGCTTTGTCCTAATAAAAGGGAGCCCTTGACCTTTTATAATCTTGTCCATGGCTCACATTTCTGTCAAAACAAATCAAGATGTCAAAATATCCATGGTCACCATATCAATATCAAATTAAAAAGGCAGACTGCTCCCTTGAAGGATAGCTATACTATTATTGATGTAACTAATAGACTACTCCCTCGAAGGATAGCTATTCAAAGCCCTTATATATAAAGCAAAATATAGACCACTCCCTCGAAGGATGGCTATGATTAACTCTTACTACCAATAGCACTATCTTAGAAGCTTCCCACATTGATCAGCTTCACAACTGACCACCAAGCACAATGACATCTCTATACAGGCTTCTTGCATTGATCAGTCTGCACCCAAAAAAAAAAAAATGAGTCATGGACTTGGCTTGTAGTTGTCTCAAGGTCTCCTATAAAAGGGGCAAGGTTATCTCTGCTCTTAAAATAGGTTATCCTATTTCCTCCTCTTAACACCTGCTCAAGGGACTTCGAGCTCACTTTAATGTCAAAGTGATTTGATTACCATTCTAACATAACATCTGGTCAATGACGTCATGCATGAATGGGGCTCTTGGTTCTAATAACCCCTATCTATGCTGTCATTTTGGTCCTTGTCAATGAAAGAGAAATATGCATTTCACTTCTTCTGCACTTTCATCACATTCCACTTCATCACTTGTCACACCTCATCAACCCAACTCAACTCTCTTTTTAGGCCACTCCCATAGCCTATTCACACTAGTTTCTATGGACACCAATACACATGAAAACTATCAACCAGACGCAATTTATGTTAAGCATAAACCAATACTTGCTGAAGCATAAATAGACCTCAATTCATCTTTAGCATACATCCATCACGAATATGGAAAATTGCTAGGGATGAAAGACCCCTTAACCAATGTTGCAGAATACACCATTTGGAAAAGGCTGTAACATCTTTTTCTCCTCATCATTTCATCATGACCAAACCAATCATTGACCACTCTTCTCAAATAGTTTGAACTACATTGGTCTGAGGCCCTATGACCGGGGCTATGTAGGTAGCACTCAGATGATACGACATATTTTGGGGTTAGCTCGACCACCCTCATTTGTTTGTCTCTCTAATGGACAAACCTTCTTTCCTCCTTTTGACCATGACCTTGCCCTCGACCAAGACCAATTCCATCCCTTTGACCCTTCCTCCCTTCTAGGGAGAACTACATTGGCCTGAGGCCCTTCCACAAGGGCTATGTAGGCAGCACTCAGATCACATAACATCTTCTAAGGTTAGCTCGGCCACATCCTTTCATCCATTCCTCCACCTCGACCAATGACCATTGGAGATCATACCTATCTCCTCCGACTTTGACCACTTCCAAAGCAATGTTGCCTTGGTTGTTTTTGCCTGTATGCTACCTCATGACTGGTTAGCAAAATTGTGCACAGACTATTTTAGGACCCTCACAAGTATAGGATCGCATGCTGGTTGATCCGCACTACTTGTGACTTTTTCATGTTTTTAGGAGCACTTCCTGAGCCTGGGATACCTAGAACACAATGACCCATTGAAGCTTCAGCTTTGATTGAATACCCTGATTAGTAGAAGACCAAATGCTGGGGCCCAGTTACTTCAATTTTGGCACTCCTCGACTCTCGACCTGTGACACTTTAACCTAACCATCTCGTGAAGTGGTATGCATGCAATCATGACTTTTGCAGCATTCACCCTCACCCTCACCCATTTTTCATCCACTCTTTGTCAAATTAGCACCCGATTCCCGGTTCCCTTCCCTCAACTCCTACTTTGAGGGGGAATACCTCATCCATAATCAGGGCAATCCACCTCCTATTTTTGTCTTGTAGTTCATTCGAACAACCAACAAGATGGAATCGACCTTATCCCACACCTGGGGCAACCACCTCCTATTTTTGTCTTGCAGTTCATCCATAATAACCAACAAGACAAAAAGGGGAAAATGTAGACACTGAAATTATGTCTAACCCTTGTCATCCTCCCCTTAACCCCCATTTTATTCTCCCATGCCTATTTAACCCCTGTCGACCATTTTCCCACGAGTCTTGCCCCTGGCAACATGTCAAAATGAGCAAAAAGCTAAAATTAGCCTTTGTCCCCATTCTGCATCTGTTGATGCTAGTCACTACTCGGCTGACATCACCGACGTCGATCACCCCTCGGCCGACGTCAGCAGTCCTATTGGCATTGGTTAACCTTAAACTATGTCTGTTAATTTGTTTCTCAATCTGTTATTCATTATTTAGTTGCCAATCAGTTTGGCAACTGATTATCAGACCTTCGGCATCAAAAACATTTTCTTTCATCCAAACACCGTAGCAACGATTAGCTAACTTTTACATCAAAATGATCAACCAATTCTGGCATCCAACCAATCTGCATCCAATCTCTCACATTCTCTCTCTCTCCAGTATAGGTATTCTGCTTTAGTCAGCTTGCTCTACAACACAGCGACAACATCAATCATGTCTCTGACTTTTATCTTCAGTGTATAATAGGTAAGCTTTGCTCTATGTTTTTGTTTTACTCTCTGGTTATTGTTTTTTATTTGATATCATTATCTAGATTTAGAGTTATACCATAACCCCGACCTTATTTCCACCCGTATCACCTCTATCCACCCTATTTGGAAAATACAGTCTGTAACTCTACCCAGATCCCTGTACAAACCCTCAAACAAATCCCTCTGACTCCTAAATCAGCTTCCCAAACCCTCAAATAAATCCCTCTGACTCCTAAACTGACTTCCTGAATCCTCAGACAAAAACTTCAGACCCTTCTGTAATCCAAAAACCTTGGCCAGACCCAACCAAACCTCATCCAAAACTGCTGCCTCGACCGACGCCGGTCATTACCCCTACTGATGCCGGCACTTTAACCGATGTCGGCACCCTTCCTTGACCGACACCGGCACAGAGACCGACACCAGCGACTATGCAGAGTAGTTTGCTGCATATCAAGTACGCATTCTACTTTTTGTCTTTTATTTGCTTTCATTCTATCTTTCATTATTTCTACTTCAGTCAAATATTCTAATTTTTATTAGTGGGTTGATATCCCTTAAGGAAGTCTTCATACTTCAGGGATCAAGCATTTGCTTGACAGCCCACCGTCTCTTCGTCTAACATTTTTTTGTGTTTAGTCTCTTTTTCTTCACAGGTGTCATTCCTCCACAGCCAAAGAGGAGTACCTTCCAACATCTGATTTCAGTGCGCATGACTATATCCGGGTATCTTCTAACCCCAGACCATCTCTTAGTTTCTCATTTCTATCTTTTGAATGTGAAAGCGACATTAGCGTAGAAATAGAGGTATCTCCCCTCAAACTAGGAATCAATAGAGGAGAAACTAGAATCAGGTACCAATTTGATAAGAAGTGAATTGGGTGAGTGGAGGAGAACATGGTATCACTACATGGGTAGATACTACTATGAGTTATATTTAACAAAACCTAGAATAGGTAAGGTGGAGGAGGACTCAAATAGAAATAAATAAAACATAGCTTTTAAGTAATAGATGATAAGGTAAAAACAATCAAAGTTGTAGCTCTAATGGTCCATATGTGCAAGGTATCTGAGGTAGGAATTTCCCTTAGGAAACACAAAAGTTTTTAGGTCGTATGATAAGCTTAGTCACCATATAAAACACCTAATATACATATGTGTGTACAATAGGCAACTATAGCATAATAACATAAGTAGTCAAGACAAGTAATGTAAGTTTGGTGTAAAAGGATCAATGATAGAGAAGATATTCATGATCTCCAAGCAAAGTCATCATGGGTGGAGATTTAGGTGATATCCAAGCATAGTTTTCATGATTGGGGAGATATATGTGATCTTCAAATTTCCCCATATTATGGGTAGAGTCTAAAGGATTGTGGATGTTGGTGGAAACTCTAATACAATGGTATCAATGTTGATTATGTTGTCAATGTCAGCAGTAAATAATGTAGACATTAGCAGGTTAGGTCAAGGTTTCTGACATTAATAATAAATAGTGTTGACATTGGTGGATTAAGTTAAGGATGTTGACATTAGTTGGTGACCAAACCTGACAAAAAGGGGTTTGGTGGCCCACCAAAACTCATTTTCAACATTTGACTAGAAAGAAAAAGATCTCTAAGCATGAGTGAGATGGTAAATCTAAGAGGGGACCCAATGGGAGGTACACTACCACAAGAGCTAGCTATTCCAACCTAGAGGAGATGGAGAGATGGCATAAGATCCCCTTTAATTTGATTTGGTTAGTTTTATTTTGTAGGCTAAATTTAAAGTTTGGGTAGAAAAAATGTGTTGGGGGGGTAGGAAATGGGGTGGGGTAGGTTTAGGTTAATTTGGGATGGATTTAGGGGTAGGATTTTAGGTTAAAAGTTAACTTTTTGAGATGGGTCATTTGGCTCTATGGCTGAACTAGTCATCGATGTTGGTGGGTTCCACTGATGTCAACCGACATGGTGCTAATGTTGGTAAGTTTCTATTGATGTCAATTGACACCAAGCATTGAGTCATCATAAAAAACAAATGTTGGTGACTGTGAAGAACCCAAAATAGGAGAAAAGGTCAATTTGGGTCCCTAATTGAAGTAGTCAACTAGCCTAATGTTTGAGCTAGCCTCAGAAGACCCCATGTCGACTAACTATTGTCTACATATCTTGATTGAGGGCCTCAGGTTAATGTATTTCTCCCACTATGTATGGAAATAGATATAAGGTATGGTTAAAAGTGTGCTAAGGGAAATGGTTTAGAAAAAGATAGGTTGAAATAGGTCAGGGGACATAATGTTTAAAAGATAGGCCATAGGGTTAAAGTTTAGGGATATAAGTCATGAGGCCTAGAGTTGTCATAGGCAGTTGGGCCTAGGGTGGAGAGAGAGGTAGTGAAGCCTAGGGTAGAGAGGGGAGAGAAGGTTAGATAGTTAGGTGGGTATATGGTTGGGATAACCTTAAAAGACCCCATGTTGACTAAGTGTTACCTACATAGCCTTTTTGAGGGCCTCAAACCAATGTATTTCTCCTAGAGAGAAGGGAAAAAGATGGTGGTAGGTTATATTAGAAAGTATGTGACTTAAGGTATGTGTGTATAGATGCAAGCTAGGTAGGAGTTGATGCAACAAGATTGCCTACTAATATTGCTGATGTAGATGAGGAGGGATGTCACCCTAAATGAGTGGGAGAACATGGTAGTCATAGGTTTAGGGGGAGTATGATGATATTGTAGAGTCGTATAGGATGTGAGTTTGATGATAGAATTGATTGAGAGGTGGGATCACACAACCAACACCTTACATTTACTACTAGAGATTTGATAGTGACCCAAGAGGATGTATATATGATTTTACAATTATCACTCTAGGGTGAGGAGATCTTATCATGTTTGAGAGAGGAACATGATATTCACATGGTGGCATTATTTGGATAGAATGTTAGTGAGGTGACTTATCACTCAATGAGCTTTGCCTATGAGCCACTATAAATTTTTGAAGAGGAGTAGCATCAATTAATCATCTTAATGATGATAGGTATTATAGTGTATACGCTACTATATGTGGAAGGTGGGAGATTTTCTATTTCATTGATAGGTGTTCTATCATAGATGGTTGAGCAGTGGACCATATTCATGTGGGGACCAAATTTTATAGCATAGTTATACAAAGAGCTATGGGGGAAGAGACTATAATGGTGATATAGTTTATGTTGGGAATTTACTCTATTGTTAGACATATGAGCGTATCATGGTGACATGACCATTGGGGTTACCTTCCATGATTGTAGCTAGTTTCAGGGTTGGTTTTAGATGGTGGAGAGATGGTATGGCCCAAACTTGAATAGATGACATAATGCAAGATAATGATCACTATAGGTGCATGATAGAGGGATTTATCCCTATAGATATTATGTGGAGAGATTAATTAACATACCCTACATTTAGAGGATAGGCAGAGTATCTTGTTGGCTTATAGAGCACATTATGGGTTAGAGGGAGATGAGTTGGAGAGCTAGAGATGTTACCTATGACATGGGTTAGGATATAGTTTGGATTGATATATGATGTACCACTTAACTTCCCTCTATATAGGAGGGATGATATAGAGGCACCCCTACCCTTTTCATAGGAGATAGATGGGCCAGATTTTGAGGAGCTACTAACAGGGTCGAGTGTAGTAGATCTAGGATGCATAGTGGCATATCTTGCTTTATGGATAGGTTTGCATCCCATGGTTGAGGTCAAGATCCCACTCCTAGATTTATATGGGTTGATGAGAGAGATATATATAGATATACAGGCTTAATATGTAGTGATATAGGCATATAATATAGTAGTATAGGCTTGAGATGCAGCAGATCAGGCTCGAGATGTAGCTCAATCATAGGTATTGGTTTTATAGGGATAGGTGGTGACATTTTAGGGCTAAGTCAGGGTGTTATAGGGATAAGTTGGGGTACTATAGGGTCAAGTTAATATGCTGACAAAAAAGAGGGATAGTTTGAGACCAAAAGGTCAAGCTACTCCTCCTCCTCCACCACAGGGACAAGTACAGGCTGAGCCTTTAGTAGGTATGATGAGACCACCATAGATTATATTTTTGGTGAGGTATAACACTAACCTTGATGATATTTATTATTATGAGAGGACCATCAGGGATTTCCCATAGATTTATAGTTATTTTGAGTTTAGAGAGTAGGAGAGATTAGTGACACATGCCATAGCTTCTAGCCTATGTCGACACAGAAAAGTAGAGAGTGGTGATGACACTACTTCTTCATGACCATGTGTATATCCTCGAGGACTATAAGTACCAAATTTTTTTATTATTATATATGTTTTATATACACCAAGCTATGAGTTGAAGATGAGAGATGTATATTTTGAGGGAGAGATGATATTCTGATGATCAATTGATATACATTTATGTTGAGCATATATATTTTTGAGATGTGTTATTATGATTTTCAGATGTGTTTATTATGATAGTGATGATGATTTTGATGTAGATGGTTATTTTAATGTTATGTTAATGTTGAGAATGTTAGTTGAGTTATACTAGTATTTCCCATATGTGTGATGGTATATGCATAGTTGATTTGTTAGCTTCATCTTAACATTTTTCCATATTTGTGATGGTGTATGCTTAAAATGGATAGGTTGTCTCTGTTATTGCTTGTATGAAGTTTTCATCTCAGTAGAGAGATAAATATATGATTTGGATAGGAAATAAAGAGGTAGAATGCTCATGTACTAGTAAAGACCATAATCATAACATAAATAGGCTCAGAAATATGAACCTCTTTCATGCTTTGCATCTTTTGACCATTTTTCTTGTTAGAGAAGCGTCATGTTCACCTTGTGTTAAGTGAGTTAAAAGACCCTTGAAATATTATGAGGGGAAAATGGTAAAATAAGTGAAAGTGTTTGGGTAGCATAAACTCAATGTGGGGATGATATGTCCCTACTGTGGGTGAATTTGAGAGCTACTATAGGCAACTCCATGACTTAAAGATTTTTTTTGTTTGTTTGTTTTTTGTGTAAGCTGATAAATGTGAGAAGCCTACAATGGGATTCGGTTTGTGATGAGGTCATATGAAGCTGATCAATATGAGAAGATTTTTATTTATATTTATCTTTGATAACAAATTTTGGCCTATCCATCCATCAAGGGAGTGGTCCAAGTGTTTGTTTCTATGTTTAAATATATATCCTTCAAGGGAGTAGTATATTGATAGTAGAAAAGAGAAACTACGTAGATGCCCTTCAAGGGAGCAGTGTATGTTGATAATCATGACCTAAGAGATTATAACTTGTCTACATATCCAATTTTTTATTTTTTATTTTTTTTGCTTTTTTTTTCTTTTAGTCATGGACAAGACTATAGAGGCTTAGGAGTTTTCCAGTTTGAGGTAAAAACCATAACACTTCTTAAGTTAACTAAATGTGTAGCAAAAAGGGTTAAGAGGAAGGGAGATGAATGTAATAGGGGTGTTTAAAGGGTGATCTCAAGTGAAACATGAGGTGAAGCATTACTTAGTTAACAAAAGAATGGTCGTAGGTGTAAGGTATTTAAAGGCTCTAGTTTTGGATTTCCTTAGAGAGAAGATAATTGATAAGTTATTGAGCCATACTTGTGAGTTATGATGTAGGATCAAATCTAGTTAGGAGAAAACTTACCCCATTTGCTTTTCTCTATGTTTGTCACATGTTGATTTTATTTTAAGATGAGATCTCCAATATTGATATCTCACTCTTTGAGGTTTTTGTTATAAGCACGTTTGATATGCTCTTGATAGATTTAGATGTGGTTGAGGGTTATGAGACAATGCTCATCAAGTAAATTGAGGCGAGACAATTTTTCTTGGTAAAATTCATTGTTAGTAAATATGTCTTTAAGAGAAATGTGAAGAGAAGGAATCTAAACCTCAAAAGGCAAAACAACCTCTGTCCCATACACCAAGGAAAAAGGCATATCACTTGTATGGGTTTGAATACTAGTGTGGTAAGCCCATAAAGCAAAGGGGATGTGTGTATGCCAATCCTTATTTGTATCACTAACTACCTTCATGAGAATTTTGGTCAATGTTTTGTTAGAAGCTTCTACCTATCTATTTGCTTATGGACATTACAATGATGAGAAGCTTAATTTGATTCTAAAGGTATCACAAAGACTTTGGATAGTCTTATTTTTGAAATATTTTCTATTATATATTCTAATTTTATGTGGGACATAAAAATGATGATGATGTGGTGGTTGATAAAGTCAAAAAATTTGTTAGCCTTAGTGGAGATGAGAAGAATGGCCTCAACCCACTTGGTGAAGTATTTAGTGGCAGTAATGATATAATTGTGATGGAAGGATGAATGAGGGTTAATCTCACCAATTAGATCCAAGCCTCATTGGGAGAAGGGCCATAAGTCTTTGGTGACTTGTAATGCATGAATTATAACGTGAAGGAGGTTAGCATGTTGTTAACATTGGATGTAATGCCAAATGTAATCATCATAGTCTTGATGGAGTAATGGCCAATAATAATTAAGTTAAAGGATATGCTTGGAAACTACGTGACCATTGAAATGTACACCATTAATCCCATCATGAACTTCCTTAATAGTGAAGGGAGTCCCAATACTAGTGAGGCATCTAAGGAGGAGACCATCAAAACCTCACTTATAGAGAAGTCCCCCTAGCATAGTGTAATGAGAAACATGTTTTATGAAGGCATGCCTCTCATTATTAGAGAGATCAGAAGGGGTAATAGAAAAGGAAAGATAATCTATGAGTTTATTGTACCATAAGTCATGTGGGTTGGATGTTACATTTTTGATAAAAAGGATGTTAGGTGATATATAAGAGGGTAATGTTAAGTGATGCATGATGAAATACATTTTTGAGGAAAAGGCTAAAGAGGTTATGTGTGAAGCAATTGAAGCCATTGTGTCATAAAATTTATTTTTAGATCAAGGAATAATTTGTAAGAGATAAGAGTCAAATGATCCCAATAGCGTATCTACACAATATTTATACCACTATAGAATTTATTTTTTGCATAGGTAGGAACCACTAACTTGATTAACCAATAGTAGAGAATTATCAAAAGTGGTTATGGATTTGATACCCAAGAAGATATCCATTTTAATCCTTAAGATCAAAACCTCGTATTCATCCATATTGTTAGTACATTCAGAATATAGTTTAAATGACAAAGGCATAGGCTCACCATCTAGAGGAATAAGAATGACCCATACACCCTCACCATATCAAAATTTAAAACCATTAGTGAATAAAATCATTTGATAGGAGATGTAATTAGTGGAGAGTGTTGTGATTGATACATTAGGGAATTCAAGGTTTGAAGGTTAGTTGTTAAGTAAAGGGGTGGCAGCTAACGAGTCAATGATTGTTTACCCCTTGATAGACTTTTGTTGAATAAACTCTAAGTCAAATTTAGTGGGAGCATGAGCCACCAAACTACACATTAGTTGTGATATGACTTGGAATGCATGTATATGAAGGGATTAGTATGGGTGAACACATAGGTTTTGTGATTTAGAAGATAATGGTGGATCTTGGAGGCTAAAAAGACTAATGTGAGGCAAAGCTTTTTAGTATGGGTATATCAAGTCTCATAATTAGTAAGTGTACAATTTATGTAGTAAACTACCTATTCTCGATGGTGATCATCTCGATGTGTAATCATAGCACCCTGAAAATGGTTTGTCGTAGAGATGTAAAGGTAGAAATGATGATTTTATTTAGGTAGAATAAGAACCAATGGGGAAAATATATATTACTTGAGTGTGTCAAAAGCTTCTTGGTGATCTATATTCCAATGGAAGGAAACATATTTTTTTAAGGAGATGGTGAAAGGGTTGGCAATGATCTAACAACTAGGAGATGAAGGGACAAATTGATTGAAGCTTACCTTGTAAGCTACAGAGTTATTTGATATTAGTAGGTGGAAGAATCTCTAGTATTTCTCTAACCTCAGCATGGTCAACTTCAATACCATGAAGAGAAATGATAAAGCCTAAGAGCTTACCTAAAAGGACACCAAAGACACATTTCTTTGGGTTTAGTCAAATTTTATATTGGATGAGATAAGTAAATATGATTTTGAGAATTGTCAAGTGATCTTGGTGAAGTTTAGACATTCCAAGTAAGTCATCCATGTAATCCTCCATAATTTTGTGTAGGAGATTATGGAAGATTTAAGTCATAGTGCATTGGTAGGTGGCACCAACATTCTTCAGACCAAAAGGCATTACACAATAATAAAAAGTCCCCCATGGGGTAATGAATTTTGTCTTGTGTTAATCCTCAGGAGCAACTAGGATTTGATTATATCTAGAGAACCCATCCATAAGCAATAACATCTCATGGTTAGTTGTTAGATCAATAAGCTGGTTGATACTTGGCAATGAGAAGTCAAATTTTGGAAAAGTGAGGTTTAAATCATGGCAGTCAGTATAAATGTGGATTCCTCTAGTCACTTTTATGTTAGGAACAATATTGGAAATCTATTACATGTAGTTGATAGGTTGGATAAAGTTAATAGAAATAAGGCATTGGAGCTCTTCTTTGACAAGGAGAGCAATATGAGGATGCATTTTTTGAAGATTTTGCTTAACAAGTTTAACATCTCAATTGGTGACAATGTTATGGGTGATGATAGAGGGGTAACTACTATGCATGTAATTATAATACTACACAAATTCTTTGCTATGGTTATTAAGAAATGTGGCATAATCAGCTTACTCAGAGGAATCCAAAGATTTGCCAATATTGAGGATGTAGGGGTTATCATGAAAGGGCAAATTGATATTAATGGTTGATTCATTTAACATAGCTTGCATTTTTGATGGAAGTAATCATTGGATATATGAATCATCTACACCCATGTATGTGAGAATAACATCATCATCTTGACATTAGATAGTGTTAATAATGGGAGAGTCTTAATCAATTATTTTAGGATGAATGAGAGGAAGGGACCTTGTTTCCTTACCTTGGTGATAGGTGAGAGGCCCCAAATGGATGTCATTTATTGAAAAAAATTAGGAGTTATAGATACCTCTAATTTGGTAGGTGATGGTGGAAAAGAAGATGGATAAGGAGAGACTAGTTATTAAATAATTGGTACATGGGAAATTTTGGTGAGTTTAGTTGGTTTGTCATAACCCACTCCATGCCTCTTTTTTTCATTTTCAATGGTTTTTATAGTGGGATATTCAATAGGCATATGGACACCCTAGTCATAATGACCCAAACTAAATCCTTTCTAGGCACACCTATAAATATATGTGTGAGTGAATCTAGGCTTGCTCAAGAAAGAGAAGTCATAGGTAAATGGTTGTGGCAAAGAGGATGGATTCTTGATAATAGGAGCTTGATCAATTCCTCCATATATGAAATTAGTTCAAAGGTTATGGGGCCCATAAGGGATGACCATCCCAATGCAAGGATCATAATTTGGGTACATATGAAGCTTTCCATTCTCTTGTGGAGTATGGAACATGTCAAGCATCAACAAATGATATTTTTTGAGTGACAAACATTTAAAAGTTTCCTCCATGGGATCCCTATTAGGAATTTATGTTACTAATATTTGTCTAACCGGGGTAGTGGAAATTGTGGAAGCTTTAGATGTATCATGTAGAGAAGATGATGTCTTTAATGGAATGAGAACATCATTGGAATTATAATTCATGTTGCATGTTTTAAATGGAGGTGGGTCAGCGAGTATAACATGCACTTGCTCATCATGCTCAAACTTGACACAATGGTGAAAAATTGAGGATACACATGCCATAACACATATATAAGGTCATCCAAGTAGTATGTTATATTAGAAATATCCTTCTAAAACATAGAAGAGCTTAGGAATTTTATGGGGATCTACATAGATATGTAAGACAATAATGCCCATTATAGTAGCTTTGGTATCATTAAAGGAATAGAACATCATGTCAGTTTGAGACATGTAATTATCGAGAAGAACTAGATGTTTGTAGGCATAAGTGTAAATAATATTAATACTATCTCCCCCATTGATCATGACTCTTTAGACATGATTTTGATCAATATATTCACTAATAAAAAGGGTAGAACCTAATCTTTAGGGTGTCAAAGTGGAATTTTTGAATTACTAAAGGAAATTAGGGAGATGGAATTAAGAGATCTGACCAAAGCTATAAGAGTTTAGGGATCATCAGGTTGTACCTCAACCACTTTCAAGACACTAATCAAAGCTTGATGGTGTTGGGGTGAGTTTTGGATTAACTCATAGAAAGACATTTTCATAGGAGTTTGGTGAAACTATTTCACCATCAAGCTTTGAATAACATTTGAAGATGTTGGATTTGGGCCCTCAAGATGGAAATCTTAAGATTAAAAGGAGTGTCTTTGGAAAAGGGATGTGCTCAAGGAACAATAATTTTTTAATTACCTTTATCCTTTTGGTTTTGTGACCATGTGGCCACATTAACTGTGTTGATCTAAAATATAGGTGAAGGAGGTGGCAAAGGGGGTATGATAACATCTTTGGGTTTAAATTTAGGTGGAACAGTAGGAGGCATTATGGATGTTAGAGGTGGAATAATAGCAAGGTTAACAAGATTATCAACAAAGAGAATGTCGACATTTAAGTGTTGTTGAATGAATATTGTGAGGGATTTATAACTCATAGTATCATGTCTAGGTGAAAAATGATAAAGACACACTCGTGTATCATTAAACCAAGATGGCTTCAGTCTAAGAGGACTCTAAGGATTATTGGGAAGAAGAGTTATTATAGAAGATTGCAACAACTGATGTAGGAAAAAACTCTAATAGCTTGCAAGTGGGATCGCTCTTGTTATGGTAATGGCAGTGGACACCTTATTTTGTTTAGAAGTCATAGGGGCGATTTTACATGGTGACTTGTTTGGTGGTAGTGGAATTAAATGTTTTGATGACACTTTCTTGATATTAGGTATTATGGTGTAAGATGTGAAAAGCTTACTTTGTGGTAGAGGTAGTAGTGGAGGTAACTTAGCCTCTTGTTTTGCTTGGATCATTGATACTCCAATTAAAGTAGAGGGGTGTGGTCCCTAAATTAATGGTAAAGTTGAGGGTTGAAGAGGGAAGGATCGATGAGATCTAGGAAGCTTAACATTTTTTTTGTAGTTTAGGCCATGAAACTCCAACTTATGGTTGGAGAGTTAGATCTAATCTCACCTTTGGATGAATTAGATTAGAGATGGGGTGTACACCTAAAGACTTGATCTATTTTAATGTGGTAGATGCTTATGAGGGTGAGGGTTCTAACATAGATGGATGAGCTTCTAGTGATTTTAGTGAAGAAGTATTGGCTTTGTCAAAAACCTTGGGGTAAAGGGTAATGAGAGGGTTGATAGTAAAGGTAGACACTCATTATGTTGGGTAAGGATTTTTATGTCAGTCCTAAAATGCCACATGATCTAGCTTTGTGGAGTCAATAAATTATAGACTTTTCACCAACCATAAGAAGGGTTTAATGGAAGTTGACGTAGGCCTTAAAGTTTCTTCTTTAAAAGGCTAAGGTGATTTATAAATTGGGAAATTGTTGGTCTCTGCTACTTCAGGCCAAAGATGAGAAAGAGCCATAACAGGGTCTTCTTACATATAGACAAGAGAAGAGGCATGGTATTCCATGGGTGGAGGAGAGGTAGGTGAAGAGGGTTCCTTGAGGGGGTAGAGCATATGAATAATTTCTCCCTCAACATGTGGGTGAGGAATAGTTAAAGTATGATCTTCCATAGGTAAAATAAGTGGTAAAAGAGGTAAAATTAGAGTAGGCACAATAGGTCTATCGTCTAATGTAGGAGTAGATAACAATGACTCTTCTAGGTGTAAAGGTGGGTTGGATGGGGTATTAATCTCCATTGGTGGAGGATAGGTAGGTTAAGAGGGTTCCTTAAGAGTGTATAACATAGTAATGATTTTCCCCTCAACATGTGGTTGTGGAATGGGTAAGGTGTGGTCTTCATGTGGTAAGAGGATAGGTAACATTGGTGCAAAATGAACTAACAATATTGCCTCCTCTAATGGAAAAAGGAGTGGTAAAGGTGGATCTTCCTCACATGGGAGTGGAATGGGTGAAATAGGCTCTTCTACTTGGGGAGGTAGAATGGGTAAAACAAATGCCATTGACTATGGGGAAGGAGTCAATAAAATGGGTGCTTCTTGTTGTGGGAGAGGTTGACCTAGAGGTGAAGGAAAGACAATATTAACCATGTGGATATTATGATCACCTGAGTTAGTCATGGTCTAAACAATATTTTGATTGGGTCAATGGTTAAGAAAAGGATGTTTGAATACATCTATATTTTGACTAGCAGGTACATTAAGATTATCCAAGATAAGATCACCCCTATTAAGCATGTCTTAAACAATGTTCTTGAATATTTTAAAATTATTATAATTATGGCCTTTAACTCAATGGTAGCTACAAAACTCATCCTCCTTATACCAAGCTGGAATAGGATGGGAGGGGTCAAACTATATAAGAGGTTCGATTTGAGGAAGGGTTATGACACCTTATTACAATTTTTTTTCTAAAATGGATGTATATGACTCCGTAATGGGAATGTATTATCTTTGTTCATACCATTGTTGGAATTTCTTGGTCAAATTTTGGGAAGTTGAGGAATTAGGTTGGTTTGTGGTTGTGGAAGAAGCTGATTTAATGACTACCATATTGGTGGAGCCTTTCAATTTTTGGTTAGAAGGAGAATTTTTAGAAGAAGATGAGTCATTTGATTTAGATTTGGAATTCTTACTATGCAACTTGACTCTGACTTCATCTATATCCCAAATCCCAAGTTTTTGTGCCATTGTAAAGGCCTCATCAAATGTGTAGAAAGTTTGTACTCAAAGTGTGGATTAAATGTGCTTATAAAATGCCCTTGAGAAGATCTCAATAAGCTTAGGTTGGGTAAGGATAAGGAGATTTGATTGATCAAGCCTCTCCAGTGACTGACAAAATCTATGATAGACTCATCATCAAATTAACTAATAGAATAATGGTCTATAATAGAAACATTTTTAGAATTGATAATAGATAAATGGTTTAGGAATATTTGTGCAAGTTGGGTAAATGAAAAAAGGGAGTGCTGAGTTATAGAGCTATACCAATCTAAGGTAGCACCCAAAAGAGACATAGGGAAAGTGTGAAGTAATAATGCATCATCATGCCCTATTAAATAACAAACATGTCTAAATGCTCAAAAATGCTAGTGTGGGTCCTCTTTACTCTAGAAATGAGTAAATTTGGGGATTTCCCATTGTTTTGGATAAGGGTGAATAGGCATAGAAGGATGGATGGGTTTATTGCATATATGATCATAAGATAACACATTCTTTAAACCCAAAATAGATGTCTCTAGATTAGACATTTTGTCTATTATCATCTCAATGAGGTTTGGAGGGGGATTAGTTTGGGAGATACCTCCTAAGTTATAGATAACTTGATAGGAAGCAGAGAGAGTGTATGACATAGCTTGTTGAGGTTGTGTTGGGGTGACATAAGGATAATGAGTCATAGGCTAGGGGAAAAAATAAAAGGGGCTTGTCCCATTGGGTTAGAGACTATGCTTTGGTTGGATGTTGTTATTATAGGTTGGGTTATTATCATGGTTAAAGTAGATGAAGGGTGAGTCATAACTTAGGTAATTATAGGTGTGAGAGTAGATGGAACAGGTACCACTAAATTATGAAATGGGGTGAGAATTGACTAATCTACTTGTGGTTGTAGAAGTAGGGAAGTTACACCAGGGTTTAGGTGGGATTAGTTAGTTGGCAATGCTAAACTTTGGACATTATTTATGGCTGGGTTACTTATCAAAGTGGTGGTTTGAGTAACCATGGGGAAAATAGTGGAGACAACTAAAACTATATTTGTCTCCATTAGATAGGTTAACATACCATAGATTGGGTCACTTGAAGAATTATGGGTTCAGCTCATGGCAAGGTAATGTTGAAGGGCTGCCACATTGCGATCAAAAAATTTATCAAAATATTGATATCCTTTAGGCACAATGGTAATTTGGTTAGGGTTGGGAGTATGCTCTGTATCTAAAATATGCTCCATCATAGAATTAGTATCAAGAGGGGAAGGTGGAAGTGGTTACCAACTTGCATAATTGGCAAGAATTTTGGCTTGAGTTTATGTCAATACCATATAAGAAGAAGTATTTAATAATATGTATTAATGATAGAATAAGGAAAAACCAAGTTTGGGTGTAGGTAAGTAGGTTATTTTAACTTGTTTTGAGCAAAAGAAAATTACAAATTCACCAATGTCAGTGGGATTAATCGATGTCGGTAGTTGAAGTTTGCTGATGTTAGTGTAGTTAACTAATGTTAGTCACTATGATATCCTAGGAGATGGAAAATCCAATGTTTTAGAAACCTAGAGGTAGAATCTAGGTAAAATAGATGATGCAAGAGTACACTTAGAAAACCTGATATAATAGGTTATACAAACTATGTATTACAAATAGTGTTGATTTTGTGAATCAATGGAAAACATCTTTACCAACTCCAAAATATAGAAGGAAATAGAAAATTAGAAAAGGAACATACAACCAATAATTATTAACTCCTATAGATTAATTTTAGTTTCATGTTGGCTTAATACTTAATCAGATAGTGAGAAGAGATTTTGGTTAGTGAAGGTAATAGAAAGCAATCTAGAGCTAGTTTAAGGTTAGTTTTAGTGCTCAAGAGGAAATATGTGTTAGACCAGGTACGTGGCTTACTATAGGAGATTTCTCCTCAAAATTCATAGACCTAAATCTAAGCTAGGCCACTTAACCAAATTATACTTTCTACCTAGAGTTTATACTCTACTAAATAATGGAGTGGGTTCTCCCCTTGGTGGTGAAATCTAAGTAGGATAGCCAGGTAGGGTAAGGTGATCCACCAGGTGATAAAATCTTGATGAGCCTTGTCTCAAGTGAGTTTATATGTTTTTATTTTTGAGTGTGATTTGGTTGTGTAACATAGGTGAACTACAATTCATTCATAATGCTTGTAATTAACTAGGTGAGCTAATATTCAACAGACAAATAATGAAGTGTAGTAAGTTTTACACCCAAATCTAAAATGTTTAAATTTGAATGAAAACAATGATGAAATAGGAGTAGAGAATGAAATTTAATATCCTAATGTGCATGAAAGAAAGAAATAAATAAGATATTATTTTAACTTTTAAGAAGATGATAAATTACTTTTAGAGGCAAAGAGAAAAGAAGAATGGCAAGGAAGAAGAAATTTTAGTTTATTTCCCTTAAATAGAAAATAAAATGTTGAATTTTTTGTTTTGAGGGAGAAAAGAAGGGGAAAGTGCAAGAAATGAAACTTTCACTATAATGCACCTATATGAATTCTTAAAACAAGAAATGAAGCCAAGGAAAACTATAGGGTCCCATTGGGCATGTCAAAAATGTTTTGTTAAAATTGTATCTATTTCATGTCTAAAGAAAAATAGAGAAGAAAGATAGGGACAAGTGATTAGAATGAACCTAGATTGGTTTGTGTACCATATCCAAACATTGTGATCACTCCTCTTTGGCTAGGGAGGAGGACCTACAAGTAAGAAATCACTACCACAAAATGTCTATTAGTAGGTATATGAGTGGGTTGCCGAGCTATGTGCTTGTTCCAGGAAGTGTCAAACTTCCTTAGAGATGATAGTTGACTTTTGAGAGATAAAAGAGTAATAAATAACCAAGATAATATAAAATAGAGAGTAAAAGAGAGATTATGTTACCATTATTCATGACCTGAGTACAATAGAGAGTAACAAAGTGTATGGGGTATATTCAGTTTATATTTTGGAAGTTGTTTGGGCATGTTTTAAAAGGGGTACTAAAATTCCATAGTTGATGACATTAGTTAGGATTCTGAGGTTGGTGAGAAAGTGTGACTGATATTAGTTAGGTAGTCAAGGTCTATAAGGATGTGTGACTGATAGCTATTGAGAGACCGATGTCGATAGGGGCAATAATTTCCTAAGAGCTTGCAAAAAGGATTTTCTTGGTTTAGGAAATGGTTTTGGTCAGGTTTGAAAAGCTATGGAGAGTTGTGTGTGTGTGAGAGAGAGAGAGAGAGTATTATTTGGATGGATCTAGTCAGAGGTTTGGTGTGTTGGAACAAGGGGAAACAAGTGGGGAAGCTTTATAACTCCTTCACAGGGGTTCAGTTAGGAATGTGTAAAACAATAAATAGTAGATATAAAGTGATTATAAAGTAACTACTTAAATAATTATAGAATAAGTGATGTAATTATTTGTAGAGGTGATTGAATGATAAGTGTTGAATGGATGGCTCCTATCAAGCTTGCCAAACTAATGCCCTGAATGGAGAAAACAAGTGTGTGTTGTTGGTTCTCAAGATCTTGGTTCCTGATATAGATTGACTTATGCAAGGTAGCAATAAGAAAATATGTGGAAATTTGAATGCCAAAAAGTCTATATAAAAATGAGTTTTATATATTTTTTCTAACCTAAACATTAGTTTGGATTTTGGTTTAAATATCTGATGTCGGTGATCCCATCAATGTCAGCTATGGGTTGATTGACACCGATGGCATGAGAATAGGTAAAAGTATGATTTTAAGCCTATTTTATATTGTTTCTTGTGCCTAGTGTGGAATCCATTAGGAAATAATAGAAATGGGAGGTTAAGAAGGTTTTAGTTGATTAAGAATTTATTTTTGGGGTGTGAACAAGTCACAGGTAGTTATGATAAGGGGACTAAATCTTGAGGTGACTTAGGGAGTAAGAATTAGTCTTAAGATGAGGTGGCTAGGTAAGGTGGCATAAGTGGTTTTTAATTAACTTAATTAAATATTTAAAATTAAATAAATGTGTGAGGGGTAAAATCATGGGTTAGGGAGGCTAATTTTTATTATTGAAAAGGGGCTCAAGGGGGGTTTGGACATAAGGAGTTATGCATGTATGACATAATTTTGGTGTCTATAATGTGTCTATGATGATTCAATCTATGGGTGGGAACACACTCCATTTTTCCTATGATATAGCCATAAATGCAAAGAATTTCCTTGTCTGAACAAGGAATATTTCTCTTATGCCTCCCATGCCATTGTTCCCTGATTTACAACCCCTTAGTCAATTTGCATCACGTACCTTGGCTCCTTTTCCTAGTAGTGAGAAATTTTATATTTTTCCTTCCAATGAGATTCATGAATTAAAAATATTGTTACAAAGTGTTACTAATTAGTTTTTGGTCCTCAAGAGACAACAAGCCTATGCATATATACCACACCAATCATACAATCAATTTGGACAAACTAATAAACCTCTTTTCTAAGGTAATGGTAAAGGACAAGGTCAACTCACCCAAGCTAGGCCTTATAAAAGTTATAATCCTAATGCTCCCTCATCTTATAAATCCCTTGTTCCCTTTTGAGATAAAATTTTCCAAGAACAACCATGTTATCCATATTTTGAGCAAAACCAAAAGCAAGTTACTTATGTAAATGAGATGCAAAACTAAACCATGGCAATGTAAGGAAACCAAATACCACAAGTTCCAAATATTGAGATGTCAATGCAATATGAGATGGAAAATGGCCAAGTGAATTATGTTTCTACTCTCATAAATAACTTTGAGGGATAGTTTTGTGCCATAAATCATTTAGAAAATCTAAGCAACATCAATGCTAGTGTATCTTCTAACACTAGATCCAAAAGGAGGGCTATTGAATAAGCTCAAGGGGCCAATAAAGGACTTGTTTTGATCCATTAATCATTTAAAATGGTGAGAGGGCATAATAAATCTCCTAAAGTATAATAAAATTAGATATTTCTAAACATGAAGTTAGTTCCTACACGTCCACCTCCACAAGATACATCATAAAGTGCTAGTGCTCCCAAAAAGATTCCTAAGGTAAGTAATCCTTCCATCAATGTGGTGGAATAGATGAAGAAGCTTCATATAAATATCTCATTTTTGGACTCTTTAAAAATACCAGGGTAGAAATATATACTCCAAAATGAATTACATGGATTAGGTAAGCAAGTTGGCCCACCTAGAAGTGACAACGTGGTTCTAGTTAATGGAGCTCAATATATTGATGGTCAAGTGAAAAAGAATGAGAAATATCATCATTTATATCTATATATAATAATATGTGATTTATTAGTTCAAAATTTTATCATATATAGTGCAGCTAGTACTTTAGTCATGCCAAAATGTATAGCAGATAAAATTGGCCTCAAATATGAGCCAATCACTAAGGGAGTCTTGCAATTGGATGGATCACTAGCTAAGACTTTGGGGATTGTGAAAGACTTGAATTTAATCCTTTATTATTTTCCCACTTTTTATATTATTTATGATGTGGTGGTGGTAGATTTACCTCCATACGTTTCCCTTTGCTTCTCAAGAGATTTTACATCTAAGATAGGGGTATTTGGTAGTTAATTGGTCCTATATTGTGTTTAGGACAACGTATGGTACTAAGGTGAAAATTGAGTAATAAAATATTCACAAAAATCACTTCGAAACCTACTCACCTAAGGTGTAAAATGTTAACTATGCCATCATTTATGAAGAGGAAATTTACATTGACCAATATCCATATCTTCCCTTGAGGGAGTTTCTAATTTGTTCCTAGATAAATGGGGAAATGAACATTATGAGCATGATCCTTACAAGTTTATTGAAGAATCTAGTATTGGGGTACACTATATGCATGATAAGGACTCTTTCATACCCAATCTATTGAAATAAAGTGAGGATGTGATTTTTTTATGGCAGCTCTTCTTTGATGGGTCTAGAAGCAAGATTGGGGCAAGTAGTGGAGCAATGTTGGTTTCACCCTCTAAATAAAGGTGTTATTAAAATTTTAGATTTAAATTATCATGAAATTATAATGTAGTATAATATTATACCCTTATTCATGGCCTTGAATGGTCTAGAAAAAGAGGAGTTAAGGAACTTTAAGTATATAGATATAATGAGCTTGTTATTAATCAATTTAGAGGCAATATTTTGACCAAGAAATCTTTGCTTAATTCCTATAAGCATAGATTTTGGGATCTTTCGGAGGATTTCCAAGCCTTAAAAATCACATCCATCCCAAGAGAGGATAACAATCATGTTGATAGGTTGGCATATATTGTATCTCAATTTGATGTTCTAAGAGGCATAAAGGAAGACAAAAAACAACCTCATATAAAGGTGATTATTAGGCCCTCCATGCTGGATAATGTCACTAATTGGTAGGAGTTTGAGAGTGACCATAAAATATATATTTTTTACAAGAGGAGGTTGAGTTCTCTACTAAAAATCATTCTAAGTTATAACAAAAATATGGAGGGAAGATTGTCCAATTAAAGTCTAAAAAGCTTCCCAAAGGCCTAGTGATACTTGAGAGCATATTCAATTATGATGACTAGCTAAAAATGGAGAAGATAATCATGCATACCCATAAATATAACTATGAGAGGGTAAAATTATTTAAATATAAGATAATTTCACTTGGAAAGGTATGCACTAGTCAAGAGAGACATGCTTTCATTGAGTTATGTAAAGATTCTAGTCATATTTTTACATGGGAGTATAGTGACTTAAAGGGTTTTGATCCAAGCCTAGCTAAAAAAACCATAGATATAGATGAAAATTCCAATTCTATCAATAAAATACAAATGCCAATCAATATTAAGGTTGAACCCCTCATGAAGAAATAACTTACCAAGTTGATTGAGTCTAGAATCATCTTTCCTATCAAGCATTCTTCTTGGTTGGCCAACTTAGTCCCTATTAGAAATAAGATTGGGGAGATCAAGTTGTATTTGGACTTTAGGGATTTTAATAGATTCTCCTTGAAATATCATTATCCCCTCTCTTCTATGGATCAAATTCTACAAGTTGTGGTACGTAGTGAGAGTTTTTCTCTCTTAGATGGGTATTCCAGGTATAATCAGATTTTGGTAAAAGAAAGTGAATAATACAAGACAACCTTCACTACTAATTGGGGTACATATTTCTATAGGAAAATACCTTTTGGATTGTAAAATTCTAGGGCTACTTCTTAATGTGTAATGGATATTTATTTTCAAGGACTAATCAATGAAATTGTATTGGTATATCTTGATGATGTGATAGTTTTCTCCAAGGATACAAATGATCTCTTGAAGCACCTAAGGAAAGTTTTTGAGTGGTGTAGAGAGTTTGAGATCTCTCTAAACCCAAAGAAGGGTGTGTTTTTTGTGCATGAAGGTAAACTCTTAGGATATATTTTCTCTAATAAGGGTTTATTCATTGATCCCAAAAGGGTGAATTCCATCTTGGCATTGTCATTGCCTAAACATAAGAAAGGTTTACAAAGTTTCTCTGGTAAGATCAATTTATTAAGGAGATTCATTCCTAACTTTTCCAAATTGGTCAAGCCTCTAACCTCCATGCTAAGGAAGGATGAAGTGTTCACTTGAACAATAAGAAGAAAGGAAAGTTTTGAAGAAATCAAACAAGCCATTGCCCCAGATCCTAATCTTGCAAGTCTAAATTTTTCCAAGGATTTAAATTTGTATAATTTTGGGAATGAAGAGGGAATCTTTGCCATGATCACTCAATAAAATGATGAGAATTTGGAACTTCCTATTTCCTTCTTTATCCAAGGTTAGAAGGTTATGAGATAAGATATACTTATGTTAAAAAACAAGTGCTTTCAGTTGTTAGGAGCTTAAATAAGTTTAGACACATGCTATAAAATAACAAGATTCATATACTTGTGCCTTATCCTACTGTCAAAGACTTTCTTTTGAGTAGATATTTTAATGAGAAGAGGGTAGGATGGATCACTAAAGTGATGGAGTATGATGTGTAAATAAAGACAAACAAGCTAATAAAGGGAAAAGGGTTATGTGAACACCTTGATTCAGATTTGGAGGACCAAAGAGAGGTTTTTTTAGCACTCCATGATGAACCTATAATAGTTTTAATTTCATCCATGAGGATTTAGACACAAGACATAATCTATTTGTTTCAAACCAGTGAGTGTCCACAAGGTCTTGATAGAGCTAGAAGAAGGTATTTTAGGTTACAATCTATTCCCTATGTACTTATTGATGGAGTGCTATTTATGTAGGAATTTTTAGGTGTGATACTAAGGTGTATTGATTTTGATCAGATTGATAAAGTAATATTTGATTTCCATTATAGACCAGTTGGTGGTCATTTTTCTCTAAGAACTACAACTACTAGGATTATGAGGGCTAGATACTTTTAGCCTATCTTGTTTAAAGACAATCATTTTTAGGTAATAGAATGCCAAAAGTGTTCTCTTTTTTATGGTAAACTCTTCATCCAATCCAAGTTGAGCAATGCTTCAAGTAATGGGGTTTGGATTTTATACGCCTAATCAATCTGTCTTCTAGTGCTGGTCACAAATGGGTGTTGATTGCCACTGATTAGTTTACAAGATTGGTGGAGGCTATATCCCTTAAAGAGGAAAATGAAAACTTAGTCCTAGACTTCTATGAAGGTATAGTAACTAGGTTTGGACCTCCTTCAACAATCATCTCAAATAATGCATTGTCTTTTCTAAGAGAAAGGACAAGTGAATGGGATTTGAAGCATGACATCTATCTTATCACTTCCTCCAACTATTATCCCTAAGGGAATGGAATAGTTGAGTCCATAGATAAGAATCTAATTAGGATCATAAAGAGGATAATGTAAGAGAATCAAAGGAATTGGCATTCCAAGTTAAAGGTATCCCTTTGGGCTGATAGGACCACCCAAAAAAGAGCAATTACAAACACACCATACATAGTTGTCTATGGAAGGGAGGCTAGATTACCTATTTCAGTTGAGTTACCAACTTTAGACCTCACCTATCATCTACAATTGATGGAGAATAAGAGCATGGAGGTTAGGTTATGGGAGTTAATTGAGCTTGTGGAGACAACAAATCAAGCTATATAAACTATGACCACTCACCAAAAGCAAACAAAGAAGTATTTTGACAAGAAATCCATGCCAAGGAGTTTCAAGGAAGGAGACATATCCTAAAATGGGATGAAGATAGGGCCAAACCTAGAAAGCACACAAAGTTTGATGCTTTGTTGATTGGCCCATATGTGATCAGTCAATGTATTTCACATAATTATTTCCAACTCTCAAAGTTAGATGGAGAGGAGATTCATATCCTAGTCAATGAGATACAAATCAAACATTATTACTAAGGTTCTCTTCCCTTGTACATGGTTTCTTGTTTTTCATTGTATTCCCTAAGTGCTTATGCATAAGTGTGCATGATCTATTGTCTTGTTTTATGTTGTCTTTGCTTGGTCTTGTTGTGGTGTTTTTTCTTGTCTTTTTATTTGGTATGTCCTTGTTGGTCATCTTCAAGAATCTATAGATTCCATTGGCCATTGTTTGGATAAGGCTACTAGTCTCTAATATAGTCAAGCATGTTACCCCTAAGAATTACCAAAAGTGTTGACCAAATTTGACCTTTGGTCAAATTTGAGTCAAAACTTAAATTAATAAACTATATATAAGTTTATACATGACCTGTAAGAGGTTTCATATTGTTATAGATTTTTACTTATCCCTAGCCTACCCTTGGTTCAAGTCTAGCCCTTTGTATTAGTCAAGTCAATGAAAGTCAACCCTAGTCAAATAGGTTCAAACCTAATCAAAGGCATAGATTATGTTGGATTGTTCCTAATCAGGTTTTTAATATGATTTAATGTCTTTATAGGTCATTTAATTATTCTTACCATGTTCAATATGTTAAAAATGCCTTGTGGGGCCACATTTTAGCTACAAAAGAGGACTTGTATGAATGGGATAAAGAGACCAACTTGTCATTAAGATATGGTTAATGTGGGGGAGGTTAGATAAGGTCATAATAACTTTATTGATATCTTAATAATTAGTTATTCTTTGAGGAAGGTAGTTTTCCTTTGTTTTTAGGCCCTTTTGGGCACTTGTACAGAATGGATCATCTCACTTTTAGGTGGAAACATTAGTTATGTGCCATTTCACCTCATAAAAATAATTTACATGATTTTTTTGTAGATAATTAATATAAAATTTCATTTCTTGTTCCCTTTTCTTCCTTCTTATCTTGGCA
Source organism: Torreya grandis (assembly GCA_037957365.1). Taxonomy (NCBI): domain Eukaryota; kingdom Viridiplantae; phylum Streptophyta; class Pinopsida; order Cupressales; family Taxaceae; genus Torreya; species Torreya grandis. The sequence continues at coordinate 16,254 of JARHVA010010312.1, read as the reverse complement.
ATAAAATAAAGGGTAACTTCAAGCACTTGGTACAAACCCTACAAGTGGAATTGGGAGGAGTGATTATATAGGTGGATGGTAATTTGAGTTCAATTCATTTTCATAAAAATAACTTTAAATTTTGTGCCTCCTCCTTTATTAAAAATGATTAAAACTCCAAGCAGCTTTTTATGGACTTACAACCATGAGGGGGTCTCCTTTTGATCCTATTTCAGGGTTTCTTATTTTGTATTGATGGGTTTATGTGTTTTATGTGTTTATTGATGTTTTTAAATACATACCCATGATTTTTATTGTTTTGAAAGGCTCAAGTTCTTGGGAGAGCCCTTATAGGCTTGTACATGCTTACAAAATGACTAGTTTTCATCAACAATCATCTCATTTACCTTATAACTATTTTTTCTAGATTAGAAAGAGTGTTTTGATGTTTTTATAAGTATTATAATTATGTTTTTTATGTATGGAAGAGTTTTAATTTGTCTTGTGGTGCTTGGAAGGCATTTCTTTGCATTTTCTTGCTTCATCATGTTCTCCCTGCATAACACAGTCACAAAACCTCACCTACAGGAGTATGATGATGTCACTAATGAAATGTAGAGGTTTTGATATGGTACTTAAATATTTTGGGAATTATTTAATTAAATTAAGTGCTGGGTAAAGTCATATATGTGTTACAAACTAGCATACTTGGAGTGTGGTCTCAGTCCTACTTGTGTATAAAGAGTGTTCATCTACAACTGGTGTCACAGGATGTAAATATGCCTTGAAGAGGTGTTTAACAATTTATCATCTACTTTTCAAGTTTAATTTTTATTTTATAGGTCCAAAAAAACACCTTGATGGTGCTATCTTGACAAGAGGGTGTCAAATCAATGAATGGAGGGTTAGACTGTCTTTACGCCCTTTTATTCCAAAATGACCAAAATAAAGGCCTTAGGGGTTTTCATAGGCATATAAAATTAAATTTAAAAGGGGTTTTGAACCATAAAATTTAATGATCATGTGGTATATATATATATATCAATTAAATTCTCTAATAATTTTGGAGAAAGAGTGGAGGTAGACGTAAGTTTAAGAGGGTCAAAACCATCCTAAAACACACTAAAATTAGTTAGTGAAGTCTACAGGGTTTCAAGGGAGATTTTACCTTGAAATAAATATGGAGGGTCCTAATCTATCCTAAGGGAGGGTAAAAAATTCAAAATTGTCCAAAACTTACCCTTAAGAAAATTAGTCATGAAATAAGATATATTTATATGTAAAGACATACTAGGTATGTACTCGATCCATATAATAGTGTAAAGTTGCACCTATAACTAGGTCATTAGGCAGTCATCATCTTTTAAAGTTTGAAAATGTTTTGGAGATTTAAATATGAGTGAAATGGAATGGTTATAAAACTATTTTATTTGGACAAGATTTTCAATCCTCAATGGAGTGTCAAGAATCCCATGGTGACCTATAACACCTATATGGATTGAGACAAAGGTCGTAGGAAAATCAAGGTCTAAGCTAGGAATATGATGTTTTAAACCATATATGGTGGATTTAATGTGATAATAATGATTAATAACTTGAATAATAATCTTATGAAAACTCCATCTACCCTATGTCCCTAATCAAACCTAGAAGAGTGACCTAGAACCAAGTAAATGGGACTATGGAAGGCAGTGGGTAGTGATAACCATTGGAAGTGATTTTAGGGTAAAAGATACAAAAGGAAAAACTTAAAAATAACAATTAAAATTGATTATATAAGATATAAATATATACATATATATATATATATATATATATATATATATATATATATATATATATATATATATATATTTATTATCATCTTGATGAGACTTCCAAAGGAAGATATATATAGGAAAACACCCCTGTTCGTTGTGACAGTTAGGCAGGGTCCTAGTTTTTGAGGGCAAGATGTGAGTTGGAATTCCTAAGAAGGAAGAGAGGGTATTAAGAATATTGATATGAATCATTAAAATCAAATGGATTTTATATCATTCCTAACACTTTCAAAGGAGACCCAAAGACCCTTCTCTCTTAGTAAAATATACTCAGTTCGTACATGCAGGTTGAGAAACCTTTGGCTCAAAGGAGTAAAATTGAGAGTTTCACTAATAAATATGGTTTTAGTTGATTTAAAAGGTTAAAAAATCATTAAATAATAATTTATATAATATATAAATATATTATGATCATGAAGGAGGTTTGGGATAAGCATTTATAATGAGGTTTGGTCAAAAGTATACAAAAAATAAGGTTTTTACCTCCATTTTTAAGGAGATTGAGATGGCTAGACCCCATAACCATGGAATTTTTAAAAATAATTTGGTAAAATTTGTAATTATTACCTTTTTAATCCTCAAAAGTATTCATTTTTCACAAAAAATTAGGGCTAATACTCTTTGTTTTGTATCAGAGGTAAGGTGTTCCCTGGATGCATAAGAATGGCAGTTTTGGGGAAAAGTGAGGAATGGTGAACCATAGATATATTGGGTTAATAAATAAGATTTTAATATATGGAGGAAAAATCGAGGAACATGAAAAAATATTCTATAAGGTTGGAGTGAAAAATATGTGGTTTGGACAAGAAGGTTTGCAGGTAGACATAGTGAGGAAATATACAAATCTAGCTCCAAATGCAAAGCCATTTCATGTTATAACCATTTAAAATCATTATAATGTATTTTATGGTGACTTTATGAGTTTAAATTATGTGTTAAATCTATGAGAATGCATATTAAGTGAAAAAACTAGTCATGTAGCCCCAAAAATGTAGGTAGACTCATTGGCAAGGTGTAGGTCTTATCCCAAAGTAGGGGTCATTCCATTTTTAGCTCTTGGTGAGATATACCAGAGATTGGAGTATGTTTATAGGGTATAAATAGAGGTGATAAAAAATTTGTAGGTAAACTCCATAGGAATCCTTATTTTGCCCATGTTGTGATCACACCCTCACATGAAACATGAAAATGACTCGAATAACAACTTTTGACACTCATATCTTTTATGAACCTTTGAATGGAAACATGAGCTGTTTTTGGATGATAGAGAGGGTACTTAGGAAAAAATAACTGATATTAATAAGTTTTTAAATTATACCAAATTTATTAACAAATGTAAAGACTAAAAACCCCTCTAAAACCCTTTTAATCCCTCATAAAGACCCAACTAGAGAGATATTGAAGTTTGAGCATCTATATGAAATGGAGGTGATATGGAAAAACTTGGATGATGTATATGACTCTCCAAGTATTCCAAACATGTAACTTAGGTATAGGGATTTGTATGAAATAGGCCAAATAGGTCTATTTTTGACATTTTTGTGGGTTTTTCAGGCATGGTGAACTTTAAAGAGACCAAATAAAATTTTGAAATAATATTAGGACTTTTTATAAGTCCTAATGGTAATTATATCTGGTATATAAACTCCTAATGTTCCTACCAACTCTCTCATTTCAGCCAGTCTAGTGAGCCAACTAGTGAACACTTAAGGAAAATGGTGAAAATCAACTAGGGAATAATTTTAAATATCTTTTCTTGAAAATAATGATACAAACATCTTTGAAAATTTTCATCCATCCTTTTTCATGTATTATTTTGAAAAATTAGAAGTTTTTTGGTGTCAAGTGTGTGAGGTGCATGGAACAGAGCCATTTTGAGACTACCAAGGATGATTATGCATGACCAAGAGAATATGAATGTTTAGAACAATCATACTTAAAACCATGGAATTTTTATAACCCATAATACTTAGAACCATCATCAAACATCACCATTTGTAGTGATAGGGAAATTTTGGAAGTCAAATCATGGAGATAGTTTTCTATGCCAAGTTTAAAGGTTTTATCCAACTTTTCACAATTCTTATGACTTGTTTTGGACAAGTAGACCTCCTGACATGGCATGGATCACCCTACCCCTCTTCTACATGTAATTTTAACTGATTTCCTCAAGTTGACACATGTCCAAGTGACATTTGGACTTCCTTTGCTTGATTCTCCTCTCAAGGATATAAATATCATTATCTTGGCTCTTTTGAGTAGCCTCTATTGGTTAATGGGGAAAATCTAACCAAATTTATATTTAAAAAACTCTTGATGAAATATACAAGTGATTTTTACACTCACATATTGTTTTATTAAGTATATATTTGAATCTTATTGATATTGTCTAGTGAAAGAGTTGTTTTTCTATCATGTAAATCTTGGTCATATTCCAATGTGTAAAAAGGGATGTTATTGTAGGTATTTGATAGTATTATTTCCTAAGTGTATAGGTGTTTTAGAATTGTTTTATGTTTGTATTCCCTTCATGGAATCATTTATCACCCTCCTAAGTGTCAAGTAACTTCTTGGATATAACTTATGAAATATTTTTATGACAATACATTCTATGTTGTGAGTTTGTGTGAGATAGTCTTGTTTGCCTTCAAGTAGTGAGTTTTCAGTCAAATAAGAGGATAATACATACTGGTGCATTACTATCTTTAGTTTTATTAGTCATTTTCCTAATCCCTTTTCATTTATAACTTGATAGATAAATAATATCTTTGAAGAGTGCATCAAGGGGATCTAGCCCCTCATCTAGAGATTCATTTCTCAATATTACCACCCATTAAAAGATAAATGTTTCCATGGTGCCACTTGGATGAAGAAGATTAGGCATCTCCTCAGGGGTGCAAATCTAAGTGTCAACAATTACCACTAGACCATACACAATAGTAGCATAGAGAGGGTGAGCCACATAATTATGTTACATTAGAGGAGGATGTGGACATGGATGAGGAGGAGGTTGTATATTATGACTCTAATCTTGAGTGGTAGGAGGGAGGCCTAGGTAAGATGTTAATTTTTATTTTTATAATTTTAGATAGTATTTTGATTTATTTTATTTGTTAGTACATACAATGTATTTTCTTACATCAGGTAGTTATGATTTATTTATTGTGTTATTTTTTATTGAATATATTATGGGCATATTGAGGAGGATGATATGGGATATCTTGATCAATATATTTTAGTTTACCATTGGCTTGATGTGAGACCAATTACTGGTAGATCATAAGCTCCGTATAGGGATTGGATGCCACGTAGATGTATTTTCCTTATCATATCATGCCTCATCCATGATGACATATTTGAGGATGGAGAAAACATTTTGTTTTTGACATTAAGGAGGGTGAATGCCTTGGTGGATACTATGGTGAGGGGAGGAGGTGGATGAGCCTCTAGACATAGGATTGGGAGGATAGTATCATAGTTTAGTATAGATGGGGTCATCTTTCTAGATACTGGCATATATATCATGAGGTAACATCGATGAGAGGTATCAATAGAGTCACCTCTAGAGCTATATTCATGGACATTCCTCTGACTTAGTTCCCTCCTAGAGGAGGAGGATATACTTATGAGATTTTTTTATGGATGTGTTTGGCAACATTGATGTAAATATGATTTTTTTAAATGCCTTGAGGCATGTTGGCCTTCTATGGATGTGTTTTTATTAAACATTTTTATTTTATAAACTCAATAGCCTATCATACACACACACATATATAGATGTTTTGGAGTATCTTTTATTGATCATTATGTAATGTGATTTTATTTATTTTATATTATCTTTTTATTTTATACACTTTAAAGGACTAGATATATAATGATGTATGGATATGTCTATTTTATTTCATTATCAATATGTTTTTATGGGAAAATGGTTATGTATATCTAGAAATATAATGTATGCAAACATTTTAATGGTGATATATGTTCATATGTGACTACAAATATGCTAATATTTATTTTTTCAAGTGATTACATAATTGATTTATTCACATAATACATTACTTCCAATTTGTTGCAAGGGATGTAAAGGCAAAACAAAATAGAAGGGAGGTGAATCATCACTAAAAAAAAATTTAGGACAAAGGAATATGGCCTCATCCTTATGATCAAATGAGGATGTGTACTTATTTAAAAACATATACAATAATGACTTTATGGGATTCATCTAGAGAGAATGTGATTTTATAGAACTAATGACTAGGAAAAGGTTACCTTCTTTGAACACAAACATATAGATTTTTTTTAAGAACTTTATTTTTGCCACTATTTTATGATTTAACATTGATTTTGCATTTACCTCCTATTCATCTATGTGACCCTTTATACCTCTTTGAATAATTATTTATTAAGTGGTGTTATTTATGTACCCTTAATACATTAAATTACATTGGTTAAATAATAATATATTTTATTATTTATCATGAGTTTATTATCATGTAAATAAATAATAAAATATACTAAACAACCTTTAGATATGTTGTACCTCTTAATGTGGTGGTTGGAAAAAGGTCACATTATAATGGTCATATTATCTTGCCTATATAATAGGGTTTATCTTGTAAGATGTAATGAAAAATGGAAGTGAGAGGAAGAACTATTGTACTGGGTACTTGTTAGTTTATTATAATATGAATAATATTTGTGGGTTTTTTAACCTATTAGAGGTTTTCCCACATATATCTTGTGTTGGTTTCATGTATGTCTTTTCTCTAATACCATAATAAAAGATGCAAAATAATACATACAAGAAATGGATCTAGCTATTAATTTATATTTATATATTTTTTAAATAAATAAAATGGAATTAAATAATTGAATGAAAATAAAAAATATATCCAAATATTTTAAATTTTAAAAAGGATTAAAATCAAACTATCAAATTTAAATTGCTAACAAGGCTCGATGGTGAGTTGGCTAGCCTAACTTGCTAGTACACTTGTATGAGGCAGGTCTTGTGTTTAAATCCATTCAATCTTTAATTTTGGTCAAAATTAATTTTTATTATAAACAATTTTTTTAATTTGTGTGCTCACTCACGTGGGAACTTATCCCAATTCAACAACTTTGTTTGACATTTAACCCTATCAGCTATTTGTCGACCATAGTCATCTAGCCAATCGATTTATAGGTTTTGGCATGTTTCAAACACATTAAGAAGGTATTTTATTTGATTTTAAACCTCATAATATTTATTTTACAATAATCTGGTCAAATAGTGTAATTTATGACCGTTGTGACTACTTTTATGACACTTGCAACTTTCACCCTTATTACGATTATTTGTGTTTTATGAATTATTTTGGAATCAAATAAGTGGATAGTGCTGTTTATTCACTAGAATATTTGTTTTTATTTCAAAATCAAGTATAAAACATGTTAAAAAATTTTATTTCTAAACCCTTTTTTGTCTATTTAGTATAAAATGGAAACTTGTAATGTTGACTTTAAAAGGAAGAATGAATATTCATGACTAAAATTATAATATGAATTACTCATAATAAATATATCTAATGTTTGGATAACCTAGTATCATATTATTAGTGAATTTATTATATGTGAATCACATAACTTGTTAAATTGAACATGCTTGATTTCAAGCTTACATACATTCCTATTGAAGGTTGTGTTAAATTTTGATCCAAAAAGAATGTGTTATAAAGATAATCCCTATTTAGAAACATCTTGTTGGTATTTTTTTTATCTAACCATTACTAGGATAGATATTTCATAAGTTGTGGGTGTTGATTCTAGATTTATGAAGGATCCATACTTGGATCATTGGAAATTAGCAAAGTATATACATTGGTATATAAAAGGAACTATAAACTTTGGTTTACATTATTCTTCTTTTGATTATGCTAATTTATTTAGTTATTGTGATGATAACCATACTATGATGATTCTACTTCTGCATATGTGTTTATGTTTGGTGTAAATGCTATCACTTGGACCACTTCATGTTAAAGTTTTTAGAGAAGCCTTGTGGATATGAAGGATGATAGAAGAACATCATGTGGAAGTTCCTAATTGTACCAAGCTTCTTAGTGATAGTCAAAATTGTATAGCTTTGGTGAAAAATCCAATGCAACATTAACGAACTAAAGCCTATTCAAGTTCATTCAATCCTAGACCTATCTATGTTACCATTGATGGGGAGTGTACATGAAAATGTCAATGTAAATTTTTAACAGCTATGTGGGTCATGTGTTTCCTTATATCTATATATACTTATTATCATTTTAAATTATTATAATATATCACTTTATGTGATTTTAGTAAACTACATGTAAAATTCTACATTGTACCCAAAAAATAGTATCATGGAGGTCTTTATGTAATAAAAGACTCCAATATGCTTGGTTGATTATTCATGATAAATTTTGAGATTTATTCTCACTATGGGATGTAGTCTCATGATCATGCTAGCCTAAACTCACTCTATGTGACTATGGTTACATAGTGTAATACCTTTGGGTATCTATAGTTGTATAGTGTAATTCCTTTAAAGTCGATTATGTGATTATAGTTACATAGTGTAATACCTTTGGGTATATATTTTTAAATAGTGTAATACCTTTGGGTGGCTATGATTACATATAATAATTAATTTAAAGGTGACTATGGCATTATGAAGGATGTTTCCTTCAATTATTACCTCCTAAAACTCATTATGTGGATGGTTCATGGAGTGTAACTTCATTATGTTGTTACCTCATAAAACTCATCATGTGGATGGTTCATGGAGTATAAATTAATTTTTATAAAGATGATTATGGCATGAATTCTCACTTAGAATTAAGGAGGAGTATTGGAATAATTAATGGTTAAGTGGTGTTATTTATGTACCCTTAATACATTAAATTGCATTAGTTAAATAAATATATATTTTATTATTTATCATGAGTTTATCCTCATGTCAATAAATAATAAAATATATTAAATTACCTTTGGAGAGATTAGACCCATTAATGTTGTGGTTGAAAAAGTTCACATTATAATGGTCAGATTACCTTGCCTATATAATAAAGAGTTTATATTGTAAGATGTAATGAAAAAAAGAAGTGAAAGGAAGAAATACTATATTTGGCACTTGTTAGTTTATAATAATATGAATAATATTTGTGGATTTTTTTTACCTTTTATAGGTTTTACCACATATATATTATGTTGGTTTCATGTATATATTTTCTCATGATATAATATCTAGATCCATTGCTCGTATATATTATTTTACATGTTTTATTAAGACATAGTCTCATGTGACCAAGAAGAAAAATGAGGTCATCATAAAAAAATAGATGTAAGTAATTAAGGGCCTCTCCCACCAATTATAACCCCAAAAAATTAGTAAAATGTGGGGACTAAACACCAAATGTTAACAAAGGGTGAGAAATACATGATTTTGAGTTTTGCATTTGCATAAGATTTTAACTTTCAATTTTTATCTCTTTCTCTCTCTTTTTATTTTTTAAGGATATTATCCCCAAACCTTTATCTCATTAAACTATTAGGATGTAAGGATTAATCACTGAGGTCCAAGGTAGGCAAGCAAAGTCACTTATGTTTGACCATGCTAATGTTTTATTTTTCAAAGGCATCATAAATTAGGACTATAAAATAAGTAGGTTTATAGACTCCAATATAGGCCAAATTTTTTATAAGTTATGAAATATGTAGGGAAAGAGGTTTAATTTTCTCATAAGAATTGGGACAAATATTAGTTTAACATGTTTATTTTGATGTGGTAAATAAATGTGATAATAGGGTGAATTTTATGCATTATATTTTAGAAAAACTCGTATTGAGCAAACTAATTAGCTAAATACCCATAACATCAATAATTATACTATGATAGTGTATGTGTGACATATGGAAATTAAATGTAGGTGAACATGGGGTGGCATGTGGGAACTAGATATAGAAACATTTTAGATTCAAAGAGTTTATGGACACACCAAACTATTTACCCTCTAAAGTGAATAACTGATATGATCCATTATTGAAATATTTTTTTATGAGGTAGGGGCTCAGCCAGATGGTTATAATTTTTTAACCCTCTCCATTATTTTTGTTGATCTAATTATCAAGTTTAAAGACAAGGTCTCCAATATGGATTTAATTCTCATGGATGTTTTTATTGTATTGTATACACATGTGGTTGGTGTAGGCAATGTGATAATTGGTAGTAGTGATTTTATGTTTGTCTACAAGTTATAACATGTCCATATGTCCTTCTATATATTCTTATTAATCAAGGATGCCCCAAAGGGAGACATGAAGTCTAGGTATTTATACCTCTAAGACTTGAATATATTTATAACCAAATACTAATAAATAGGGGGTTGGTTCTATGGTGTGTTAATAGTTGTTCTATAGTCATAGAGAATTGGTTAGAGATGTAGATGGCAATCCCATTTAGATTACTTAATGGTATTGACTAGGATTGACTTTAGGGTTTTATCGGTAGCCTTGGATTGGATGTTAGCATATGGATAATACACAAAAACTAGGTGGTGTGATATAGTGAATTTCTCACATAGTTCACAAACCTTGATGTTATTTAAGGGGGATCTATTGAAAATAATGAGGACCTTTAGGATCCTAAATAAACAAAGGATATGGTTTAATACAAACCTTATGATAACATATCTAGTCATAGTTGTGAGGGGCATCACGTCTACCCATTTAGTGAAATATTCAATTAATGTGATGATGAAATGGTGTTCATCTAAAGAATTAGGAGAGAGTTTACGTACTAAGTCTAGGCCCCAAGTAGAAAAGGGCCACAAAGTGATGATGGGTTATAATGCCCTGGGGGGAATATGTATCTTGTGTGAAATTTTTATCACTTCTCAAATTCTCATACATACTCAACATAATCATGTTTTAGGGTGGTCCATAAATATCCCATCCTATGGAATATTTGAGCAGTCACATGGAAAATTAATTTTCCACCACACACACTACTATGAGAATGAAAGATGATGTTCTCTAACTCTTCTTTGTTGACACACCAGATTAAGATGCCAAAAAGGCCTTGAGATAAAGGAGTATTTCTAAGATGACATATTTCGATGTGATAACATGAAGGTATCTCCTCTATTGTGAATTTATATCTTTGAGGTAGGTTAGATAAATAAGGTAAATAATTATATATGTGTACAAAAGAGAGGAACTAATGGTGGCTTTTCTATATGGCATATTAGTTTTTAGGGAAAATTAGTATCTATGAGGTCTTTAATGTCTAGAGGGGAATATGTCAAACAACCTATGATGATTTGTGATTGAATGTAATTTTGGTTGATATAAGTCAATTTGAACTCATTCAGAAGCATGATTAAACATCCAACCTTCCAAAAGAGGGTTGGTTTGGTAAGTAACTTTTGTAAGGCTTGGGATATTACACCTCTCATTCCTTGATTAAGCATGTATTTTGTAGTCACTTGGTCACAAACACTATTGTTTGGCATTCTTTATCTACCTAGGTGTATCATGTCTCATAATTGACAAGAGTTAGGATAATTAAATAATTCACACATTCATTATCACTGTTGTCTTCTTGAGCCAAAATACCCACAAGAGACACCTTAATTTCCATTATGTAGAGTATACATGACTTGTCTGTATTAGGTTCCATGAGTGTTAGAGGGGACATAATAAAGTGCTCTATTAATTCAATTAGTTTTAGATAATTATTTGTCTAATTTAATCCACTTATATATTTAGTTATATAATTTATGGGATTCATAGTGTAGGTGAGGTTAGGGACAAATAACCAGATAACTCATAGTTTTCTTTAAAATGTCATAATTCTAGATTCATCTATGAGAGGGTTTATTTCTAAGATATCTTTTATTTTTATAGGGTTGATGTCTATCCCCCATTTTGAGATGATGTATCCTATGAGTTTCCCGCTAGTGACTATTAACATGCATTTATATAGATTGAGGGTAACTCCATATTCAATCAATCATGTGAGGATAATACGTAATAATCTTAGGTGGTCTTTATGCCACCTTTATTTTCCAAGTAAGTCATCTATTTAGACCTCCAATATTTTGTTAATGAGTTTAGGGAATATTTGATTCATGTCCCTTTGATACATTATCTATATTTCATCTAGGCCAAAGGGAATTAAAACATAGAAAAAGGTTCCTAAAGGTGTGGTGAATGATGTCTTTCTTTGATCTTCATCAGAGATGCATATTTGGTTGTATTCCAAAAATACATCCATGAGTGATAATAACCCATATCCTATGGTTTCATCATTAATGATGTCAATATAGAGGAAGGGGAAATCATATTTTTGACATGCATTGTTTATGTCTTAAAAATAAATACATATTCTAATCCTACCATTATTTTTTAGATGTTAAACATGAATTTGGAGTAGTTAACATGCTTAATTAAATTAAATTTTAAGAGTTTAATAAACTCATCCTTTACCATGAATATGACCTTGGGTTTGATGGGTCTAAACTTTTATTCGATGGGCTTCACATCATATGTTTTAACCAATTTGTGGATGAATACATTAGGATAAATGGTTATCATGTTAGTATAAGAGAAATAAAAGGATTGAGAATGATCCATGAGGATTTCCTTATGGTCTTCCACCTCTTATTCCAAAAAGGAAAATCCTAGCTTGAGAAGTCTAGGGTTCTCCTCTATCCCAATATTTATGTTAGTATTTTCCTCAATGAGGGATGAATTTCCCTCCTTTAATATTTTGGGATATAATGTAAGGTTACCGCATTCATATTATACATATAAAACATCATGTTCATTGTTGGAGGAGAGGTAATCCTCTATGTGTTATGAGGATTAATCATAGTCTCGAGGGGTGAGTTTGGATAGTAGGTAAATGAGAATCCCATTTTATGATGAAAATAGGTGAGGTCATCATAATTTTATATGAATTAAATGATATCCTAATCTTTATCAATTAGATGGAAGATAATAGGGTTCTCATTGTGCCTGATATGGGTGACTATTTGGTTATTAGGGGCCTTACTTATGAGAGGCTCTATCATGACTAAGACTATAAAATATGATTATGGGATTATTAGATGGGGGATGAATTGTGTAGATAAGGAATCCATAGAGTCTCTAAGCTAGTTAATTTATCTAGGGAATACTTTAATAGAGATGAAATTGAAGTCCCTAGAGACCTTGTGAATAGTGGTCTTGTAAAAGTGGATGTGTTTGGCCTTTATTTGGTAGACTTCAAAATCATGGTTTTACACTATTTTTGAATCCCATGGATCTTTATGTTTTATATACCTATGCTCCTCACAATGATGTTAAGCATGTGATATATATTTTAGTTAATCAAATTATTTTTTTCTTTAACCACTTAATCATACATTCAAGATATGCAATAAAATTGAAAATAATAACGTGCACCATAAAAAAGAGAGAGAAAGAGACACCAAATTTTATTTGGAAACCCAAAGTGGGAAAAACCATGGATAATAATCTCAATTATATAAATGTTCACCAACTCAAGCTTACAAAGTTCACAAGCACCAACATGTAGGATCACTAACCCCTTTCCTGAGCATCAACATAATAATTATTTGTGAGCACCAATCCATAGGAGCACCAACCCCTTTTTTGAGCACCAATACAATAATTATTTATGAGCACCAACCCATAGGAGCACCAAACCCTTTGTGTATAAAACACAAACTATCTCTCAATGTTTCTTTCTTAACAAATGATAATGCATTACTATATCTCTTTCTTTTCTCTCCTCTACTCTTCTAAGCTATATATAAAAATTATAAACCATGTTCTTCCTTTCTTATTACAAATGGATTCCCAAGCATCCTTTTATATAATTCCAAATGACCTTTAATATTCACCCTTTGTGACCTTTCAATCATGGAAAATGGTGCCAAACTTGCATGACCCTTCAAATTATTTCATATGAAAAGTCACAAAGTGACCCTTCATGGGAAAATTCATCCTTTCCCTCTTTTTTCTTTACTTGGTGAATCTTTGACTTTTTCATGGGTCCTCTTTTAACTTTATGTAACCAAAAATATATTCATTAATATTTAATTAATATTAACACACTTTAGTCAAGATATGAACATTAAAAACATCTTTAGACATTAAATGCTATGGGGCATTTATCACCAATATTGTTATAACTTTGAAATCAATGATAATATTTCCAAAAATCTCCCCCTTTGTCATTGATGACAACCTCAAACTTTAACTACCACATCCTAAAACCTATACTACACATTCCACCCTACACATACTACTAATTGAAAAACATACAATAACTCCCCCTTACTATAGCATCTTATTTTTTTAACTTTTTCCTGTACCTATTACTATACCTATTCTTAAACTTATTCCTATACCTATTCCTATACCTATTCTTGTACCTATTCCTATACTTCTCCTCCTCAACTGATATAAAAACTAATGTATCAACTCACCTTCATGACTTTATTTTCATAAAACACAACCAATACCCAACATACATCCACCATGACTCTATTTTTTATGTAAAGTGTCTCCTTGAAGCCTATAAGAGACACCCCACACAAAGGTTCTTAGAAAAAAATCTCAGGAGATGCCCACATCTCCTCTGTTACTTCCTTGATCTTCTTGCATCTTTCTCCTAGAATTTGTGTAAGCATGTCTAACTTCTTTGACTCACTATCCTCAATGTCCATGATTTTTTTCATATTCTCAATTTTTGAAACTATCTTATCTTGAATGGGCTCAATATCAAATGTAACAAGAGATTCTCTTTGATTTATAAGATTTTTAGGACTAGTATTCACTATCTTTCCTGATAATAAGAGTTCCACATAGTCCTTCCTATCTAATTCTTTCTCCATTATAGAAAGTAATCTATTATCACTCTTAGACTCAACCTAATAAACCTTCACTATATTAGGTCTCCAAACTTGAGTTTGGATATTCTCATACCTTCTATGGGTTTCATATCCTTTGAGATACCTTGAGGATCTCTTTACTCCATTTGAACATAATTTATAAATATGGCCAACCTTATGACAAAAAAAGCAAACAAAATTTCTCATACCTTTTACTTAAATATGATTGAAATCTCTCTTTAATTGATTAATTCTCCTCAAACAATCTCTTGCCTTATGAACAACATGATGACAAATAAAACAATGGCCATGAAAAGTATTTGAAAACTTGAAAGCATTGGGCTGCCTAATTGGCTTCTTCAATTATCTTTTAAAAATTTCATCCTTCTTACCTTGGACTAATATTTCATGATCTTTCTCAACCTGGATTATGATCCTCTCATGCTTATCCTTCAAACAACCTAACTCAACCTTCAACTGATTGCACTCTTCTTCTCTTTATTTCAAACTTGAATATGTAACCTCTAGCTAATTCTTAAGATCTTGAATAAACATCTTATCTTCTTTTGATGCTATATCCAACTTAGAATCCAAGATACACACCTACTCCTTAAGATCTTCAACCATAGATTTCAACTCTTGATTCTCCTTCTTTAGTTGTTTGGCCATCATGCTTTCCCCAATCTACCTTCAAGCTATTAAACTCTTTCCAAAGGAACCTACTCTAATACTAATTGTTAATCATAGGATATATCTTTTACTTAATCAAATTATTTTTTCTTTAACCACTTAATAATACATTCAAGATAAGTAATAAAATGGAAATCAATAACATGCACCACAAGAGAGAGAGAGAGAGAGAGAGAGAGAGAGAGAGAGAGAGAGAGAGAGAGAGAGAGAGAGAGAGAGAGAGAGAGAGAGAGAGAGAGAGAGAGAGAATTTTTTACATGAAAAACCAACATGTGAAAAACCATAGAGAATAATTTCAAGTATATAAATGATCACCAACTCAAGTTTATGAAGTTCACAAGCACCAACTTGTAGGAGTACTAACCCCTTTACTGAGCACCAACATAATAGTGATTTGTGAGCAACAACCCATAAGAGCACCAACCCCTTTGCTGAGCACCAACACAATAATGATTTGTGAGCACTGAACCATAGGAAAACTAACCCCTTTATGTATAAAAGAAATGCTATCTCTCAATGTTTCTTTCGCAACAAATGATAATAAACTACCATATCTCTTTATTTTCTCTCCTCTACTCTTATAAGATAGAATAATTACAAACCATGCTCTTCATTTCTTATTACAAATGGCTTCCCAAGCCTCCTTTAATAACATTCCAAATGATCTTTCAATTCACATGAAAAATGGTGATAAACTTGCATGACCCTTCTAATTATTTCATATTAAAAGTAACATGGTCACCCTTCATGGGAAAATGCATCTTTTCCTTCTTTTGTCTTTATCTCATGACTCTTTGAATTCCTCAAGGTGACCCTTCATGGGAAAGTGCATCCTTTCCCTCTTT